>JACTTY020000073.1:1200000-1800000 GCA_014595695.2 Epargyreus clarus clarus
CCCATGGACATCTGTAATCAACCGATATCAAATCAATCAGATAGGATTAGATATTCCTACCTGAGGTCGGCCACAGATGCGCCGCTACCCCTGAGGACTAAGCTGGAACGCATCGGAAAAGTCGGTCTCTACATTCGCTGTATTAGTCCTAGTAATTTAGATTTTTATGTAGCATTATATTTTATTCCTGTATATATTGCTGGTAGTAGATATAAAGCAGAAGTGACGTTGAAAGAAGTGGTTTCCTATATACTTTAAATATGAAACGTTCTGTAGCTTTTGTTACATTCTCTCACTTATAGATTAATATTATTCATCGCCGCTCTTGTTGCTCGCAATAATTGCTTTCTAAACTGACTTTATAGATTTAGCTTTGAAAATTAAAGTCAAAGTTCAATTGATGGTAGCTCGGTTTGAAGTGGAACCCCAAAGTGTACATTTTTGGTGCTTTCATGCCGAGAACTGTACACTTAGTATGAGTTTTTACGTTTGCTCGAAAACGTTAACCGTTAAGGAATTTGCTCATTCAGAGTCCCCGTGGATCGTATTAGAACTAAAATTCCGCAGTATAAGTTTCAAAAACGGAACTATAACGCTAACAAAATTAAATAAAATATATAATAATAAATGCATTATATTTATATTCGTAAAATTAAATGTCGTTATAATTGACTATTCAGTTTTTTTTTTAAACTCATAATGCGAAATATTAGTTTCGATATGGTCCACGTGGGTGCTGTATGCGCGAATTCGTAAACTGTGAAGGTTTTCAAGCAAACGTAAAAACTCGTACTAAGGCATAGACATAGTTTAGTAAAGATTACTCACCCCTAACAAGAAAATGTAACCAATTTTACCTCTGTCATCTATTTTCGTGTTTGAAAAATATTGAAAAAAAAGGTAGTTTTTAGAGCATTTACGAATGAAGCGGTATTTCTCTGCACTTTTTCTTCGATTTCGTGTTCTTTTTGCACCACTTAACTGCACATGTCGGCATCGCTCCGCGTAAATTACACCATGATAGACGTGATGGGAAAACAATCAGCCATTGTACGTATGTGTCAACCATTTGTGGCTTCCTTCAACTACAAGGCGGTGAGATATCTATACTTATCTATGTGCTAAGGTACTGAATGTATAATTTTACAATATGTTTTCATATTTAATATTGTTTCAGTGAAATTCGTAACATCAAACCGAGGCAATGTCATGGTATCCGTGAATGGCTTCAAATTCACGCAAGTGAAGGATAGAAGAAGATCCTTGGCCAAGACCAGGTGGCTGTGTTCGATTCGCAGGCATTTTGGGTGCACTGCCAAGGTGTATACGATTGGGGAAGAAGTAATATTATGTGACAACGTACATAACCATCCGTTAAAGTATACAGATGAAGATAAGCGTCAATTATAAAAAAATGAAAATGAAAAAAATGGAAAATGTTAAAATTATTTATTGATTAATATATCATTTTAACATTTTCCAACATATTTATGATATAATAAATCTATCTAATGTTTTGCTTATGAAAGACAGAAAATTGTAAATTTTTGGCTACAAAAAATTGACAGATTTCGACAAAAAATAGATGGATTGATTATTAATAAGCGATATGAGTGTTAAGGGTTTATTTACATCTACAGACATACAACACGTCAGACACATGCCATGTCAAACAAAGTATTTTCCTGTGCAATGTAAATTAATTTATAATTATACAAATATCCACCGTAATGTCCTTGACGAATCATTTTATAGAAAAATAATTATGATTTCGTCTGACACGACACGTTGAAAGGAAACATAAATATTAATTTCTTATTAAATATTGAAGTAGCAGACGAGCTTGCAGTCTGCATGATGGTAAGTGACTACTGCCACCCATGGACATCGAAAAGTCTATTAACGTGAAAGTATTTATAATTTTATTTAAAATTTTCTCAAACTTGTAACAAAATATATATGATAGGTAGAGTCACTTTCCGCGATGGAGGTGAACTGTTCCCATGGCGGACGGCCACCTGCACGTGGGACGAGCCTCGTCAGCGTTGACCGTACCGCGAAGGCACGATGCAGCGTAAGCACCGTGTAGGGTTGGCGCGATGCAGCCTTAACGTGTAGGGCTGTCCCTTACACATAACTAGTTTTAACAAAAATCATTGTTTTTATATTTGTATACGTATTTGCCCATACATTTTCAATCAGCGCTTCCAGCGGACTGTATCGGACTGTAGAACTGATTGGAAATGTATGGGGAATACAACAACAAAGTAAACAAATACAAAAACAGACATTTTTGTAAAAACGTAATAACTCATACTAAGGGTTACTGTACGCTTCGGGTAGAACCTTTGTTCTATATGGTGTTGGTTACAACTGCCCTTTGGCAGTAATGACCACTTACCATCAGGTGGACTGGAAGCTCGTTTGCAATATCAAAGCTGAGAGAAAAGAAGTTAGAGAAAAGAGATATAATATATCAATATACTGTATACATATTTTGTTATGAAATGTAAAATAAGTAAACCGATTTAAAATATTGAATTACATAGATTACAAAACACAATTTTAAATAGTCTATTTATGAAGGAAAATAAAGTTTATATTGTTTTTCTGACTTTAATTTACATTTTGACCGTTTCTTATACAAATACTAGCTGACCCGGCGGACGTTGTGTTGCCATATAAATAAAAAAATGTGAAGGGTGAGCAACCCTTATCACTTAGGGGTATGAAAAAGATAGTAGCCGATTCCTACTGAATATACATATATAATTTGGTGAAAATCGGTAAAGCCGTTTCGGAGGAGTACGGTAATTAACATTGTGACACGAGAATTTTATATATAAGATTTATAAGTGTATGCAAATATCTTACTTTTTTTAAGTTAGGAAAAAGTAAGATATTACAAGAAAATATAAACAATATTTACACCAACATTTGTTTTTATTTATATCTTTTCCATAACGTTATCTTTGACACAAAGTAAGCTGATGAAATTCTACAATTAAAATTTGTATAATTTCATCAGCATAGTGTTACTTTGTGTCAAAGAGAACGTTATATTACAATACATACCGTTCACGGTATTGCAGTCCTATATTTTTTTCATTGTGTGTTGCCAGGATGTCAAAACTACCTAAGAAGTGGTAATTTTAACGGTTATATTTGTCAATATTCAATTATTATATTAACATTATTAATTTTCGTTTCGAAAGTTTCGAAAAGTCGTTAAAATCACTGTTCCAAAGAACGACATAGACAGAAAAAGATTTGTCGGATTTACTTTTATTAAAGAGCTTGACCATTTGATTTTACCACTGACTTATTAATTTTCAGAAATTCCCAAAAGTTACCAATACCTGAAGTCGCGTATTGGCAATCGAATACTTTGCATCGAAGGGTATCGTTTTTTTCGTCAACAAAGCTCTTCGGAAGATTGCTCTACGCCCCGTAAGCGCCGGTGGAGATGCTCCTCCCAAAACAGCAAGAAATGCGACGCCTTCGCCTTAACATTAGGGGATAAAGTGGTGCACGTGCATAATAAACATACCCACGGTTTTCAAAAAACGAAAAAAAATTATAAAATTAGGTAAATAATTGATAATAATAGCCCTGTCAACTGTGTTTCACAAGAATTGCGTACGTTTTGACCACGGGCACTGAAACATTATTTGTAAACATTGTAAAGTTGCATCATTTTCACGAGACCATATCTCGCCGCCTTGGAATTGAAAAAAGCCAAATGAAGGAAAATGGCTGAGGAAACAGTCAGCCATTCTCCTATTACGTCTCCGTCTGTCATGGTGTAATTTACGCGGAACAAAGCCGACATGTGCAGTAAAATGACGCAAAAACAACACGAAATCGAAGAAAAAGTTCTAAGAAATGTCGTTTCATTCGTAAATGCTATAAAAACTACATTTTTTTAATATTTGTCAAACACGAAAATAGCTGACAGTTACAGTTTCAATTGCCAAAACTGGTTACATTTTCTTGTTAGGTGTGAGTAATCTTTACTAATATATGGGCGAGACATTCAACTTTTTAATACGCTTTTATTTACATACGAAAATCTTCGATGATAACTAACAGAGTATACACGCATTGACATTATTCGAATCGTGAAATGGTGAAACCAGAAATTGAGTTTGCAGGAAAGTGTGGCTAATTTAATTATTTAAAAATATCAGTTGTTTACAAAAAAATGTTTGAGAACCAGTGGTCTAATTTGTACCTTTTGTCACATCACTTTTCAAAAGATAAAATCGCGTTAAAAACCTTCCTAATATATCGTTATATATTTTGTGCAAAACAAGGTTTTGAATTTTACAATTATTTTTATTTTAGCGCTTGTTCTTATACAGTGGTTTTCAATATTATGTCAGGGCTACAAAATATATTAACAATTGTATTTCTGTATAAATATTAGGTTCATATATGTAATCAGTAATTAGTTAGGTTTTACATTTAAAATATTATTTTCAATTAGGATAGAATTTATTTTTAGAAATGTCACTTAATATTATGAGTACTTAGTATTTACCAATAAAATAATCAAACGGTTTTCTTTTATTTAGACAAAATGTTAAAAAGAACATTCAGCTGCTTAAAAATATAAACTGTAACCCTCCCACAATTTAGAGGAATCCAAAGATACCTTATGTATGTCAAAATCCGACAAGTCGCTTGGGTGGTAGAGCGAGCCAAAGAATAAGACATACATAGATACGAGTACATACATACGCTCTACAAACATTATCTCAGCATATCGCTTCTTTGCAAGAATAATGGCACAAGTAAAAAAGGCAATTTTCCAGGAGAGCCAGTTTAAAATTAAATTAATGAATAGCGGAAACTTAACAGCCAAATTATTATGAAAAAAATTGAATTTTCTTAAAAATGAGGCTTTTCCTTTACTTTGTCACTTAACATTACTTTCCAGAATTTGATCCTTATAAGCGACACTATCATATAGTGGAACATTATAGAGAGTGTATTTTTTTAAAAATGAACTCCTTCGATTCCCGGCTAAGGAAAAAGATATTTTAAAAAACTAATGATGCAGTTTTACTTTTTATCAAAATCGGCCTCGTAACGCCTTTCGGCATTTTTCGCTAATCGTTATAGTTTCGGATTTGGCCCTGAAGGCCTATTTGAAAAATTCACCCTGTATAACCACAGTACTGTTAGGACACATTAAAATAGGAAATATTTTGGATTAAATTGTATCTTTAACAGAAAAATGAATGTTGAGTTGTGCTATTCTTCTTGCAAAGAAGCGATATAGTTTCATCTTTAATTTATGATACTTAAATACTACAGGTAATTAATTATTTCTTGTGTATCAAATATGTCATGAACTCATGAACTTTGTCATTCTTATTTTCTGGCCGTTTAGAGCAATCGAACAAAATGTATGATGTTTTTATTAGATTTGAGAATTTTACAACTTCTATTTCTCCCATACGTTCTAATAATATTAACATTACACTGAAAATAATTACTCTTTTTAACTATTTTATAAAAAACAAATGAGATGCGGCGGTACATGCATACCATGTTTTCAAAATGTATAATAGAAAATAAAATACAATTCATTGTTATAATCAAATAGTAATAGATGTGGTATGGTATTTACGCAGTCATACTATGAAATTTAGATTTTGTTTTTTTTTTTAAGATTTAAGTACACGTTATGATTTCAATAAATATGTTATTATATTTTTGCTCTCTTTTATTTATAATTATCTATCCTACAAAAACGTACAAGAGAGTTACCTTAATAGAAATAATTTTGTAATACGAAGATTATGTGTGATTAATTATTATTTATGTCAGTTGTTTTTTATAATACAGGAGTAGAATTCGAGCATGCAGTTCACCTGATGGCAATGGCTGCCCATGGACATTTGTAATCGACCCCAGATAGCATTAGATATTCCTACCTAAGGTCGGGCACAGATGCGCCGCTACTCCTAAGAACTAAGCTTAAAAGGCTTGGAAAAGTGGGTCTCCGTTACCACACTCTTCCAATAGCAGAGCCTACTGTTGTTATTAGGCAGAAATAGGTGTGCTTCCGGACTCGAACCGCAATGTGTTCTACCGCTATAAATTTATATTTAATTTTATGTCTGCAAATCGAACAGAAATGGTGAGCTTTTCCATACACCACAATAGTACTATTATGTTGCTTTGTCATACGGTTAACGTATCATATGACAGGCGTTGCGAATAATTGAAAGTAAGTCTGAAAGAGGGTAAGAAATTCTTGTGTTTTAGAAAGGTTTTCCAATGGATGTAGACGCCTGCTGACTTATAATATGAGGTGACCATTTTAGCCCTCAGGATTGGCAAAACATCTGTGATGAACTTTAGGTAAAACACCTGTTCAATATGGAATTGGTTACAAGACGATGCATTTGCAGCAGTAACCATTTCAGGTAAACTGCATGCTCGTTGATGACTACAATCTTGAAGAAGAAAAATATATTACAAAATGTTCTTATTATTACGTATTAAATAAGGCATTCTGATAAGTATCAAGTATCCTCAGTAAACAATACTTAAACAATAACTTAGTAGTAGTAGGTTATTATTTTACATTTTTACTGCCTCAAAGCTAAATATCCTAAAATTTTCAGCGACCTTCGTGACGTCACAACGTGGGAAGGCTTTGATTTGCCTGCATGGTTACACGTACTACCACAAAAAGGCTAAGACTGCGGGTGGCGTGGCTACCTTTAAGAAGAGATGGGTGTGCTCCACGAATTTCCATAAGGGATGCAAGGCGGTCATCTACACGATAGATGACCAAATTATTATGGTCAAAAACGAACATTGCCACGAGCCAAAGTTTGTTTCTACATATTAAGTGTTATTATATTTTTATATCTCATGTGATTAAAAGGGATTGGAATAAATGACTATTTGTGAAAAATTAAAATACAAAATGATATCTTCACCTTGTCAGATATTTTCAGGGTTAAAAACAGCTGAAGAAGTATAAGTGGGTGGAAATATACAAGTACGTATACAGGAAAAGATTCTGTAAAAAAAATAGTTGTCCTTTTGCTTTGAGGTCTTTTGATGATGAATTGTAAATTTTATTAAATTAGATATTTTATTCAATGCCCAATATAATCATCTGTAGTCAACCCCAGATAAGATTAGTTATTCCTACCTGAAGTTGACCACAGATGCGCCGCCACCCCTGAGGACTAAGCTGGAACGCCTCGGAAAAGTATGTGTCGCTTACGATATCCTTCAAACCAGAATACAGCAGCGCTTAATGCTGCTGTTATGACGCAGAAATACGTGTGACGGTGGTCCCGCCAGGGTGGAACCATAAAAAGGTTCTACCACTTTCAAACCACACCACACCTTGAGACATTTATATAAATTATAAATTTCGCAACTTTTATATAAAAAGAAAGACCTTTTTTAAGTGATACTGGTATATAGGAAACTATATCTGATGAATTTTCAACCGCGGTCCGTCAAAGGATGAGTGACCATGACTGTTTTTAAAAGTAATTTATGATTTCAGACCTTGGTTACCAGGTTTCCCGGAAAGGCAGAATTCTGTTGAATATCGGTGGCTACACGTACTACAATAAGAAGGTATATCGATCAGGCCCGAAGAAGAGGTGGGTCTGCTCCACCCACTTCTCCAGAGGCTGCAAGGCTGTGATCTACACTATCGAGAATATTATTATCACGGCAAAAACAGATCACTGTCATTGATGGTATAAAAACATACTTAGACAAGTCTTTACATTGACTCGTCTAGTGACGGCCTTCAACTGGAGGTGGTAGAACCCTTTGTGGTTCGACTCCGGCGGCACCACCACCACACCTATTTCTACCTCATAACAGCAGTGTTAAGCGATGCTGTGTTTTGGTTTAAAGGGTGTAGTAGGGGAGACAATTTCCGAAGCATTCCAGATTAGTCCTCAGAGGTCGCGGTGCATCTGAGGCCAGCCGTAGGTTGAAATTAAATCTTATCTGGGGTTGGTTACAGATGACCATAAGCGGCAGTAGCCACTTACCATCAGGTGGAGTGCTCGTTTGCTGTATAATTTTGTCCTTCGGTGACCATGATCATTAAATAGGAAGAAGTGCCTACTATCTTTAAGCAAAGTATTAAATTTGTTATATTTGAGTACTTAATTGTATTTTGAAATGTTTTAGATGTTGAAATAAATATTTTTATATGCATGGTATTTTTTTGGAATATTACTGGTCAAGGATTTTTATGCAATTTAGTCGTTATTTTGTAAGGCACACTTTTATTTATTTTCCCTCAACTGTGGAGGGTAATGTTTTCAAGTTTTAAATTCAAGTGTTTGTATGTAAGTCTCATATACCTGCGTCATATGTAGTCATGTCAATCTTCATCAACCCATTATTGTCCTACTGCTGGGCATGGGTCTCTTCTCAGAATGAGAAGGATTAGGCCATAGTCCACCGCGCTGACCAAGTGCGTATTGGAAGACTTCAATTACCGTAGAAGATTTCTCAGTTATGCAGATTTCCTCACGATTTTTTCCTTCATCGTTTAAACAAGTGATAATCAATTTTTAATACGCATAATATATTAAAAATCAGAGGAGGATTTGAACCTCGAACCCTTAATCTAGAGGTCGAGTTTCTTAACCACTAGGCTATCACTGCATCTAACATACCATATTCCAATCGAATAATGGAAATTCTTGTATTTTGAAAGGTTTTCGATGTAGATGCCGGCTGACATATATGTATGAGGTGACTATCTTGGTCCTTAGGAATGGCAAAACATCTGTGATGAACTTTAGGTAAAACACCCGTCCTATATAGAGTTGGACAGGACGATGCATTTGCAGCAGTAACCATTTTAGATAACTAAGCTCGTTGACGACTACAATCTTGAAGAAGAAAAAAAGGTTACAACATTATCTTATTTTTACGTACTGAATAAGACATTCTGATAAGTATCAAATATCCTATTAAACTCAGTAAACAATAAAAACAATAACTTAGCCTCAAAGCTAAATATGCTAAAATTTTCAGCGACCTTCGTGACGTCACAACGCGGGAAGGCTTTGATTTGCCTGCATGGTTACACGTACTACCACAAAAAGGATAAGACAAGAAATAAGAAGAGATGGGTGTGCTCCACGAATTTCCAAAAGGGATGCAAGGCGGTCATCTATACGAAAGATGACCAAATTATTATGGTCAAAAACAAACACTGCCACGAGCCAAAGTTTGTTTCTAAATATTAATTATTATTATATTTTTATAACTCATGGGGAATGGAATAAATAACTATTTATGATAAATTATAACTTATTCGAAGGCTAAATATTCTCCCTTTAAAACCCAAAATATCGTCACATATTTACAGAGTACAAAATAGTCGAGGAGGTAACAGTCGTAGCAAATATACAAGTACGTATGCAGAAAATGATTTTGTTAAAAAATGAGTCGTTTTGCTTTAAGATTTTTTGGATGATGAATTATAAATTTTACTAAATTAGCTTTTTTAACTAATACCCAATATAATAGTTATCTATACTTAATATTACAGAAGTCTAAAGAATTCATTTTGAATTTAATATGTACGTATCAGATTTTATTACAAAAAAAACTTTTTTTTTCATTTTATGCAAACATTTATGTTAACATTACATTTTGAATTATAAATTTTGATTTTTTTAAAATGAAAAAAAAACTTTTTTTTTCATTTTATGCAAACATTTATGTTAACATTACATTTTGAATTATAAATTTTGATTTTTTTTTTTCAAAAAGAATGACTTTCTTCAAGTGATACCGGTATGTAGGAAACGATATCTGATCTATTAACAAGCGCGGTCAGTCAAAAGATAAGTGACCACGAGTGGTGACGATCGGCGGTCCTGCTACAGTATCATGTCTTTTACGCGCTGCTGATTTGGTTTCTAGGGTATGGTAGGGGAGACATAATTTTCCGAAGCATTCCAGATTAGTCCTCAGAGGTCGCGGTGCATCTGTGGCCAGCCTCATGTTGAAATTAAATCTTATCTGGGGTTAGTTACAGATGTCCATAAGCAGCAGTAGCCACTTACCATTAGGTGGAATGCTCGTTTGCTATATAATATTGTCCTTCGGTGACCATGATTATTAAATAGGAAGAAGTGCCTACTATTTTTAAGCAAAGTATTAAAATTGTTATATTTGAGTACTTAATTGTATTTTGAAATGTTTTAGATGTTGAAATAAATATTTTTATGTGAATAGTGTTTTTGGTCAAGGATTTTTATATGATTTAGTCGTTAGTAAGGCACACTTTTGTTTACTTTAACCCAACTGTGAAGGTTGATGTATTAAAGTTTTAAATTCAAGTGTATGTAAGTCTCATTCATCAACCCATTATTGTCCCACTGCTGGGCATGGGTCTCTTCTCAGAATGAAAGGGATTACGCCATAGTACACCGCGCTGGCCAAGTGCGTATTGGAAGACTTCAAGTACCTTAGAAGATTTCTCAGGTATGCAGATTTCCTCACGATTTTTCCTTCACCGTTTAAGCAAGTGATAATTAATTTTTAATACGCATAATATATTAAAAAATCAGAGGAGGATTTGAACCTCGAACCCCTTAATCTAGAGGCCGAGTTTCTTAACCACTAGGGTATATTATGCCACGTCACTAAATGTAGAGACACAAAAATACTCATATCGGAAGACAGTTTACTGCAATTTATTGTTTCATATATAAAAAAACCTAACCTAACCTAACTTAAAATTTCTGTTGCGACAGCGGTTTTCTACGAAACAAAAAGAGGTTCCAAGCGTCTCAGGATAGGCTTGTACAGATTTCGTCTACAGCCTAAGAGAAGAAATAACCAGGTTATGATGAGGTGGCTTTGCGCGTCCCACAGTTGGCTTGGATGTAAGGCACTCGCGAAAACCGTAGAAAACACCATTATTTGGGTGCGAAATATGCATAATCATGAACCTTGAGAAGAGAGGAGAAGAGATTTTTGTGAAGAAAAAGATTATGCGACAGTTCACGTATACTTGAATGAATCACATATAATCGCATTGCTGAATTAATGTATTCAGAAATACCTTATGTGAAGATTGACCTGATGGTGGACGAGGATGACCTTTTGGAGGACAAGGAGGACCTCTCAGGGGACGAATGACTCTTCAGGGCACAAGGATAATTCTTTGGGGACAATGACGAACCCTTGGGTTTCATATTTACATAGGCCTTGACAGCATTTGCTCGATTTTGGACGTATTGAAGGTTATCCTTGAGTAGCGGTTAAGAATTGCAGTAAAGTTCTTGTGGATGTAAATAGTCATTATTTATACAAATGTTTACATTGTTATCCAAAATGTCGCGTTATATATTAAAATTTTCAGTTGCTTATTTTGCTTTTTTTTAATTATTGTTATTTTTGTTCATTTTACTCTTCAATGTTAAAAAGATCATGAACGTATATAAAGAATTGTTAATGGCACCATTGTTTCAGTAATTTGTACAATTGCATGTATTTATAGCTCTAATTATTTTTAAGATTCTTGCATTTTGTTTGTCATACAAATCATCATATTCCTACCTTTCTGCTCCATTTTAATTGTGATCAAGAAAGATATAGGGGACATTGCAATATAATTTCTTATATCCATATTGTATTAAATATATTGTAATTCGTTTAAATTATTTGTTGATTATTTTAAAATTCAATGTTAAATTTTTATTAGAATTTTCGTATGGATTACATAATTTTTGGAGTGAAGATTGATTCAATTATAATTTATTTTCCTTATTATAAGAAAATATAGCGTTAATACATTTTTTTTATAAAATATTACTTCTTTGGCTATATTACTTAATATGTATTTTACACAAAAGTCCCATTTCTTTTTCGATATAAGTATGTGCTTAACATATTCAATGTGTTTAGTTCGTTTGCTTTTGAAAAAATATGCCTATTTTTATATACGCTTAATATCTGATTACAGGTACTATAGGTAAGGTTTGTAAAGGTGATAAAAGGCAGACGGGTATGTGTAATATTTTTGAAATTTAGAAACAAGTAATAATTACTAACATTTTGGGTTTGTATGCCTAGCGAATTAAAAAGCAATGAAATATTGTTTGAAATAGCACCATTTCTCTGTTTCCCTGGGTTTTCTTTAATGACTAAGGAATTAGGATTATTAATTTATCCTTAATTCCGTCTTACCTTTTCTAGCGGAGGCTAGACAGTAATAATTCTTATTAAGTACGGCTGCATAATTTTGAAGATCACTTGTTTCTATAAAGATAAATTGTTATTGAAAAATTGAATAGAGGTTTTTGTTACCTCGATGCTGGTAACATTATGGTAATTTGTAGTCCTCAAGTGAGAGTGAAGCGCTTTTTAATTGCTATTGAGTTGAAAAATTACATAATAAAATGCTACATAGTAAGAAAATAATTGAAATATAAATTATTGATATTTGTATTATTTTAACTGGTATGTGAAATACAGAATAAATGTATGTTCACAATGCTACAACTGATTTATTTGCATTCCATATTAAATAGTTATATAAGACATAGGTAGTACAATAGTAATACTCTGTAAAAAATCGTCAATGTTGGAACTTTTCACACAGTTTCCAACTATTTTTCAGATTCCCCGATTTTCCTGAGTTCCCGACGTCGGAAGCCTCTCATCCTACTCGGAGGCTACAAGTACTCCGTGAAGATCTCAAACAATGTTGGTGGGTCCCTGAAAAAAATATGGCGATGTTCTACACACAACAACAGATCCTGTAACGCGTCTCTACTCACCTTAGACAATACCATTATTAGGAAGAATACAAATCATAACCACGGGCCGGTTGACATAAAGGAATATAACTTTCTTATGACCGACTAGGATTGTGATGGATATTGGAATAGGATATAATTTTAATCCAAAATGTTTTGTAAGAAGTAAAGACGGGTCGCTGTTTTATTTTAAGTTTGGTTGTTTTTTTATTTAAATAAATAAGATTTAAGAGACCCTATAATCTATTTGTATTTTATTTATATAATCTCCTTTTTATTAAAATTGTTTAATATCATTGATGATGAGTTCAAAATGATGATTCCGTTCAACATATAAAATATTTTTTAGTTTTTTCACATTTTAAATTATGACTATAGATTTTTAAGTGTAGATAACTCGCAAAATTACATTTTGTCTATAAATAAATTTTTTAATGAATAAGGGAATAAATACCAACTTTTGAAATGTGTAAATTATGTCCTTTTGCCCTACCTTAACTTGTTTTCCCAATTATATACAATTTTATAAATACATTTAACAAACAAAAAGAGAATAATTAGATATATAGAATTTAAAATAAAAAGGTAAAATGGTAAATTAATAAAAGGTAAAATTGATAAAAATAAAAGGTAAATTGAATAATTCAATTAAAATATAATTCAATTTCAGAATCGCCAATATTCATTGAATCTCAACGAGGTAACCCACTGATATTGTTGTCCGGTTACAAATATTCGGTGAAGGAGGCTAGGAAGATTGGCCTCTCTGTGAAGAAGAGGTGGCACTGCTCCACACATAACTGCCGAGGGTGTCGAGCCACCCTTACTACGTTGGATAACGTCATTTTGAAAATTAACCCCCAACACACCCATGATCCCGTATGTTAAATCTTTGGTTTGATCAAAAACTATGCTACAAACGCTTGCAAACATATACAAACACTTTATCCATACATTTTATTTTGGAACGGTTTATAATTTTAAATACAATAAATTTAAATGAAATTTATGTTTATTGGGGTTGATTGTAATCTCTAAATAATTGTGGTTTTCTGCGAATATGTGATTGAAAAATGTCTACATAGGTATTATACATATTGTATTTTATTTTTTAAAATATACACAAAGATCCAGAATGGGAACTCGAATTCATGTCACCCAACCACTGCATTTTTCGAATATTAGCTTAAGTAATAAAAACGACCGTGTTAAACAAAATAAATAGAATTTGTACTTAATGTTTTTTTTTACCTTACGAAATAAAAATATTAACTGAAATTAAACCCATTATTTGTGTTTATTTTTTGGTCACTCACTTGGGCACTAACTTGGGAAACATGATATGTATCATGCAACTTAACTTTTTTACATAAAGTAGGGATCCATTCCTTATGGCCATGAAGAATGGATCTGGAGCTTCTTCATTCTTCCGCTTTAAAAATCTCATGGGCACTGCGTGCGTCACTTTGGAGCGTCATATCAAAGCATTGTCAACTGACACCTATTTTTTGTCTAATAATAGCAGTGTTAGTTGGTAAAGATAAAGGTGTGGTAAGGGTGACATACTTCTCTGAAACGTTCCAACTTAGTACTTTGGAGTAACTACGCATCCGTGACTGACCTCAGGTAAGACTAGTTTCAACTGGGGTAGATTGAAGATGTCCATGGGCAGCAGTAGCTCACCATCAGGTCTGCATGCTCGTTTTACTTCTATGCGAGTCCATGAGAACTTTTAAACATACGATTAGTACCTAATCGCCATTGCGAAATTCTGTATTGTTTCATAGGGCTGAAGCCGACCTTGATATTCTCCCGGCGTCAAAATCCTCTGATCTTGCTCGACGGGTTCAAGTACTACCTGAAGATCTGCACAACGGCCGGCAAGTTAGGTTCCTCGACGAAGAAGCGGTGGCACTGCTCCACCCACAGCGGGAAGGGCTGTCTCGCTAATATCATTATGCTGGATGATGAAATTGTCAAAATTAACTCTTCACATAACCACGGACGTGTTGTAAAGAGGCTATAAGAATGATACTTACAATGACATACGCCCTTATTAATAATCTATCCAGGTTTTGCCTACCAAAGATCCAATTTTGACAGCTTCTAGTAAGCACAAGTTCACAAATATTGATCATTGGTAAACAAAACATTGGATAGATTATTAATAACGGGCGTTAGGTAACAATGTCAGAATTAGAAATTCTAGTGGGAAGTTATGAAAGGAAATGGCATACCATTTGTCATTTACCCTATTATAATTTTTACCCGAGGCCTATATAGTCTTCAGGGATAACATTGCATCATTCCCCAATATTACTGTTTATTTTTTTAAATTTATTATTACTGTATTTAAAGTAAATATAACTTTATTGTTGCGAAGATATATATTTCAAATGTTATTAAATGATATATACATTTATTATGTTTTATTTACTAATCCCTAGTGTTATGTAACAACTTAAGCAATTACTTACAAATGTACACATATTATTTTCCCTATGGGACTTTAGAAATATAATTTCAGTTGTTTAAAGTCTATAGTTACTAAAATTTGTTGAGTTAAAAATACTTAAGTTGCTCCAAGCTATAAGAACCATAATCAATAATTAAAACGATTATAAACTTTTGCCTTTTTTTTTAATTTTAGATGAACCAGTTTTCATGCAATCGACCCGTGGCAAGCCCTTGATACTTCTATCTGGATACAGATACTGTGTGAAAGAGAGATTTCAATACGAGAAGACGATAAAGCGAACCTGGCGGTGTTCCACCCACTCCAACAGGGGATGCAAAGCGTCTTTGTGTACCATTGAAAATGAAATAGTTTCAGCTAAACTATCCCATACACATTTGCCTGGACAGTAATGAGTACCTAGAGTAGATTACGAAGGTGGTAGAACCCTTTGTGTTTTGACCCATATTTCTGCCTCATAGTAGCAACGTTAAGCGCTGCTGTGTTCTGGTTCGAAGGGCGTGGTAAATGAGACATACTTTTACGAGGCTTTCCAGCTTAGTCTTCAAGGGTAGCGGCGCATCTATGGCCGACCTCAGGTAGGAATCTAATCCTATCTGGGGATAATTACAGATATCCATGGGCGACGGTAGCCACTTACCATCAGGTGGACTGCATGCTCGTCTGCTACTCCTATATTATAAAAAAAAGATTAATACGAGTACTTTAAAAAATCTTATCCCTTGGGATAGTTTGTTGGGAAGCTTGGAATGGACACAAGATATTCGAATACTTTTTTTACACTGTTAATAAAGCATTCCAGCACCCATAAGAAACAATTTTGTGGTATGTGCAATAACGATTTTATTTAATTTTATAATAGATGGCGTTTTCATAAACAAAGTAGACTTTAATTTCTTGTACGGTCAACGGCAAAAGTAGATGATTAAAATCGGACATTCAATAGTAATGATCGTAATTTTGAGTCAATATAGTGTGGCGGTGAAGTGTTTCTAAAGCACGAGATTGTCAAGTGTACCAAATATTAACTAATAGTACTACTGCCCAACATCGATGATCATTCATATACACAAAATATCTAAAAGTATTTAGTGTCAGAACTAAGAAATGAAAAATTGTTTCAAAACAAGACGATTATCCAATATACCAAAATTGATAATACTGGTGCCATAATTATGACAAAAAAGTAACGGATGTAAAACAAAATCATAATTCGAATTGATTTCAATGAGTATTCATGCGTTTATTTCGGTTCTCTTTTCAAATGTATATAGAAACTCCTTCGTATATTTAAGAAGTAATTTTCAATATTATCTGTGACACACATGAATAACTAATTGCGCATTAAATATTATTTTTTTAAGTGATTTGAGTGCGTGGGGATCTAAATAGCCATCATATACTATAAGCAGATCACATTCTAGAATCTAGCCGCATAAAAGAAGTGTAGCTTTTCGGGAACGAAGGGGACTGTTCACCAAGGTTTACACATTTAGGGGGGAAAATATCTTAGATCTTGTGTATATGAATGACTAGCAGAACCCGCGGCTTCGCCCGCGTAAAAAAATATGATATGACATACAAATAACTGTAATCGTAAATTTGTACCTTTAACGATAAAGTAGAATTAATATTTAATTAATAAAAGCTTTTTTTTCGTCACTGTGTACCTAAATTGGTCAAGTTTTCTTCAGAAACATACACAAAAACTCTAATTAGTGGTCTGTAATGAACCTTTATTTAAAATATAAGATTCATGTAGGATACACTATTCCCTAGGAACCGTCCATGTTATATGGGGCCTTATATACAGTGGTTCTTTCCAGGGTCTCTGGCTGGGCGGTTAGAGCTCCCATTCTTGCCGCCCGCAACTCCAGAAGTCCCCCTTTAGTCTCGTACAGGCAGGGGATACTGTAGCCCTATTCTATCCCAAAATTTTAATCCAAGGTCTATGTGTATACCACATCACCATCACTAATCCACGCATAACCACAACCATACCCCACGGCAGGACAAAATGTTTGCAAGCAGTGTGTCCAAAGTAGTTGCGATGTACCTAATCAGTATACCAAAATGTAGGCCAATTTGAATAAACTTACGCATTATTGTATACGAAATTTGCACCCGTCCACGTTGTCGTGTATTTGTCTGAATAGACGTTATCTGAAATCACGTTTCTAACTTCGAACCTGACAGATTCCCGTATACATACATATAACACTTCTTTTACCTCCTTAGTAGAATTTCAAAAACATTCCTATGTACATATGCATCAATAAATACTTTATCAGCAAATTTCTAAAAGCTAATATTCAACACCAGCGGTCGGCAACCCGACACCCACGGGTAGTGTGTGGCCCGCGACTTTCCCTTGTGGCCCGCGGGTCTGCGCGTTACTAATAATTGGCCAAGTGCAAGTCAAACCCGCATCTGGAGGGTTCCGTACAGCCAACATTTTCATTTTTTCTAATTTCTAGTATTTAATATTGGAGCAGCCATTAAAGTACACACATTGTGAAAATTTGAACTGTCTACCTTTAACGGTTCAAAAGTTAGTTGAAAAAATATCGTATAGCAGTTTGTTGTATGGGGACCCCTTTTTGTTTTCAACTTTTTAGTATTTGTTGTTATAGCGGCCACCGTTATGCATCCTCTGTAAGAATTTCAAATGTCTATCTATTACGGTTCCAGAGATCGAGCCCTGTGACACACGGACAGATGGACAGACAGCGAAGTCTTAGTACTTAATAGGGTTCCGTTTTTATCCTTTGGATACGGAACCCTAAAAAACCGGTGTTCTGCACTTCAGCACGCGCTATACATTCCCATGTTAAAAATATATGTTACGACGGCCTGTGGAATAACGGTTTTTAAAGAAGCTTTCTTTACTTATAATACCCTAATGGGGTTGATTGTTGAGTTGCTAAAAATGCTGAAACAGATGTGTAAACAGAAAGGCATAATGCATACACCCTTTTATACCCGTTTAAGGGTTGATCTAAAAAAAACAGTGACTCAGATGCTTCATTGAGTCCAATGATAAATAATTTTTCATAGTGGTTGCTTCCAAATTAACGGATTATAAAATAAAATAAAATAAAATTCCATCCCCTATTAAACAACCATAAGGGTTGATTTTCCAAAAACTGTGAAATAGGTGTCCTATTATTTTGAATCAGAAAGCTAAATAACAATTTTCATAGACTTTTCTTAAAAAGCTGCGGACTTCTAAACGAAGTTTTAACCCCAATGTTACCTTCTTAAGGGTAGATTTTCCATAAACGGTGTTAAAGAAGCTCTATTATTTTGAACCAGAATTGTATTTTTTTAAAGCTAAATATCTATTATTTTGAAGCTAAATGCTTTTTTTACAATCCTTGTTTCCAAATTAACCGATTTTAAAATAAAGTTCTATTCCCTATTAATCGAACTTAAGGGTTTATTTTCCAAAAACTGTAAAATATGTGTTCTATTATTTTCAATCAGAAAGCTGAATACCAATTTTCATAGACTTTGTTTCAAAATCTGCGGACTTCCCAACAAACTTTCAACCCCTATTTTACCTTCTTGAGGGTAGATTTTCCATAAATGGTGTTAAAAAAGTTCTATTATATTCAACAGGAAAGCCAAATGCAAATTTTTATAGTCCTTGCTTCCGAATTAACGGAGTTTGAAATAAAATTCCAACCCCCATTTAACGACCTTAAGGGATGATTTTCCAAAAACAATGAAATAGGTTATTAATTATTTTCTATTGAAAACCCAAATACCGATTTTCGTACACTTTACATCAAAACTGGGGGACTTTCATACAAACTTACAACCTTTATTTAACCCAAATAAGGGTTGATTTTCCAAAAACGGTAGAATTAAAGTTCTACTATATCTAACTGGTAAGGCAATGGCTAACTTTCATAGTGATGGCTTTCATACTGGCAAATTTCAAAATAAGCTGTCAACCCCTCTATTTTACCAACTTAAGGGTTGATTTTCCAAAAATGGTGAAATAGGTATTTAATTATTTTCTATCGAAAATCCAAATATCGATTTTCGTACAGTTTACATTAAAACTGGGGTACTTTCATACAAACCTACAAACCCCTATTTAACCCAAATAAGGGTTGATTTTCCAAAAAACGGTAGAATTAAAGTTCTAATATATCTAACCAGTAAAGCAATGGCTAACTTTCATAGTGCTGACTTTCAAATTGGCAAATTTTAAAATAAGCTGTCAACCCTTATTTTACCAACTTAAGGGTTGATTTTCCAAAAATGGCGAAATAGGTATTTAATTATTTTTAATCGAAAATCCAAATACCGATTTTCATAGAGTTTACATCAAAACTGGGGGAATTACATACAAACTTACAACCCTTATTTAACCCACATAGGGGTTGATTTTCCAAAAACGGTAGAACTAAATTTCTATAATATCTAACCAGTAAAGCAATGGCTAACTTTCATAGTGCTGGCTTTCAAAATGGCAAAATTTAAAATAAGCTGTCAACCCTTATTTTGCCAACTTAAGGGTTAATTTTCCAAAAATGGCGAAATATGTATTTAATTATTTTAAATCAAAAACCCAAATACCGATTTTCATAGAGTTTACATCAAAACTGGGGGAATTCCATACAAACTTACAACCCTTATTTAACCCACATAGGGGTTGATTTTCCAAAAACGGTAGAACTAAATTTCTATAATATCTAACCAGTAAAGCAATGGCTAACTTTCATAGTGCTGGCTTTCAAAATGACAAAATTTAAAATAAGCTGTCAACCCTTATTTTGCCAACTTAAGGGTTAATTTTCCAAAAATGGCGAAATATGTATTTAATTATTTTAAATCGAAAACCCAAATACCGATTTTCATAGAGTTTACATCAAAACTGGGGGAATTCCATACAAACTTACAACCCTTATTTAACCCACATAGGGGTTGATTTTCCAAAAACGGTAGAACTAAAGTTGTATTATATCTAACCAGTAAAGCAATGGCTAACTTTCATAGTGTTGGCTTTCAAAATGGCAAAATTTAAAATAAGCTGTCAACCCTTATTTTGCCAACTTAAGGGTTAATTTTCCAAAAATGGCGAAATATGTATTTAATTATTTTAAATCGAAAACCCAAATACCGATTTTCATAGAGTTTACATCAAAACTGGGGGAATTCCATACAAACTTACAACCCTTATTTAACCCACATAGGGGTTGATTTTCCAAAAACGGTAGAACTAAAGTTGTATTATATCTAACCAGTAAAGCAATGGCTAACTTTCATAGTGCTGGCTTCCAAAATGGCAAAATTTAAAATAAGCTGTCCACCCCTATTTAACCACCTTTAGGGTTGATTTTGGAAAAACCCTTAGATTAGATTTTTATTACTTTAAATCAGAAAGCTAAATACCAATTTTCATCTAGTTTGCTTTAAAACTAACGGACTTTCATACAAACTTGCAACCCCTATTTAACACCCTTAACGGTGGAATATCAAAAAATCCGTTCTTAGTGCGCATCTACATTATAAAATGGAACTACAGTCCAAATTTCATGATTATAGCTTCGGTAGTTTCGGCAAAACCT
Organism: Epargyreus clarus clarus; assembly: GCA_014595695.2. Lineage (NCBI taxonomy): Eukaryota > Metazoa > Arthropoda > Insecta > Lepidoptera > Hesperiidae > Epargyreus > Epargyreus clarus. The sequence goes on from JACTTY020000073.1 coordinate 1,220,850, forward strand.
TGATTAATACGTTTTGAACGTGAGTATCTTTTCGCTTTTATATATATAGATCATCGATATTGGGCGACAGTACTATTAGTTAATATTTGGTACACTTGACAATCTCGTGCTTTAGGAACACTTCGCCGCCACACTATATTGACGCAAATTACGATCATTAGTATTGAATGTCCGATTTTGAGCATCTACTTTTCCCGTTGACTGTACGGACAATTTAGACATAAATCCTAACCTAACCTAACAATATAGTATCTGTATATCGAACTGAATCTGAGCTGAATATCGCATTATGTTGATTCTGAATCTAGATTTCTTTTAAATCTTAAAGTCTTCATATGAACACGATCTTCAAATGTAACCGATTTTCTTCTCAGCCCTGGGATATGTTAAAATTTTAAAGTATATTTTAATGTCAAGTTTTATGTTTTATGGTCTCTTTTGTTGAAGACAACGCAATTTTTCCTAATTTCTGTTATAGTTGATTACGTCCGTCCGCATGTATACTACACTTTTATTATCCATTATTATGTAAATTTGTTATTTTTTAATTATGAAGATATTTTTTAGATTTTATCGTTACATAAAATAAAAATATTAAATTCTGAATCATTTATTGCTTTAGTTATATTACATCCAGCGGTACCAAAATTTTGTTTGATTCTTTCTGATTTTGAATAGGTAAGAAGAGTTCTGTAAATTAAAAAAGAATATTTTGATTACAGATGGAACAAACAGTTTTGTGACGATTCAAAGGGTATGCAACTTCAAAATTATTCCATCACAACGGGGTGGTGAGAATCTTTTACGGAATGGATACAGTTATCAAAAGAAACGCACTAATGTCAACGGTACCGTAGTGTGGGTTTGCATCAAGAGGAAATCCTGCAAAGGTCTTCTCGTCACCAAAAATCAAACGATCATCAAAGAAAAAAGTCACGTCTGCACTCCAGATGCTATCGATGATGAAATAAAGGTACAATTGAAGAAGTGCACCCAAAGAGCCATTGAGGAGGATACTCCCCTCCGTATCATTTATTTTGATATGATAGATGAATTAGTTAATTCTGGGTATAAATTTATCAACGACATTCCACCCTTTAAAGCGATTAAAAAAAGTTTATATTTTCAGAGGTATAGAAAAAGGATAGTTCCAAAGAAAGAAGTGCAATAAGTTATAGTTATCCAATGTGTTTTTAGTATTACTATTCCACATTTGTCGCTTATTTGATAAGGCTAATTAAAAAACTGAATTAGTAACAGTCATTAGATTCGAATTTACTAATGAGTCTTAACCTTGTATAAGTGACATCTTTACTTAATTCTATTGTAAAATAGTGATCTACGTAACTTTTAGTATTCATTCTAGATATTACGGATATTACGGCATCTTACTTGCATTATAACCACCCTTCTTATTATTTAGTAACTTAGGAATCTTAAATATATCTGTGTGCTTTTTGTTATTTAGATCTAATGCAGATCCATTATTGCCATCTTCTTTATATTTTCGATTTGAGTAGGATCACTTCTTTAACAAAATTCGATCCTCAGTGTAATGTCATTATATTTACAATTTTTGCACTTTGTAGATTTCAAGATCTGATTTCGAAATAACTTCCATATTTTTTTGGAAAAATATATATTGTGCTAATAGTTAGTTATATCCATATAAACATTATTTATATAACTCTAAAGTATTATATGTAGTATTTAATATTATGTATGTCTACGCTAGTAACCAAAGAATTTAATGCGGGACTATTGTCAATAGTAGAAAAATATTTAATTTAATTTTGTGTATAATGAAATTTATTGTTTTGATTGTGCATATCAGTGCTCAGCATAAGAAATAAAAATGGCATAGATGTCTTTGAATTTTTAACTACATCCCACTGTAGTAGTATTTTTAATTTTTTTTGGTAGTTTAATTACACTGAAGACTACTACTGTCTTTTCTATTCTGTTTTCAAGCTACAGTAATTATTATGATGTGGTGTCATAAAATAGATTATAATTACACTAGGTAAAATAGATTATAATTACTTGAAAGGTGGTAGAACCCTTTGTGGTTCGACTCCGGCGGCACCACCGCCACACCTATTTCTGCGTAATAACAGCAGTGTCAGGCGCTGTTGTGTGCCGTTTTGAAGGGTGTGGTAAGGGTGACAGACTTTTCCGAGGCGTTCCAGCTTAGTCCTCAGGGGTAGTGGCGCATCTGTGGCCGACCTCAGGTAGGAATATCTAATACTATCTGGGGTTGATTACAGATGTCCATGGGCGGCAGTAGCCACTTACCATCAGGTGGACTGCATGCTCGTCTGCTACTCCTATATTATAAAAAAAAATTGGTTTTACTCAATATTATATTAATAGATTTGAATGTAGGTAAACATCTTTTGGTTTTGTCGTAATTTTTATACTGTCTGAAAATATGTCTTACTTTTCTGTTACATCTGTTATCGGTTATAATTATCGTTTATGGCCATTGCTACGATAGCAACTCAAAATTAGTATTATTTAATATGTATGAGGGCAAGTGGCACGTGAGTGCGGGTGGGACACGCGTCACGCGTGCATAAGTAACACGCACGACAGGAACCGCTTTCCCTTTAATATCTATTTAGTCCTCAAACTTAGCAAATATTTGATTACCAACTTATATAAAATGATTAATCTTTGTTTCTCATTTCGCAGGTTTTCAAAATTTTTACGTAATAGATACACGACACATTTTTGAAAAGGGGCGGGTGAGAAAACGCTGTGTAGGCTGCTACGCTAAGTTGAGATTGACAGTTAATTGCAAAGTCGCTGCTAAGAGAACAAAGAAAATCTTAACCAGGTGCGCTCAGTGTGAAAAGGCCTTATGTTTGACATGTTTTAATGAAATACATAGTAAGAGATGTAAATATAATTTATTTTAATTAATATTTATTTTTGAAGTTGTAACTTATTCATCTACCTATACAAAGAAATAAAATTATCGTGTCATGCTGTTTTTTTTTTAATTCCTTTGTAAGCTCATTCTAAGTCATTTAAGCTCAAACGCTTGTTTAGTCAGTTTAAATTTTATATCTGTACCCTTAGTATGAGTTTCTACGTTTTTTCAAAATGACTGTTTTTGTATTTGTTTACGTATTCCCCATACATTTCTAATCAGTTCTGATACAGTCCGCTAGGGGCGCTGATTGAAACTATTTAATTGATTGTGAAGGTAAATATAACATTTACTATGAAGACAAATGTACCGATTTTAGTAAAGACAGACTGCATATTTTATTTATTTGTATAAATATTTATTTATTATAATTTAAGTGCTTATTGTAAAATAAAGAAATTTAATATTGTTAAAATTGTTTTTTATTTCTACTGACAACACTTCTGTTACTTTAGTATTAGAATGATTTGAATATACAAAACTTAATGCGTGAACTATTGTAGAGTATGAATTTAGTCACTATTTCGACCCCTCCTACGTATAATATCGAAACTGCAAAATGACAACTTTACAGGAGAGCGTTTAAAAGTTTCAAATATGCTAAAATGCGAATAAAATCTGCATTTCTGCAGGTATATCTATGAAATTTGGTATATATATTTTATTTTATACTCTTTATAACATTACTTGCGTCAATAAAACACATTAAAATAAGGCAATTTATGCAACGAAAATGAAAAGGTACTTTTGTGGGTTACGATATTATACGTAGGAGGGGTCAATTTATACAGAAAGGTACGATTTTCTTCCGGTGGTTGTTGTAAAAATAAATTCCCTTCACTTCGTCAGTCGTCCTGTGGACTTCCAAAGACATATACATATTATACATATCATAGGTACGAAAAACAAATAAAACATCGTATATTTTTATCATGCGTCGTAATCATTCGGTGTCTTTTTTTTCAGTCGACGGACCAATTTTCGTGCGTTCAATTAGAGGGAATCTATTAATCTTGTTACATGGGTACAAATATTCTCTGAAAGTCAGCAAGTACTGTGGAGGCAGCGCACATAAGAGATGGCGCTGCTCCACACACAATGCTAGAGGCTGCCGCGCCTCACTGATGACGATTGACGATCAGATTATAAAGAGAAATGAAGCACACAACCATGATTATACTGCGTGACAGTTAGCTGACGCTGATGCTCGCCTGCTACTCCTATATTATAAGAAAGAAGGTTTTTTATTTGATTTTCTATAGAAGGGTTTATTTATTTATAATGAGGACAAGTTACATCTATATGTAACTTGTCCTCATTTAAGTCTGTAAATGTCTAAATTCCAAAGAATTATGTAAATTTTCATAAGTCTAAAATGTTTTGGTATCGGCCGAAAGTAGTATAGAAACCGAAGATTCGGTTTCGGTTTCATCTGACAAACCAAGTTTCGGTCAGTCACGACTGAAATACATGCACACTAATTATATTAAAATATAAAAACTGATTCTTTATTATTTCTATCATTAGACCTCTACATTTATAAAATTAATAAGTTTTAATAAGTATTGTGTAAGTTTTTAATAAATTTTAATATGTATCGTATTAAAATACTACATCGAAAATAATGTGTAAGATTTTCAAACTGTAAATAGATCAATGCCTGATCTGAACCAAATTTTTAATCAGTATTTATTTCCAAAATGGAGCTTACAAATGTGTTTTTATTTAAACTTATGTATCTTACAGATACACCTCAGTTCACAATATCGAAGCACGGCAAACCACTAATCTTGCTACAAGGGTACAAATACTACATGAAGGTGGCGCGACGCTGTGGGGAGTCGATCAGCAAGCGGTGGTACTGCTCCACCCACCACTGCAAAGGATGCCCTGCCAGCATCATGACCATCGATGATGAGATCATCAGGATCCATGGGCAACATAGCCATGGACCGAGCTAACTTAATTAGGTGGCAAACCACTAATCATGCTACAAGGCTACAAATACTACATGAAGGTGGCGCGACGCTGTGGGGAATCGGTCAGCAAGCGGTGGTACTGCTCCACCCACCACTGTAAGGGATGCCCTGCCAGCATCATGACCATCGATGACGAGATAATCAGGATCCATGGGGAACATAGCCATGGACCGAGCTAATTTATTTTTATTGTAAAAATATTTGCATAATAATGATAATTCGCAATTATGGATACCTTTTTTCGTTTTAGGCTGAATACTATAGCTATTTTCTGTTTGAATTTGATTACTTGGTTTAGTTGTCTGCCTGGTATGATTTTTTTCAAACTAATAAAAGTAACGGATATTTGTCATTATACCTGTTGTTCTTATCATAAACATCAACCCCGGTTCCACTGGTCTCTTGTTAGATAAAAAGATCAAGGAGAGGTTGTGTAGCCACTTATCTGAAAAACACGTAAAGTACAGTGTACATAATACAGCAGTCGATGAAATATTTGTTTTGTAATAAGTTATTATTATTTCTAAAAATTGAATATCTGTTAACCAAATCTAAACTCTGACTCTGTCACAGGGTAATGCTGACGGTACTTATTATATTGGTATCGAGAAGGTTCATTTAATTGTATAAGAATTTCTTCCACACAGTTAACACAAATTTAAGACCTTGTGTTCTATATGGAATTGATTCCGGAATGGTATGGAATATTTACTAATTTCGTCAGTGAATTAAAAGAAAAATAACAAAAAAAAACAAAACGCTTAAATTATAATTAAAATAAAAGCATGAAGTACATCATGCATGAAGCACATATTCCGATCATATGAAAGTATTATCATATTTTCAGTTACACCTTTATTCGTGACATCTAGCCGTGGGAAGCCGTTGCTACTGCTAGCCGGTTATAAGTACTACATGAAGGAGAACTTCGGAAACGCTCTGAAGAAGAGATGGTACTGCTCTACGCACAACACTAGAGGCTGCAAAGCCTTCGTGTACACTTACGGTGATGAGCTTATTAAGATAAACTGCGAACACAATCATCCACCAGTGTTTTTGAACTCCATTTAATAATGTTTTTTAAGTAAATGTATATGTCGCATAACCATTGAATGAATTAATTGACCGAGTTAGTCGAAGGTTCCATTACCAAATTTTCATTTAATTTTTATATTATTTTTTAGTATTCCGTTTTTACCCCATGGGCACGGAACCCTGTAAAATCCGTTGAAAGGTAGTGGAAGCAATATAATTCGATCAGGGATGTCCCTGAGAGAATCATTTTGTGGTATCTACCACTACCACACCTATTTCTAATTTGAAGCAGTCCTTTCAGCGGATCAGAAGATGTTGTATGTTCTATATAAGATATGCAACCTAAAGTGAAACGTCCGTCAGTATACAATAAATAGATTTAAATATAGCTATGTCCTCATAATCCCTATTGTTACAGCTCAGATGTTGAATTTTATAGAAATAAAATCTTTATTTTTAAATTTAGTTTTGTTTTCTAACTATACTTCTACTATTTACTATATATTACTATCTGACCTGGCAAATGTGATGTTGCCATATAAAAATAAAAAAAATGTTAAGGGTGAACGACCCTTATCATTTAGGAGTTTGAAAAATAGATAGTAGTCGATTCTCAGACTTACTGAATATGGATATAAAATTTGGTGAAAATCGGTAAAGCCGTCTCGGAGGAGTACGGTAACGAACATTGTGACACGAGAATTTTATATATAAGATATTAAAGTAAATTGATTTATTTTTTCACACTAAACTCTCAAAAGATTCTTTTTCGAATCGACTTTGCGATCGAAAGGAAGTTGTTGACTATACAAAAAATTGTCAGCTTTATGGAATATCCGATAGTACGGGGAGGCCTATGTACTATGCTATTTTTCATCTGAATATATTTTACAGGTAAACCATTTTTCTTCACGTCCTCTAGAGGCAAGCCGTCAATGGTTCTAAACGGTTACAAGTACTACGTAAGGGATTACCGGAAGATTGGCACCTCTACTAGGAACAGGTGGTACTGTTCCACTCATAACTCCAGAGGATGCAAAGCTTTCGTCTACACCTTGAATGGAGACCTCATCACTACGAACACAGATCATAACCATCCACCTTTTTAGATATCATCTTGTGTATTTATCTATGTGTGTGTCTATGTTGTGTGTGTGTCCTTTACACCTACGACACAGAATCCTAGTGTGGGGCTGTGAGTGTAGAAAGCGTTTGTTTGTATAACAAATATGTATATATTGAAGGTAAACCCTTTGCGGTTCGACACCGGCGGTACCACCGCCACACCTATTCCTACCTAATAACAGCAGTGTAAGGCGCTGCTGTGTTCCGGTTTGAAGGGTGTGGTAAGGGAGAGAGACTTTTCCGAGGCGTACATTGTGTAAAAAAATAAGTCGATCCATAAACTCCTTTCCGACTTTTGGGGATACAAACAGATGGAATCTGAATTTTTTCGTATGTAGGTATCCTAAAGCAAGACTATTCTTGGCTCGATTCTTGCGGACTGCCAAAGGCCAGCCTGAATCCAACAAGACTTCTGAAGCCAACCAGTGGTAACACACTAAAGTTGGGAATTAATAATAGCAATGGATCATTTTGCCTAGAAATATTCAACTATGTAAATATTTTAATTAAAATTACTGTATATTAAGTTTTGAATAAAAGTTTTTATTACACATATTTTGTCAGTTTCTTTTGATACAACCATGAGATATTTTGAAAAGATGTAATTGGACAGGATCGGGCCAAATTAGAACTTAGAAATAGAATAGAAATAGAAATTAGAACTTTGAACATTATTACTAATAAAACTATTATTTTCAGGTAACCCTCTGTTCGTGACGTCAGCGAGAGGAAAACCAACCATGTTGTTGGACGGATTCAAGTACTACAAGCGAACCACTATACGAGTGGGTGCCTCTCTGAAAACCAAATGGTGCTGTTCTCTCCATAACTCCAAAAAGTGCAAAGCGTTCCTTTATACTTTAGACACGAAGGTCTTCAAAGGAAACCGTGATCATAGCCATCCAGCCGTTTACAGTATACCTTTTTCCGGTTACGGCAAGTTTTAGTTAACTTTTTGTGTCTAATATATATTCGTAACTTTTTGAAATTTCTACATATTTTTCTATGTTTGACTAACTTTTTTATGTTAAGAATTAAATTTTGTAATTGAATAGTATGTAAATTGTTGAAAATGTGAAGGTCTAAGTTAGGTTAGTTTAGGTTAGCCAAGATAGAACTTCTGTACCTAATTATATCCTATAGCGACAGGGTTGAAAGACAAAACAGAACAATAGACAAAACAATATTACTTCCTGACTTAATAAGCTGCCTGACTTATCTGATATTGAATTCAGATAAGCTTCTTTTAATTAGAATCGCTTTAACAGATGTCATCATCATCAACCCATCACTGTCCCACTGCTGGGCACGGGTCTCCTCTCAGAATGAGAAGGATTAGGGCATAGTCCACCGCGCTGGCCATGTGCGTATTGGTAGACTTCACATATCTTAAGTTTTTTTTTTATAAATTTCTCAGGAATGCAGGTTTCCTCGCGATGTTTTCCTTCACCGTTTAGCAAGTGATAATTATTTTCTAATACGCACATCATTTTGAAAAATGAGAGGTGCGTGCCTGGGATTTGAACCTCGGACCCCTCGAGCGAGATTTCGAGTTTCTTAACCACTAGGCTATCACTGTTAACAGCTAACAGATGTCAGGCTTTGCAAATTTGATTTAAAAAAATGTATTTCAATCTTCCTTGAGAACTCATACGTAATTGTGGGAAACGCTCTTTACTTTTTGCAAAAACCATTTTGGCGGATCAAATCATAAGCTGTTTTATTATGGCATGTTATAAATAAAGTATTGCCCCACTTGTGGCGATTTATTGATTAATGAAATTTAAGGAAGTTTAGATAAATCTTATATTTTAAGCATTTTTTTCATAATCGTTCGTTTATATGTGCGCACGTAATAAGTTATATTTCGTTGATGAATTTAATATGTTATTTTCACGCATGAACATAAACTATTTTTCAACGAGCAAACGAATTTTAGGCGAAAGGAAAAGTAGAATCTGTGATACATCAATGTCAATTTGTTCCATCGAAAAATCTTTGATTTGTTGTCCCAATTACGTCACGAAGTATAACTTCATTAAAATGTGTGTCAAAATATTTTTTTAAGTAGGTAAGCCGTCACTAATCTTATTTTATTTCTTATAATTACGTTTCATTTTTTTCATTAATTTTATTTTTGCACCTAACAATAATAATTGTATTCGAATTCCTTACCTTTTTTAATCCAATGTTTTTTTTAATTGTGTGAGAAATAAAACTTTTTATAACTTTTTTTGTGTTTTTAATTTATTTTTCCTCAACCTTGTATTTCTGTGTTCGGGAAATAATATGATTATGCTTCGCTTGCTATATTTGGTCAGCGTAAATTATGGAAAGTGATGAATAATTTCTGACATGTTCCCACACAACTTCGAAAGCCTATTAGTGATCGTGCGACATCGAAGTATGTTACAAACATTTGCTTCTTCTAAACCTCAAAAAAATCATAATAGGTAATCCAATTTTAATACTGTTTACCTTCAGGTGCCCCGGAGTTTTTATTATCGGCCCGCGGGAAGCCGTGCATGATCTTTGCTGGGTTCAGGTACTACATGCGGGATTACCAGATGGTTGGAGGCACCCCCAGGAAGAGGTGGTACTGTTCCACCCACAGCTCACGAGGGTGCAAAGCATATGTCTACACGCTGGAAAGAGAGGTCATCAGAATGAACTCGGATCATAGCCACCCTCCTATATATATTTAGTTTAAGATTAGTGTCAGACCGTTCATCACGTCACTATCACTGACTATACCACGTTTTTAGCTAGCTACTTAATAGTTACTTAATACAGATATAATATATTATATCAAATTATATTTTACTTATTTTTAGTTATTTAAGTCTTATGTTTTATCATGAAACAGCTTATTGAATATTAAAATACAGACATAGAGCGTGTCAGACGCATGATGTGGCAGACAAAAACCATTTTCTCCTACATAATGTGTGTAGCGTATGCGTATATTTTACCGTTACACTGCCGCGCACTCGTGTCACCTCGTGGGCCATGTATGAGAAAATATTATATAGTACAATATAATTTGTCTGTCAATACCGTGTCTGACACGTTCAATACTTGTAGATGTAAACGGAGCCTTAATTGATAGTAATGGTACAGACACATGTTGAAAATTCCTTTTTTTTATAATATAGGAGTAGCAGACGAGCATACAGCCCACCTGATGGTAAGTGGCTACTACCGCCCATGGACATCTGTAATCAACCCCAGATAAGATTAGATATTTCCACCTGAGGTCGGCCACAGAAGCGCCGCTACCCCTGAGGACTAAGCTGAAACGCCTCGGAAAAGTCTGTCTCCCTTACCACACCCCTCAAACCGAAACACAGCAGCGCCTAACACTGCTGTTATTAGGTAGAAATAGGTCTGACAGTGGTGCCGCCGGAGTCGAACCACAAAGGGTTCTACCACTACACTGATTATAATATTTTGTGAATTTGAAAGAGAATTTACAATGTACAAATTATACATATAATGTTACGTATAACGTTTGCATGGCAAGAAATGTATATTTCCTGAATTTGGTACGCACAGCCGTGCGGCTAGATTTATGTATATGTTGAAAGTTTAAATATCTAAGATTTAATCCATAATTATAATCATTACTTCTGCAGACTATTCTCTCTTAACAGTAATTGAGAAAATAACTGTAAAATAAATGTAAATAAATATAATGTATATAACTAATGTATTTTATTATGATTTCAATTAAAGTTAACGAAATTATTACTAGCACGAGCGATTTTTAAGATTAATTGTAAAATAAATATAATTGACAATTTTGTCAATATTTGACATTTTTTCCATGTAAGACATATTTAAATTTCGATCTTGGATAGGCAAAAATTCCATAGATAATAAAACGCATAACAGGTATATTAATAGCAAAATATTTTCCTTACATATGACTGGTCAAGCAGGAAAGCCTATATTTGTGACGTCAGCGAGAGGGAAGCCATTGTTACTTCTACGTGGTTTTAAGTACTACATCAAGCAAGGCCAGTTAGGACATCCCATGAAGAAGCGATGGTACTGTTCTACACACAACTCCAGAGGCTGTAAAGCGTCTATCTCCACTTATGATAACGAAGTTATTGCAGCGAGCAGCGAACATAACCATGCGCCGGTTATTTGAAAATTGTGTTTTGTAAGTGTTTGAAAGCAATAAAGTTATGATGATAATTAATTTGAAATTTGTATAAGAAATCTTCTGATGAAGAAACTAACCACTGGATTCCACGTTTGGGCTAACTTAAAACCATCTTCTCTGTTGAAGTTCTTAGGATGTTTCTTGATCTCTACTGCTTCTCTTACTAAACGAGAAAAATAATGACACTCAGTGGAGATCACCTGAGGTTTGTGTAATTCAATTTATGCAATATGCAATTTGTGTAATTTATGCAAGTCACAAATAGTGCAAAGTACGGTGCCTAAGGATATTGTTAGTGTTGTGTGTCGTGACATGAAACCTAGAAAAGAAAAACGAACTAGACGTAGAGTAGATAGATTAATCTACCACTAATACTTGACAACCGTTTCACCCCACCTTCTCAGTTTCGCCGTGACCACGATCCATGCAACTGGGTCGAAATATCGGCAATAAAAAACGCATATCGTGAGTACCCGTTACATAATAAAATGTCTCAATTCCGATAATTTTAGTCTAAAATCATATATAGCGTATTATAAAGTTAATAATGAGTTATGACGTTTATGTGATAGAAATGTTTGAAATAACTCAGCTCCATGTACTACACTAGTGTAAGATATAAAATTATAAATATGTATGTTTATTCCTGTGTTACGAATTTCTTTCACCACTCCTCCAAAAATAAACCAAATTCCTGAGTAAAATATTGTCTTTATTTTTTCAGATCACCCAATATTCGTGCAATCCATACGGGGAAAAACTTTAATGATAGTGGGTGGTTACAAGTACTATATGAGAGAGACGCAACACATCGGGGAATCCAGGAGAAAGAGATGGCTATGCTCAACTCACAACTCTAGAGGATGCAAAGCCTACATTTACACTTTGGACGAAGAATTCCTCAGAATGAACTGTGAACATAACCATCCGCCTATTTATACTGAACCTGTGCAAGAATTTGTATAAAATCCAGGAATAAATTTAAGTTATTATTTTTACTTTTAAAAAATTGATTTTATTTTATGCTATTATTATTATTTACATTTTATTCATCACCAACCCGTTACTGTCCCACTGTGATCCCACTTCTGGGCACGGATTTCCTCTCAATATGAGTGTATTATGCACTATCTAGGTACGAAATGGTAGATTTCATCCACCATTTAGAAGGTTTTTCATTCAAGCGCGCAGTTTTCTACTATTTCCACTAATGACTTGACATACATTTATTCATAACTTTTCAGTTTTTTTAGTTTAATCAAGTTTTTTTGCAGGTTTCCTTAAAAGACCTTCCAATCACGTTATTCAACGCAGGGATAGGAAAAGACGTTGTGTGGGCTGTTACAAAAAATTAAGACTAACGTTGAATAGTATACAGGCGTCTAAAAGAACCAAAAGAATCATCACCTACTGTGTCCAATGTAACAAGACGATGTGCTTGCCTTGTTTTAATGAACAACATTTAATTATGATTGTGAATAAATAAGTTACTTTATGACCTGGTATGACCTGGTTGAAACTTTGTAAATAAATCATTGTATATATTTGTAATAATAATAAATTGAATTTATCCGTATCAATATTTTTACAGACAGTTTTATTTAACATCACGCGTGAAAAAGGAGAATACATTTTATAGAGCTTTGTCACGATTGTCATACACAAAATTTTATCCCTTTTCACCGCTTCGTTTTATTTCGTAGGAGTGTCGTTTGACATATTTTGAAACAACTATTCATTGGTCTAGTTTATAAGTAGTTAAATGTCTTTGTACGGGAATATGTAACCATATTATAATGTCATTGTAACTAGATGTCGTTTACATCATGTAATTCGCTTTCGTCAAACTATTACGTTTGCCGAAGTTCCTCCGTTTACAAGAAGTCTCCTGCTGAATTCGACGGCGACTTTGATGAGCGACTTGGAATTGCCGAGAGCCTAGTTTTAACATCAGGCAAATTGAGTAGATCGTTGATTATCGAATAGGCGATAATCGAATGGTCAACTTTCGACTGCGTCAAACCACTAGGTACTTACACCGGGTCGTTAGGCGCATTTGGCGTAGTCTTGTGTAGTTCGCGAACGAACTATGTCGAAAGTTCCATCTGCTCGGTAAGCAACTGGTAGCTGAGGAATTAAAGAGCGAATTCATCATTTAGGTGCCCCGAACTAAACTGGTCGATCAGTTGCTAACCATTACGCTCAAGACTAAATTTTGGCTGGTAAGCGACTTCGCCGACTTGGTGTAAACGACTCCTCAGAATGAAGCAAAGTTAGTTCAAAATGGACCCTTTATGGTTTAACTCCGGAGGCACAACCGGCACACCTACTCTGCCTGATAACACATGTGTTCAAATCCGCTGTGTTCGGGATCTACCACCGTCTTCTAATTGTTCTTGACAAATTTAAATGACACCTAATAGAAAGGCGTAACTATAATTTAAATCTATTTAAATAACATGAATTAACTTTTTTGCAGATATACCAGTCTTTATTAAATCCGTTCGTGGTAAACCCTCAATGTTATTGAGCGGCTACAGGTATTACCTACGAGAGACACAGTATATTGGAGAATTTGCTAAAGTTAGATGGTACTGTTCTACGCACAGCAAGGGATGCAAAGCTTTTGTGTATACTTTTGATCAGGAAGTTATCAAGATGAATTCTGACCACAATCATCCACCGGTGTATTAAGCTATAGATCTTAGCTTGTAAGACATTTTGATTCATGACAAAAATATAAACGTGTCGTAAATGAGGACTGTTTTTTGCTTGTTAAAGTCTTTACTACGTTTTATGTCAATATAATTAATAACAAAAAGTAATAAAAACCAAACCATACCTGATTACGTAAGTAATTAAGAAGTCGTAAAAACTAACCTAACTTATAATGGTGTTACTAGCGAAAATTTCAAAAGAAACGCCAAAGATGTATCTTACTACTAGGTATGCTACAAACACGATACATCTTTGGGATACTACTTTAAAAACACTCGTTCTTACCCAATAATGATTCCCCCTATATGATAGCAGTACAAAAATTAATCCCAGAATCAAACAGGTAAATGATGTATTCGAGGATCTTTTTACTCTTTTTCATATTTTTTTAAAGTTTTCTATTCAGCCAATATTTCTCTTACTAAAAACTATAACTATGACTTCATAGATTCAAATCCAAAAATGAAACTCCTCATAACGTTTCAGGGCCAGAGTTCATCTACGGTAAACGTGGGAACCGCTTCATCAAGCTGGAAGGCTACACGTATACAGTCCATCTGCATCGGCAGATCACTGACTGCACCTCCAAGACGCGCTGGCGCTGCCTGACCCACTGTACTAAGGGCTGCAAGGCGGTTATATACACTATCGACGATGTTATAATATCTGCAAAACTTGAACACAATCATGTGCCTGAAGTTTCCAATAATCAATGAATACTGATCTATAATAATATTGAATTCAGTTATACGGATCATGAACGATCTTTACAAATGTAACTTTTTTTTTGCCTGAGATAGCTATATTGCCAGTGACACTTTCTTGCTGCAATATGTTGTGTATAACAGTGGAAGCCTAATGGCTGAAACTCGATTTCTCAGATTGGAGGTCCGAGGTTTCTATCCTAAGGACGCAACTGATTTTCCAAAGTCATGTGCATATTGGGAATTAATTATCACGGTGAAGGAACACATCTTGAGGAAACTTGTGGAGAAACATCTGAGAGATGTTAAAAAAAAGATATTGAACAGATTTTCCTAAGTCTTGTGCGTATTAGATCTTTAAAAAAATGATACAACATGTTTGTGTGAAGTTTACTCTTTACGCAAAATATATATACTATAACTGTACTATTTTTCGGGTAAATCAACTATGTCATATTTCTATTGTTATTGTCGAGATTACCTCTTAAGACAAACAGTCATTTTATAAAATAACTAAATACATATATATTATTGTATCGGGCATATATCAATGTTAGCCGCATTGTGTTCAGTCCGTAGCGAGTAGTCAATTCAATATAAGATATTTGCCTATGTAAAAGCTTTGGTCGATTTGATATTTTCGTAGTTGAGTAGTATTATTTTTCACCGAATTAAATAGCAAATGAAACAAAGTTGTTTTATTTAAAATCATATAAAAAACCCTAAATATTTTTAATATATTAAAAACTTGCCCACGTCGTGTTTAAATAATTAAAGTGATGCTCGAAAAGCTACAGTTTTATAATACCACACATAAAGATAGTAAAAATATTTTTTAATATTCCAAAAAGTTCTTTTAACGTTATCCTTTAAGTATTCACTTTTATTTTTTCCTGCAGAACCCAAATACTTCATTGGTGTAAAAGGAAATAGACTAATGAAGTTAATGGGATACACATACTCCTTGCATCAAGAGCGGCCTCTTGGTGACAGTAAGAAGATCAGGTGGAGATGTTTGAAGCACAGCAGTAAATTTTGCAAAGCTGTGATCAACACTTTCGACGATGCTATTATCTCTTGTAAACTCAACCATAACCATGATGGTGAATAAGTTACTACTGTGCTATGTAGTGTGGTAGTGAAGGACAGTACGATCCTACACTGCAATACATTAAAAAGTATAGCATAAAACAGTAAAGCATAATATAATGTTTTGCCGAAAATTCAGGAAATTTTAACAAATTGGGAACTGAAGATGTACCTTATATTACTTATGTAATAAATAATATCATAATACTCAATATAATATTAATCATATTATGGAATTGAATCAATATAATATTAATCATAATTCATAAATTGTTAATAATAAATTAGTTTATTATTAACAATTTTATATTATTAATAAGTTAATCATAAAGGAGATACCATTATGTATAATAAATATTACTAAAATTATGTCAGAGCTTTTTAATAAACTTCATTATTTTGTAGCTATTTGAAATTATCCTTGATTACCCATTTCATGTTCTAGCCCTTTTCCCAGATATCCCAGGTAAGATAAGATCTTCATCATAGTTATTGCTATAATTGAGAATGCAGTATTAGGTGATGAGCCAAAATTTTAATGACTTGCAAAAAAGACTAACAACATGTGAAGATTCTGAACTAAGTACCCAAAACATAAAGCCGTACATTCAAATATAAACGTGTTCATGTTTTCAGATTCGAATGAGTTCGATGCTACAGTTTTGGCAAACATAAAACAAGAACCAAGTTCTGATGATATCAGATCTGAGCTACTCGCAGATTCTTCTGAAGAAGAAACTGTGTATGTCAATGAAGGCGAAAAATATCCTTTGGAAATCACCGAACTCATTCCTTCTTCAGACGAAGAGGAATACCATCAAGATGAGGGTGTAGTCCAATCTACTGCGGAAAGTGAACCAGCGATGCATATTGGGGTTTTCAGATCTCTTGAAACTTCACGTTGCTTCTCTCATCATGAGTTAGGATATGTAGCGGCGACATGTCCCACTGTTGAGGTACGTAAAATTATAGAAACATTGCTTAGGTTAGTGATAAGGATAGTTTTATTCATATATATTGATAAGGTTATTTTTTTGGCTGCTAATGCATCCCCAGCTTTTAATGATTATAGTGGCTTTGTATCAATAGCATTCATTTATAAATCAATATATATTTATAAAATACAACAAAGTTAACAGTAGACTATGGGAAACGAGTAATGGCACATAATATTATTTTACAGCGCGTACCACCACCGCTAGATATTGAAGATCGAGAGAGTCCGCCCCTCGCCATAATAAGCTCTGTTGTGGGGGCGGATTGCAGTGATTCTGACGCAGCAGATAAATCAGAGGCTGAAAGTTCTCGTTTTAATATTGGAATACTATAAAACGATTAACCTTTAGTTATTTAACTAATAGTTGAAGACTTCACTAAAAACAAAGCGCCAAAAGACTTATCATAAACTAATAATGATTAACGTACTTAACGATATTAAAATATTCAATACCAAGAAGTGAAATGCCACGAGTCAAAATAAGAAACAATTCATTATAAGAATAACCAAATCTTATAAAAGGCTCAAAAATACTAAAATCAATGAAACGTATTAAAAGGATTGTTCTACAAATGAAAAAAATGATTAGTTTTACGCGTTACAAGAAAAGTCTTAGTTAGTCTTTCTCGTATTAGATAAAGCCAAAAATACTTTATAAATTAGTTTAATATTTAATAGAAAGAGTACTTATTGGGAGACAACACACGGAGGTTGGAGAAATATACATTTTGCGTAGTTACTTTTTAGACAAACTAAGAAATTATTCTTTAAAATCATTTCCTTGTAGATTTAGCCAAAATAGGGTATGAAACACAGATCAGTACCCTTACCATAAGTTTTTACGTTTTGACAAATATGACTGTTTTGGTATTTGTTTCCGTATTTGCCCAAACAATTTCCAATCAGCGTCCCTGGCGGATTGTATCAGAACTATAGTGTCATTAACTGTCATTAAATGTCTAATTTGACAAAATGGCGCTTTATGTTTTGTCTGTTATTTTTGCGAACATATGAGGGAGACAAAACGTTCATCGTCACTTGAGCACTAACTTATTGTTACGTTTACTCAGTGGTGCGCTTTCGACAACTCATTCTACTGAAATAAACGGAACAGAATAATTGATTGAGTAAACGTAACGTAGAATTGTGGGATGTTTCAAAAACTCATGGTAAGGGTACTTGTATTTGTTTTGTTGGGTATAAAAGCTTGTCACTTCAAAGTGACAAATTAAATTTTATAATAGTACTAGTACATATTAAAATTTATTTATTAAGGATGTAGTTTTCATTACATTGATTTTTAAGGAACATATCGCCTGAGAAAGCGGATATTATTTAATTTGATTTGAATTCCTGCATTTAGTAATTCATGGGTACTATAGGTAACTCTACATTGATAGGATATAATATAGGTACTCAGGCAAAGTTGTGCCTGGAAAGAAATATCTTTATTGCCAAAAAGTGGCTTCTGTGATTATTATTTCCTACTTATTTAACCATTGATTTAAGACTGTTAAAATTACTTTTATTAGTTCTAGTCTCAAAATTAGAATTATGAGTTATTATAAACTCAGAAATATACAAAAAAAAACAAATTTCATATATTATTTATCTAAAGATTTTATTTATAAAGATTTTTTTTCTACATTGTACTTAGATTTAGTTTCACATTTATATGGAATTATATTTTTGTTTTTGTTTAAATCATTATGACCTTAGAATAGTAAATATGTATAGTCCGCACCAAACTGCTAGTCCGCTCTGAAGTTGTTGCGAACAGGTGTAGACATAAAATTTGCTATGGCGACGCCATTCATTTCTATATTCAGAGCGAAATAGCAGTTTTACGCGGACTAATTTTTTATTATTATTTATAAAAAGTAGTTTGTACTAGTCATCGTGAAATATAGTATAACAAAATAAAGTTATAACAAAATGTATATTTATACCAAATTTATAATTTTGTATAGTGTAGTTTTTTTGTAAATAAAATTTCTTGTCCTTCGCAAACTCTCCTTTTTCAACTCAAATATCGTTAGACTTGAGATTAAAATAAAATTTCTTTTTTTCAAAATTAACTTAATGATACTCAAAGTTGAATAAAAAATGGACAGCGAACATGCAGACCAGATGTAAATGGGAAGTGCTTATTGCCCTTCATGAAAATATGTGGTCAACCACAGATAGAATTTGCATCCTGCTTGAGGTCACCCAAGCAGGCTTGGCTAACCCTAAGGACTAAGTTAAGTGTCTCCCAACACAGAGCACTTCTATGACCTTCAAAATATATAATTTACCGCATGGAAATACAAGATAGAATATGTACTAAACAAAACTTTACTTCCAACGAGCCAACGATTAGGTTTGGATTCGAGCCCAAATCTTTGCTTTTCTACTCATTTTACTATGCACCTTATAATACATGTATGTTATTCTATGGTCTACTCATACTATGTGTCTAGTAAACAACAACAATACAATTTCTTAGCAATTTTATTACACTCGCGTTCATTTCCTTCGTTGCTTTATACCGATATTACTTTCTATTGACTCCAACTACTGTCCAATAAGCTTGGCCAACAGTTTAATGATCCTGAATTTATATTTTAGATGACATATCATTTATAGTATCCAAGAAAGGTCATCGTCTCCTCGCCTACCATGGTTATACTTTCTCCAGTCACCGAATTAAAAAATTTGGAACATCTTTCAAGACTAGATGGCGCTGTTCCGTCAATAATACTTGCAAGGCTGTGATCTACACCGTTGATGACGTCATGATGCAATGTGGCAATGTGGCCCATAACCATGGCATAGCGATGAAAACCAAGGAATCGAAGAAATTGTGGTCGTGATGAAAAAAATGGTTCAACTAGATAAAGATAGTACAATTGTAGGTGTTTCAAATATAGCAGCATTTTTTCCAAAGCGATTTTGCAGATTTTATGATTATAACATTGTGAGATAATACAACCACCTTTAATAGCGTATTATTTATTGAAATAATTAAATAGGACAGCTTTTCTTTTTCCTTTCAATTCGATAAATTTCAAGAAACATATTAAAATATATTAAAAGTAGTAGGTGTACAAATTGTTAAGATAATTAGAAATGATTACTGTGATTTCATAGCGAAGTATGTGAGTAATAAGATGCGAAGTAAACATTAAAGTATACATATAATAAAATGTAATACGTATAATAAAAACGCGAGCGAAGCCGCGGGCAAAAGCTCGTACATTATATTTTTACGCTGGAGAAATACGCTATAAAAACCAAATTTATCACTCATATGTTCAGTCAATGGGCGTATAAAAAGGCACTGTACATGGCCTTCTGGGTAGTTATTTTCCGATTATTGTAAAGAACGTTACTCTGCCACTTTTCTCGTCGAATCTATAATTTGTATGCTTACTTGTTGTTATGTTAACTTAGTAAAGTAAAATGTTCTTGGTTTATAAAAGTTGTTTTTAAATAATTTCCTGACGATATTCCTAGCACATATTTATTTAGGACTCTATATGTTACCGATCTTATAAAATATAGGTACAGGTGAAGCTAAAAAAAAAATAAAAAATGAAGCCTAACGTCATATTGGTCACGCTGTTTACGCCGTAATCAAACGAAATATATTGAGCGCCAACTTCAGAAATATGTACTAAACCAACATTTATTTCAATTATTTTTTACTTTGTAGTGACATAGAAGTCGGTTTTATTTTTTTGTTATTTTTTTTTTATTTCTACCTCATAATACATGTATGTTATTCTATGGTCTATTCATACTATGTGCCTAGTAAACAACATCAATACAATATCTTAGCAATTTTATTACACTCGCATTCATTTCCTTCGTTGCTTTATACCGATATTACTTTCTATTGACTCCAACTACTGTCCAATAAGCTTGGCCAACTGTTTAATGATCCTGAATTTATATTTTAGATGACATATCATTTATAGTATCCCAGAAAGGTCATCGTCTCCTCGCCTACCATGGTTATACTTTCACCAGTCACCGAATTACAAAATTTGGAACATCTTTCAAGACTAGATGGCGCTGTTCCGTCAATAATACTTGCAAGGCTGTGATCTACACCGTTGATGACGTCATGATGCAATGTGGCAATGTGGCCCATAACCATGGCATAGCGATGAAAACCAAGGAATCGAAGAAATTGTGGTCGTGATGAAAAAAATGGTTCAACTAGATAAAGACAGTACAATTGTAGGTGTTTCCAATATGGCGGCATTTTTTCCAAAGTGATTTTGCCAGATGTTATGATTAAAACATTGTGAGATAATAAAACCACCTTTAATAGCGTACTATTTATAAAATAGGATAACTAATTAAATAGGACAGCTTTTCTTTTTCCTTTCAATTCTATAAATTTCAAGAAACATATTAAAATATATTAAAAGTAGTAGGTGTACAAATTGTTAAGATAATTTGGAAATGATTACTGTGATTTCATAGCGAAGTAAAAATAAAGTAAAAGTATTATAATAAAATATTTGGTATTTCTTTTTTTTATAACTGGAGTATTGTAAGTACGTATACCTTTGCAAAAACCTGAAGTTGTGTTAATGTATTATTGAAAACGTTTTTACACTCCAAATTGGTCTTCGAACAGAACCTGAATATACGATACTAATTGATTGTCTTTATCTATTAATAGCTTCCATCAAGGTATTTTTAATTGTGATAATGTTTTGACTCCTTTTAGTACTTATTAATACAGTGTTTCACCACTTGCACGTGATATGGTAAATTCTTCAATATCAAAGGTACTCTATATTCATCTCTATGACACAGACTACGTATTTGACATATATCATGAAAATATATTAAGTACTTAAACCGTGAAAACGGAACAAAACATAATTTACTGCTTTTTTGTAATTTCTTTTTAGTTGACAATGAAAATTAGTCTTGTGTAAATATAAATATTTAGTATTTTAGGTACTCAATATTCTCGTATTAAATATTTAAGGATGTGACAAGTTATATTGCTGAATTTAAATGAGATACTTTTCCACAGTTACCTACGTGTTAAGCCGAAAAGGGACCCGTCTTCTCAGAGTGAATGGATATGCCTACTCGCTCCACCTGACCAGAGAAATAGGTGGTTTACAGAAAAACAGATGGCGCTGTACCCATCACAATATTTATAATTGCAAAGCATCGATACACACTATTGGAGATAGAATTATAAGAGTAAAGGGTATTCATCCGCACTCATAATTATGATTTGCTAACTAAACTGCACTACAGATTCTTAAACTAAACTCAGTTCTTCGTGGTTAAGACTGACCGTCCATTGACTATCGCTCATAGCTTTATGGCCGCTATTAATAATCTAGCTATCTATTTTTTACCTACCATAAATTTAACAGCGACTTAAGTAACGGTTCAATAGCTTAAATGACAAAATGGCAGCTTTAGCAACTATCGCTCAAGCCATAGCAACTAACGGACTGTCAGTCTGTAAACTAAAAATACTCTAGACTGCTTTTCGAGTTTGCGGATAATATAAAGATGCCAAAACGCTTAATATTTGTTATTATAATTTTTGAGTACCTACTGTATGAAATGCCGTAGTGCGAGGTAGGTACTATTTGGTTCAATGAAAACTATATTCCTGAATTTGGTGTACACAGCCGTGCGTCTCGATAACGACGGAAATTTATATTTTTCTCATTCTTTTTTTATTTATTTTTATTTACAAATTTGTGTACACAGAAACATAACAAAAAAGGCATTAAAAAGATATATATTACAGAGGACCCTTTTTAATATTTGATCCAAGACGACCATTACTTTCATACTTTTATTGAACCAAATTATACTATGATTGGCGCAGCGTGGTGGAGCACGCTCCATGCTTTCCCAACTGTGGGAAATACCCAGTCTAATATTGTAATCGATGTTTATATAAAATAACATGTATTTTTTAATCTGATTTTTAGCATTTAGTGTGTTTTTTAATAATCTTAATCAATCAATATTACGATTTCATAGTTTAGTAAGTTTAAAACCTGTGAGATTAAAATAAACTACTCGTAAATGATGAATAAAAATATACTGATATTTTTAGAAACTAGTTTTATTTTTGATCTCTTTTTGTCATTTATGTCGTGTTTATTCCAGTTCCGTACATTAAAAGATAAAACGATAGGCTTCATTTTTTATTTTTTTTTAGCTTGACCTGTATATTTTATAAGATCGGTAACATAGATTCCTAAATAAATATGTGTTAGGAATATCGTCAGGAAATTATTTAAAAACAACGTTTATAAACGGAGAACATTTTACTTTACTAAGTTAACATAACAACAAGTAAGCATACAAATTATAGATTCGACGAGAAAAGTGGCAGAGTAACGTTCTTTACAATTATCTGAAAATAACATCCAGAAGGCTATGTACAGTGATTTTTTACAGAGGATTCATAACGGTGGCCGCTATAACAACAAATACTAAAAATAATATAAAGTTGAATATTAACGGAAGCGTCCATGTGCGAGTTCGACTCGTACTTGGCGAATTATTTATAATAAGCCCATTTTTAGTGAGACGTTCATAACATATGATTGATAAATTTGGTTTTTATTTTAATTACAAGTATGTGACGTTATATTCATTTCATTTTCCATTCGTCACTCACGCCTACGGAGGGAAATGTTTCTCGAGCGTACAGATATAATGTATGTCACATTTTAGCACGCCCTATAGTCCAATTTGCTCGATGGATTTCATTATGAGGTAACGTTAGATTCGTCTGTATGACATAGACATAGGCTAGTAATAGATTTGTTTGGTTTTATATTTATTATTTGGACTTTTTATTTTTTTGTACTTACAGTTAACATGCTCGAAATTTTGGCTGTATATTAACTAATAAGCTAGGTATTGCAGGTATCGAATACGTGACGGGTAAGAAAGGCAACCGTCTCCTCAAGCTGGCAGGCTACCACTACTCGATCCACATCAGTCGGCCAGTCCCCGACGGCGTGAAGGTCAGGTGGCGCTGCGCCAGAAACTCCAAGGGCTGCAGGGCCGCCATATACACGGTGGGTAGCTTCTACGTCGGTGGTAACACTAGCCACAATCATGAACCTGATTATAATTTGAATTCTAATTCGGTAAATTACTCCCAGTAGAATGTGATTAATGATTATTAAAATTGGTTGTCGTTTTCGTACAGAAAAATAGGCGGATATCATTTTTAACTAATTAGATTTTAATTTTATGCGTTTCAAAAAATATATTTATTTTAAAATTAAATCGTACAATACATATTAACAATTAACAATTGTGCGTACATTATATATAAATTTAAAAACGATTAGTAAATAAAAAGTGAATAAAATACTCTATATTGTACTCAGTAGTGAGTACTACTGAGTACTAAGTACCTATTAGATAAAATTGAAAAATAAGGCTTTTCTTTGTTTGTTTAATGTTGTCGTCGTCTGTCTTGTAGGCAGTATTTAATACCTTATTGTGACCTGACCGCTGACCCGGTAAGCGTTGTGTTGCCATATAAATAAAAAAATGCTAAGGGTGAACAAGCACCGTTATCACTTAGGGGTATGAAAAATAGATAGTAGCCGATTCTCAGACTCAATACAGCCGATACTCAATATGCATATAAAATTTGGTAAAAATCGGTAAAGCCGTTTCGCAGTTGTACGGTAACTAACAATGTGAGACGAGAGTTTTATTTATAAGATTACCTATGTAGTGTGTAATATTATTGTGTAGCTACTAGCTAATATTTATATTTATTGTGAGTCAAATAAAGTTAACCATGAAAAATGTTTTATTTTTTTAATGTATAGATTTATACTTCAATCGCAATTTAATGTCATATGTCCTTAAATCAAAACTTCAAATATATTTTTTTAATAATTTTTATAATAGATCAACGTTGCATGAACTGAAATATGATTGTTAATATATCATTGTCTATGATTGAAAGTGTCAACTGCCACCTAATGGATATTTATCAACTGCAGGTAGGATTAGACTCTAATTGCACTCTTAAGAACTAAGTTGAAATGTTGTACAAGTCTCATTCTTACCAAAGCCTTCAAACATTTAATTACAGATGTAGGATGCAGCCTGACTGTCGCACTCGAACAACCATATCGTACGTACCCATACGAAAACCCATATGACATAGTCAAGTATAGGGATGGCGATCTGAGATCGATTAATCGAAGAATCGATCTTTTGGGCCAAAAAAATCAATTATTTCAATCGATCTCCAGCAATGGATCGGATCAGTGAATCGATCTTTCATCCCTGAAAATTGAAAGTCGATCTTTTTCGAAGTTGGTTGAATGTGTTATTGATATTTTAGCTAACGGATATGTATATCAGTGTTTTTTGCTATTTTCGCCCTCTTCAGCTTGAAAAGATCGAAGATCGATTTTTGGGGAATCGATTCGTTGGGCCTCGATTTTTTTGTGAATCGATTGATTACAATTCGATTCGAATCGATTCACGAATCGATATTTTTCAGCTAGAATCACCATCCCTAGTCAAGTAGTGAAGGTGCTAGGCTGTTGTTATTATTGCTGCTACTTTTTTTAATTCTGTATGCAACTGAATCGAAATAACAACAAAAAAAAAGACCCTAACGTAACTTGATTAACTACTAAGCGATATTTTTTTAACACCAACACCCTTCTTTCCAGGCGTAGTGAAATATTACTACGGGAAGAGAGGTAACCGTGTTCTGGATATCGACGGCTACCACTACACAATACACCGTACTCGTCAGGTCGGAGGAAATTTGCTGAAGATCAGGTGGTATTGCCAGCAGTACTACCGCGGTTGCAAGGCTGTGGTGTACACGATCGATGACGTCATTGTGTCTGCTAAGACTGTGCATAATAACCATTAAACTCGGAGTAGGAAAGTTATAGAGCGCGCTTACTCGGGTACTAACAGTAGGCACAGGTTAGAAGTTTAGAACACTATCACTGACCAGTACAGGGTTCATAGTTATGTAGAATTATTCTATTTTAAGAGGAATGAGTTAGCTAATACCGGTATTTTAATTTTTAATTTATTTTTATTAGTAACGTACAACCATTCTTATGGAATGTCCAATAAAAACTAGTAATGTATTACAAATAAACGCTCATCTGCCTATGTGCCTACTATTCGTACCAAGGTGTTGGCGGGATTGATGCACTCTGTAGTAATTACTACATTAACTTAAGGCACTTTTCCTGATACGCGTGTTACGCCCGCAAGTGTCCCATTCGCGTACAGAAAATACGAGTAACTCGCCGCTATCTATTTTCAAACCATGTACATATGAAACGATAGAATGTAAATATCACGCGTGCGAGCGTTACACGCGTGCGAGCGTTACACGCATGCGAGCGTTACTCGCGTGCGAGCATTACACGCGTGCGAGCGTTACTCGCGTGCGAGCATTACACGCGTGCGGACATAAACACTCGCGACAGGAAAAACGCTTTCCGTAACAAGTCAACGTATTTTACTAAATGTATTAAAAATGACTGAAGAAAACATAATGTAACTTTACTTAATAACGGAAATTAACTTTACTTAATGTTATGTGTCTTGATTAGATATATCAAAAACATTAAACATTTTGATCTAAAGATGTATTAATTTTGAATTTAATTTTGGTGCAATAAACTATGTTTGAATTATATACTATTTATTATTCAGAAGTCATTCTTGTGCAACTTTATTATACTATCATGTAAAATGCAATTGATCCTCAATTGTAGCATTTTACTTCTTTCAAGGTTCTTCTAAGCAAAGCTACATAATTAAGCCACGTCGGACACAATCAAGAGCTGGATGGGTGACCGCTAGTGGTTAAAATTGCACACTTCCCTGCTTCGTGCATGTTAAACTAATCTCGGTTACTAATGATTTCAATCTATTGCATATCTTCAGTCAATTATATATATTTTTCTTTCAGGCGATTTGATATTCCTTCCCGGTTCAAAAGGTAAACGGATAATGAAATTTCAAGGTTACTTATATCGAGTGCATATTTCTAAGAATATCGGTGGCAACTCATTTAAAGTGAGGTGGTATTGCCAAAATTACCACAAGGGTTGCAAAGCAGTTGTTTACACTTTGGATGACGTCGTAATATCCGCTAAATTGTGTCATAATCATTGAATTAATTACTATTTTACCTATTACTAAATGTTTTGCACTGAATAAATTATATTGAAATGTATTGCATCTGTTTTCTTATTTTTGTATCAGTTGATAATAGGTTGACTGGGAATTTGCCACCGCCACACCTATTTCTAGCATGAAGCAGGTCTTGTGTTTCAGCGCAAGCGTGTGCATACTGACCGACGTATATAACGCAAAATTATTGTAGTAGGTACGCAGAAATTGTCAAATTTCGATCTTTCGTACACAAAACAGGGGATAGATTGATTATTAATATGGGGCGTTATTAAGCCACTGTAAGAAATCTCAAATACATCGCCAACTATCCTGTCCAAGACTATCCTCTTTCGAATTAAAACCAACCAACACCATATACATTAATTTTGGAAATTAGCGTTTACATTGTCATGTAATTTATGTATATTAAGATTCAGTGATGTTTTAATTAACAATGTTTTTCAGATAAAGTGGAGTTCATCCCTACCTCGAAAGGCAAGCGTGTTATGAAGATCAACGGTTATTTATTTCGTGTGCATAGAGTGCAGAAGATTTCTGGTTATAGCCACAAGGTTAGATGGTACTGCCAAAACTATCATAAGGGCTGCAAGACGGTCGTTTATACTATAGATGACGTCATCATTTCTGCTAAACTATGTCATAATCATTGAATCATCTAGTGTTAGGACTTTAATCCTGTCACGCACGTTTGATGGCACGCGCGTCTCACCGGCACAATTATAAACGATCCGATCCGATCCGCAATCCGAATTCACAGCCATATAATACTAAAACTTGCTGGCACGCATGCAGGTGGAACACGCGTGCGCGCGAAGCACGCACGACATGATAGGTTGGGTGAGGTTAGATTGTAGAATAGGTCTACGGTATCCCCTGCCTGTTGTAGGAGGCGACTAAAAGGGAGCTTCCGGAGTTGCGGGCGGCAAGAGTGGGAGCTCGAACCGTCCAGCAAGCGACCCCGGGAAGGACGGCGGTATGTGTGGTTGCATACTGTCGTAAACACTACATGGTGTGGGAGGAGCGAAAACTGCTCATCCAGAATAGAGCCCGATCGGGGCATCGCGCTTGGAGGGCTCCGGTTATGTTCCGTCGAAGATCCCGGATTTCTCCAACAAGCGTTGAGGACGGCCACCGAGGGGTTTTAGTGTGATAAAAATCCCACATAACCCGGCGTCGCTCCCACGTCGTCGGGTCCTTTTGAAGGTTTCCCCCTCGAGAAAAAAAAAGGTGAGGTTAGATATCCAGTTACATTAGATACCATTTACATTAGATACGCATATAGGAACATATATAAAAGAAGTGATTTTAATCCAAATTTTGAGTTTTTGTGTGTGTTATACCATAATGTGTTCGATATATGCATAAAGTATATAATTAATTAACTACTAATTTTATACATAGAACACTTCGTGGTTCGATATCTGTGACACTACTTCCTCGTCTACTGTACAACAGCAATGTATCACTACTGTAGCACTACCATGAGTTTACAAAAGTATTACTCGCTAGCGACTACGTAAAATAAATGTATGAAAAATTGTACAGCGCCTTTGGTGGTTACTCGTAGAACTAAAATCCGTAGTGGCGTGACTCGATACGTAAAAAACCTATCGAAATCAAATCGCTAGCTAATGTCATTATGATCTATTGCCATACAAATTCGGTCCCATGAGTCATTAATTTGACAGACGTTGTCAAGAAATACCGTAACGATAGTAGTTATGTTATTCACTAGCAAAATGACAATAGTTTTCTATTTACAATTTCTATAGTGGCGTTTCTATGCCAACTCATGGTAGTGCTACTGTATTCGAGGTTAACCGGTGTAGTAAAATAGAGAAATAGAGATATATCAAAGTCATTGCAGCTTATTCTTAGGATAGATTTGGAATTGTCAAAGCATCTGCCAGATAAACCAGTCCTATTTAACGTTGATTATACACAATATCTGTATCGTCAGTGACCATTTAACATACTTGTTTCCTACATCTATTAATATACCTACTACCTATGTATAAAAAGAATATAACTATTTCTTCGACCAGTTTACCACTTTTATCATTTCCGCACAAAATACAACACAAACAATAAGAGCACAGACCTGTATTTGTTTGTGGTCAAGAGCGTCCTTTTTCTTTGTTATGCTACCTCATACAATCGTATCAGCCAGTGACTATGTAAATAGGAACTTAATATTATAAAAATAACACATCATGAAAATAACACAAAATAATTAATCAAATTAATACTTATAATAAAATAATTTAAAAAGATTTCTTACACTATAAAGAATTACAAAATCTGTCATAGAGTTTAAAGTAACTCAAAGTGCAAGCTGTGAATGACTTTAAAGGCTGAGGTGTGATATGGATGAGGCGATAGTGCTGTCAATATTGTTTTATACCAGTAGTTCCCAAACTTATTTTTCTCGTGGACCACTTTCAAAATTTCAAAGTTTCAAAGTTTCCTTGGATCCCCTGCTGCTACATTTCTACCACATTCTTAAAGTCGCCAAAAAATTAAAAATAAAAATTGTGTCAAAAATGTAGTTAGGTCCTACGGCATACATTAATAGGTAAAAACTATGTTAACATTTTTGCTCTTTACTATCAAAAGCAGATCAATTTCGTGGACCCCCACTAACATCTTGTGGACCCTCATTTTTTTGTTCACGCCTACATAGATTCCCAGTGAGTCTCCCGTGGACGCCTGGGGGTCCACCTGAACCGCTTTGGGAATAAATGTTTTAAACCTATGTGTATTTAATGTAATCATTTATACTATTAAATACAAGTGTGAAATAAAGAAACGATGCTTTAAAATTTTAGTGTTTAATTTTTAAATCAACATACACCTACATATTATTCATATTATAATGACCATACGCATATTATTTTATTTATTACTTATAGTGTAAATAGTTACACTTTTTATCGTAATATAATATAAACGAACAAAACATTGTTGTACTTACTCCGTGTATCGTATTATTTAAATAACGCATATAAATTACACTATTTCAAGACACAACCATGCTACGAGTTAAATAGTTGTTTCCTCGAATTGAAAATAGATGCCGATCTACCTATTTGTATGTATGTATGTATATCTTTAAAACTTACTGGCGATCATTTCTAGAGCCTGTGTTCATCGTATCGTCACGCGGCAGACCTCAGATATACCTAGACGGCTACAAGTACTCCGAAAGGCCATATAAATCACGGGGTCCTGTCACCAGATGGTACTGCTCCTCGCACCACTCGAAAGGCTGCAGAGCTGGCCTCCACATGATCGAGAAATCTATCTTGAAGAAGTTTCATTACCATAATCATAAAAACCCAAAGAGTTTACTACTAAGCCCGCGAACCAAACGCAGTGAATAATTGGACGTAGTTATGCAAAATAGATCCAACCACAAAAACTAGCTTTTGAGAAAATAGGTCTTTTAGTAAAAGTTAAATTGCTTAATTTATGGTTGGTATGACTGATATTTTTTTTATAATATAGGTGTAGCAGACGAGCATGCCACCTAATGGTAAGTGGCTACTGCCGCCCATGGACATTTGTAATCAACCCCACATAGGATTAGATATTCCTACCTGAGGTCGGCCACAGATGCGCCGCTACCCCTGAGGACTAAGATGGAACGCCTCGGAAAACCGGAACACAGCAGCGCTTAACACTGCTGTTATTATGTAGAAATAGGTGTGGCGGTGGTGCCGCCGGAATCGAACCACAAAGGGTTCTACCACCTTAAGATATCTGTATATTTCAAAATAAAAAATGTGCCATGCAGCGTAAATATTTTTTGCATATACGAAACTTGATGTGGAGATGCCATTTGTGATAGTAACTAAAAAAACGGTTTTTGTGGGTTGGATCCATTTTGCATAACTACGTCAAATTGGCCAAGTGTGACTCGAACTCGCATACGAAGGGTCCCGTGCCATTTTCCAATTTTCAATTATTTTTTAGTTTTGACTGACTGACTTAGACTGCCAGTGCCGCTTGTCACAATAAATAGTGACTTCTTCTATCGATAATAATATCGTAAACTTATTACCGTGCCAATACTATATGTTTGTTTCAATATGTACTCGTATATGATTTTAGTCATTCAAGAGAAATGTTACATTATTAAATGTTTAAATTATTTGGGCTTTATTTGTTTTTTTTTTATTACAAAGTTAAGTATATTAAGCATAAAAAATGTATGTGTACTTTATACATTTAATATCCAGATTCAAATCAGTAAGAGATGGCGTTCTACGTATATTACAGTTTATTTAATCATAAACACCTAACTTATTGAATAAACTCTTAATATTTTATAAGAAGCTTTTGTACATTTAATAGAAACGAATACATACGTACAGACAGCCAAATATTTCTTTTATATTTTGGACCCAAGATCACAGAAAATGGAAAATACCACAGGATTATATACCAACATATGTATGAAAGTTTGGATAACTTGACAATGATAAACTGACTTTTTTAGTGGAATTCGTGATGTCTCACAAAGGGAAGCGTTTGATCAAACTGAACGGGTACACGTACCACGCGGTGACCAGAACCAAGTCTCCCAAGGTCAGGTGGAGATGCTCCACACACAACCATCTCGGATGCTGCGCCGCGGTCTACACCTTCGAGGAAACGATCATCGCGATAAAGGATAACCATAATCATCTACCCTCAAAATAAGGGTCTACCGAAGATGTCATCACAAACAAAAAACGAAGCACTGTCAGCTATTTCCCTCACCGTTTCTGATGCTATCTTGCATGATTTATCACGTCAAAGACTAAATGCTTAATGAATTGTTTGTCTTATAATATTATACATTAGAATTTTAATGTAAAAGACTACAAAATATGCATTACTGCAGTGTGCCGCTTAGTAAAGCACTCTCTAATACCATTCACTGGTGCCTTTTTTAGCAACTCTTCTCTAGTGTGAGCTCACAGTGTTTCGTCTTCTCAGTTTCTTTTTAGTTTTCTTTTCTTTTCACTTTCCTTTTGTATTTACCTACTTCTCCAAGGGATTCTTGTATAATTTTCATCGGTGAAAAATATATCACATTAGTCAATTACGATCCATACATTGGTATACTTCTCATTGCTTTACAAATATTAAATATATTTTCGTAAAATTAATATTTTTTTCTTTATCCACTTCGATTATATCCCCATTATTGTTAACATTCATTATTATTAGATAAGCTCTTTCACATACTTTCTGTAGGACAGTTTGAAATTGTCCTACAGAAGAGTAATATGAGGAGGGGCTTCCAGTGCTGGATAGCTTGAATTTTTTAGTTTGCAACGCCCATTTGACATGTCACTAGCACTACTGACCAAGCAATCTTATCAAATAAATCAAGAAATCATTACTCTACCATTCGACTCAAATATTCTCAGAATGAGATAAGTCTTCATCTGCTTATGAAGTTACTTCAACTTCTTCAACGATTTGAATCTTCTACTTTACATGCCTGAGGTTTGATATTCTTGAGAACATTTCGAGAAATTTGTCAGTTCACCATTCGCCATATAATTAACGGTAAAAGAAGTTAAAACCACTGTATAGTAAAAAGCTGACCCATTTCCTTATTTCAGTCGAATTCGTGATATCCCAAAAAGGAAAGAAGATGATCAAGCTGGACGGCTACACGTACTCCTCGACGCCAGGGAAGGGCATCAAAGTGAGGTGGAAGTGTTCGACCCACCAGCACGTGGGCTGCTTGGCAGCTGTACACACCATAGAAGACACCATCGTAGCTGTCAAGGGAACCCATAAACATAATCGGTCGTTGTATCGTTAATTTGCTCATAAGTTTAAGGGTGTGAGAATCAGTTTGGATCGACAGAGGAGGTACCGCCATAACTATCTGGTGTGAAGCAGTTCTACCGTTTTCACATTTAATCCGATATGTATGTTTGTTCATAACGAAAATATGTTTGTTTCGAGGGAAACTTTTGAAAATATAAAGAAGATTCTAATTTTATATGAAGCGTTATTTTTATTCTAATACATGAAAGGGTTCCGTCGTATCGAGTATTTAAAGTGTTGTTAAGTTGATAAACTTGTATTCTATATTTCTTAATTTTGTCTATTTTTATTCGCAGATGGAAATGATGAAGCTTTTTTCATCAGGTCCAAGAAGGGAAAGACTTTGATAAAACTCAAGGGCTTCACCTACTGTGCGACTCCGGCGAAAGGACCCAAGGTGCGCTGGCGGTGCTCCACACACAACCCTCAGGGCTGCAAAGCTTACATCATCACCTTCAACGAGGAGATCGTCAGCGTAATGGATGATCATAACCATAGTATAGTTTATGATTTTAGACTAACAATTCCGCGATAAATTATCGCGGATTTGATATTTTAACCACTGGATTGAATTTCATAAACCTCAGGTGATCTCCACTGAGCGTCATTACTTTTCTCGTTTAGTAGGAGAAGCAATAGAGATCAAGAAACATCATTCTAGCATTCGAAATATCGGCAGTAATAAAATTAAAAAACGCATATCGAGAGTACCCGTTACATAATAAAACATAGTATAGTTTCTTAAAATAAATTTGGTTAGGAAATAAAAGTGAATGTTTCCTTTAAATTGCATTTGAAGTTTTTTTTGCAGCAAATAAAATGTTTAATGACTTGTGTATGAATATGGATGATTTTACCAACAACGACTGTATAATACCTACTATTAATATTGCTAAATATTATATCTGGGAGCATGGTAGTGCCCCCGCCAAGTCGAACAATTTCTCTGTCCAATATACTGGTGTGTGTGTTTGTGTTTTAATTTGTGTGTGTATTTTGTTATTTTCATATTTTGACAATTATAAATAGAGATATAGAGATATGTAGAAAAGATAAGGAGCGTTATCTGATGTTAAAACTGTACTCAAAATATATTACTATACGTAGTGGATTCCGGGTACTATTCACGGCCAGACAAAAATCTAGACAAAACAGAAGGCGTTATATGTTTCCAAAAACAGGTTAAAATTAACTATCTTTTACAGCAACATACGTGATATCCCAAAAGGGCAGGAGATTGATAAAACTGGGAGGATTTACATACCGGTCTATCCCAGCTAAGGGCCCGAAGATCCGTTGGAGATGCTCCACCCACAACCCTCAAGGCTGTCGAGCCTACATCATCACGCTGGACGAGGAAATCATCTGCGTTGAGGATGCCCATACCCACAGCAGTTCAATTTGATTAGTGTTAAAATAAATGAGAACTAATTTCCTATATTATTGCACGACTCATGATGCGAAGCATCAGAGAGTGCTTTACGATCGAAAAATTTTTTTCGCTTCATTTTGGCGGCTATTTTTATTATTATAGCCTTGATAGTTCACGGAATCAAGATATTTTGCATACTA
Source organism: Epargyreus clarus clarus (assembly GCA_014595695.2). Taxonomy (NCBI): domain Eukaryota; kingdom Metazoa; phylum Arthropoda; class Insecta; order Lepidoptera; family Hesperiidae; genus Epargyreus; species Epargyreus clarus. The sequence goes on from JACTTY020000073.1 coordinate 1,255,210, forward strand.
TTGTCGAGATAATTTAATGGAGATTAATTCCATACTTTTAAAAATTGATTTACTGCAATAGAATTGGAAAAAAACACCAAAATAGGTCAAAAAAATTTCCTGTCCGTCATGTGTGAAACCTGAAAACACTGTAACTTGTGAAAAAATCCATCATTTGAGTTATTTTTTTTTTTAAATTCTAATCGACGATTGTAGGTCACTGAATGCGAATGATTAATTAATTCAGTGTCGTTTAATTGCAACTAATAAAAAACGAAAACTACAAGACTGTATATCTATAGATATTATGTACATTTATTCCACCAGGGGCGCTTGTGCAGTACCTTGTTCCTACTACAGCTGTTTTTTCGGCAATTAATTTTGAACGACTTAAGTTTTTTTTTTATATTTCATAATTAAATGAGCATTATGAGTCGTGCACTTTTGGATTTTCCAAACTTTTTGTTTTTATTAAGAAAATATAAAAATATAAGCCAAACGCCGAGTTCATCATTTCAGTTCTTTTCTGAGTTTAATCGCTATATAAACCTTAATATCGGTCGGTCGTCATCATATGTTATAGCATGCTACTGTCGCTGATATTCGCCACCAGTCATCAGCGATAGAGGTCGTTCCTCGGTTACTGACAGACGTCGACATAAAAACTGTTGCTCCTGTAGTAGCTTTCTACACGAGAAAAATATTTTTTTGTTTTGCCTTATTGCTTCTTTATACTTACTTTTTGCATACCTATAGAATTCTTGGATGTTGTCTTTGACTGGTGTAAAATTTTCAATACTAATAGAAAAAGAATAGCTTTAATCTTTAATATTTTTCCTTATATGACGTAAATGATGAACAAGTAAAGTTTAAAAATTTTATCCAGTTGCACTAGGAAGGTAATATTTTTGAAGCATCTGTAATGTGTATTTTTATTTTAATGTATTTTTTTCACTGTTGTAGTTTTTGTTCTTAAGCAGTCGTATTTTTTATAGATTTTATTTCACAAGCTAAGGCTCTCAGCCTTTGCGTTGCGCATATAAAAAAGGCCTACGCTTTAGAAACGCTTGTGTGTAAACGCCCTAAATAAGCGATAAAAGCTTTTAAGCCCGAAGAAGCTGTAGAAAGTAATTTATAGAATATGTATTTACTAAAGTACTGTATATTCCAGCCAATTTCTTTTTATCGATAACCGGAAAGCAGTTATTGAATGTCAAGGGTTATATTTATCGACCAATCCCCTCTAAGGGGCCAAGAACACGGTGGCGCTGCTCCCGGAACCCCCGAGGGTGCCGTGCTTACGTCGTCACGATACAAGAGAAAATAGCGTGTATATTGGATTCGCATAATCATCAGTTATGCTAAGATTACAGGTACAATAAAGAATTGTAGTAAAATTTCTGTAAATTTGTATGTATGTTGTTAGTAATAATCAATCTTCAGCAACTTTTTCCTAATGCAGAAAATCAAAATTTTACTGTTTAGTTGAGCCAAAATTATCAATTATTGAACTTTATTTTAAACTGGAGTTCACACACAGAATCTGGCATTACGTTTGGCGTGAACGCAACCTTAATACACTTATAGTACTCGTAGGTACTATTGTTCTACAATAGAATCAAGCTTTGAACAAATGTGAATATGTAGTGTAGTGCGAAATGTTAATGTGTCAATAAAAAATATATCTATATTTTTTTGCATTTCCATTTTCCTACTTCCGCATGCAACTTGTTGTTTCTTTTCACACTGTCCTGGCTTCCTGCGTTTTAGCAACTTACCATATAATTTCTTTGTTGCAGCTAAGTTCATGATATCATCAACTGGGAGACGAGTGTTGCATTATGGGAACTGTAGGTACCGCCCGATCCCTTCCAAGGGTCCAAGGACAAGATGGCGCTGCGCCCAAAATCAAAGGGGATGTCGTGCCTACGTCATCACAATCGGCGAAACGATAACATGCGTAATGGATACACACACTTCGCACGCACCAAGTGCAAATACATTAATAAAAGATCTTGATATAGCAGAATTAACGTTCTGAAATTAAATTTATTTATATCACGGCGTGCGTAAATGGACGTTTTACGCACGCTTCGCGTGCGCAAAACGTTTCCGACCCCCCATTTCCGACCCCGTAATATAAAATTTTATACAACACGCGGACGAAAAATGTTTTTCTGACTCGTGTGATTGCAGCCCTCAAAATTTTATATTACGGGGTCGGAAATGGGGGTTTTGCGCACGCGAAGCGTGCGTAAAACGTCAATTTACGCACGCCGTGATATAAAGTATTTTTTAATATAATAGTGAGATTACTAGAGGTATAGTGTGTAAATTAAGTCATATTTCGTTCGTTTTGACATTAGGAGTAGATAGTAGTAGCTTAAGTGTTAAATAACGTTACATAGTGATAAAGATACAAAAATATTATCAATTAACAAGATCTTAGGGCCTACACACAAAATCGGAACTATACCGCCAAAATCGCCAAAAGCAGATTTTGTGTTTTTGGTTTTCGAGCGTATCTATGTATTATGTCTCATTCTTTGGCATGGCCTGGAGCCCAAATGACTTGATGGGGTTTATGATGTCGTTAGAATCGTCTAAATTGTGGGATTGACAGAGATTATATTTTTAAGCTCTTAAGTTTTATTTTTTACTTTATTGTGTGTCGGCTCTTAAAACTATTACATTAGAGATATTAAAACTGGTGAGAAACAGGGTATAAAATATTTAAAACGTATAAATACTCGTATGTTGTGGCCTTTGTTGTCTTAACATTTAATTTATTTACGCATTTAAAACATTCTTTTTTTCCTATTTTCTATACTAATCAACAGAACCTTTAATGACTTGAAAATCAAATTCTTAATCGATGCATAAAAATGTTGTATTTAGGGCGGCAGATTTTATATGCGGCATGTTTGTCTTGGACGACCCATTATTTATCAAAACCTTGGTAAAATATAATATTTATTAACTCATGTAGCCTATGTGAGCAATCTCCGTGTGGTGGATATCATGAAGATTTTATTAAAAATATCTGCAAGTCGAATTTTTTAATAGATATATAATATCACAATAAGATTTTTTTAATTACAAAATGTTCTCAATTATGACGGATAAGAAAAAAAATGTTTTTTATTGCTGCTAAGTATTTACTTAGGTCATTCCAGGCAGTTTGTAGATAGTGTAAGCTTTATTCTTTATATTATAAGTATTAGTAAAATTGTAGGTTATATAATTTAAGTCTGTAAGGCTCAAGAGAGATTAAAGTTAATGTCCACTGGTGATCATTTCAACCTCAGTAACCTTACCACCTATGAAACATGAATCAATAGAAGAGTGTTAATGCCAAATGATTTATATGTGAAGCGACCTTTGCCCTCTATAGTGGCATCTGTAATCGGCTTCAGATAAATTTTATTCTATATGTCACAGATAACCACGGGCGGTAGTTACAGCCCCGTATCATATACATATACAAATACCACTAGGTAATAACCAGCATGTAATAACGAATTATATATATTTTGATTAATTTCAATTATAAGTTACATGTATCTATATAAATAGATAGAATAGAAGTGTGGCCGTTAAATTGTTGCACAAAAAAAATATAATAAAACGTTAGGTAATAAGTTAACTGAGTCGTGATTTGATCTGTTAAAGTAAAATAGATCGTGTAATATTACACACGGTGCTGTGACACCAGTTCTTTTTTAGAACTTGGCTTACGCACTACCACGTATAAAAAATGCATAAAAAATTGTGGATGAAAAAATGTTACTTGTGCCAAGTCAAGGAGTGTTGGAATTTAGTGATCTCATACGTGTCTTAGTATGTAGCTTATTCCAATAAGGATTGTACTCCATTATGACACATTCTTTTTCATTGGTTTTTCGGTTTTAATGTGTAAACTATCGTTTTTCGAATACAAAAACCAACAGTTCCGATTACAATTCTTATTGGAAACAGTCACCTACTAATAGTTAAGTGAATTACCTACACTTAGGCTCATCGTCCATTCGCTATTGTCACGTGAACGATAGTTGCATAGGCTTTATCACTTAAGCAACCAGCAATTTCTTAGGCCGCTTGCACTTCTTCGTACGTCAATTTTTTTGTTTGACTTCGGACGAGCGGTCCTTATTCGATTTTATTCAAAAATATTACAACGGTCGTTTTACAGTTGTATACCTCAGTCATTTGCCACTGCATAGTCGCTTAATTTATGTTTTCAAGTGATAGTAGCCATTGTGCGGTCAGCCTAACTCGATTGTATATAAAGATTGTAGTGATCTCTATTGTAAGCAAAAAGCTCATTTTTTGCGTGTGCGCTTATAATAAGTAATATTGTTCATTCCAAATTTATTGTGTGTCGTTGTAAATATAAAGTGAAATAAATGTTTATTAATAAATTTCAAGATGAATGTTATAGTAAGTGATCTCTACAGCCCAACACTACGATGCCCTGTGCGCTCTAGCGGCTTAATCGGAAGGGGCGGTCCGCCCCGGGCCCCCGATCCTGGGGGGCCTCCAAATACAGAACTTTTTACACTGTCGCTTGTGTTACCTCCCTTAATTCTATAGTGATACTAGCTTACTTTGTTTTTTCTATTCTTTTATATTAAGATTTAAATTTTCTTTTTAATTCTAGTGTCATACGAATACGTCCTATCACAAAGGGGGAAGCAGTTGATAAGGTTGAACGACCACACTTACTGTTCTACTCCGGCGAAAGGGCCCAGAGTCCGCTGGCGGTGCTCCACGCACTGGCCTCAAGGGTGCCGAGCCTTCCTCATCACGTATAACGAGGACATCGTGTGTGTTCAGGACACACATGATCATTCTATATAAAAGTATCTTATAGTATTCTTATCTTATAGTATAAATTATGTACATATGGATTTTAATGTAATATTTTAGGTAAGAAGAATCTATTAAATTAAATACATATTTTAATGCCGTTGATCGTTTTACTTCCTCAGCCATACATATATTATCATAAGCTTTTATTTTACTTGCAGTTAGCGTGTTAGCTCGAGTCAAATCTTGCAAGTTTTTTATCCATTTCCTAGTATCCGATTGAGCTGAAAGTTTGCATGAATATGTAGAAATAGAATATTATGTTGATTTAAAGCTGGTTTGAACACAAATATTATCTGGGAATTCACACAAAATGGAGAACTTTTAGCGCGCTACAAGTTTTTTAAAATGTAATAAAATAAGAAAATTTCTATTTTATTTCACACCCGTTTTTCTTAACTTTTTATAGCGTTTTTTTATAAGTTGAAAATTAATTATTATTAAATTTATCATTTCATATTCATAATATTTCATGAAGTTCCTCTTTATCACAAACAAGCATTATGTGCATGAACTTCCTCTTGAGGTATTCTCAGACAATTTGACAAAGGGTTCTTAAAAAAAAAGCGAAAAGAGTTCAAAGCCGGCGAGGTCTTCCGATGTTGTAAAGGCGACAGTGATTACTTCCCATAAGGTAGCCTATTTGCCTATACATATTTTCAGCCCTGCGCCTTTTCCACCATTATATTTATTTATAAAAAAAAAACAATGTGAGCCGTCACGGACGCCTGGCAGATGTGAAACATCGACATTATTTTGTAAAAGTAATATGCAGAAAAGAACATATTGTGATAGGAACATAGATTAGTAAAGATATTTCGCCGCCCTAAAATTGAATGAAGCCACAAATGGCTTATTATAGTAAGTTCTTTTTTTGAATTCTTGACAAATAAAAACATTTTTAGAGACAATTGACAAATAAATCACTAATACTGCGTAATTTACAATTACAATGTACAAGTTACATAATAAATAAATAATTATTTCAAATATTTTAGGGACATTTTAGCACCGAGACGTGGCAAAACTTTTTTGCGCAACTATTTCAATTCCCAAAACTGGGTACATTTTCTTGTTAGGAGTGAGTAATCTTTACTAATCTATGGATAGGAACTAAATATGTCATAATGATAAAATAAAATATAACGATTTTTGCGCATGGCGACGCGTCGCCACACCGTACACACTACTGCATATAGACTGTATATATATACCATCGTATAGCGTGGCGACGCGTCGCCACGGCATGCGTCGCCACGCCAGAAATCGGTTTTACGTGCGGTTATAGATGTTTCACATCAAAAAGTATTCCATATTCTTTGTGCTAGGATGTATTCCAGTCAACCAAAAATATCTTAAGGATTGTAACTGACAGAAAGAGAAAATGAACTGTGCCTATTATGTACTATATTTGAGTCGCGACAGGTTTCGACTAGGCTTAAAATGGTTTAACTTTGAGGGATATTATGAGGAAAACATAACCATGAACTCACAGAACATGACCCTGTGTGGAATCCCATCAAAAATACCCTCAATCAGCCCAACTTGGACCACTCCAATCAGTTTTCCGGCAATCTTCTCTAGGTAATTTCACCTGTTTGAAGGGCGTATCTTCTGTACTTTTGTCAAACCGTGGTCTTAATGTAACCTTTCGCATGATGACTTAAACTAATTGACTCTTTATTTTCAGCTACATACATAATATCCCAAAGGGGCAAGACGCTAATAAAGTTGAAAGGGTACACTTATTGCTCCAACCCCTCAAGGGGTCCGAAGATGAGATGGAGGTGCTTTACCCACTGGCCCCAAGGATGCAGAGCCTACATCATCACGTACAACGGTGAAGTTGTTTGTGTTAAAGATGACCACAACCACAAATAAATTATTATTATATTATAATATATCAGTATTTCTAATGTCTGTTTGATTTATAACCCTTTTGGGGCGTGATTATACTTTTTGAACAGTTTATGGTGCTCCAACGTAGGTGCTTTCTGATATGATTTTAAGGACCTGAGGGGATCGATTGAGGATTGATTTAAATATTTCCCTCTTTGTTGTTAAGAACAAAATTACTATACTCTCAAAATTATGATCCTTGTCGTATCAAATTATACACGAATAATTAAAATATATTATTGTGTAATAATAAGACATTGAGATTTTTTTTTCACAATGGACAATTTCATAACGTTAATATTTTTTTGAATAACTTCTTCAGGGGCGTCAAAATAATATCCAAAATAATTGGGATGCACTTTTTCAAATCTAAACTGAAAACGGCTGCGAAATTGACTGTTTCAAACTTAATCTGTAATCGCATTATAATTAAATACCAACTGACGACTATAACAATATTTTTTCTCTTCAGTAGTATACGCTTATGTGGACCAAGCGACGTACGTAACTTCAAGAAAGAATAAGAAGTTGTTGAAAATCCAAGGGTTTACGTACTACGCAGGGTCGACAAGTACTCCAAAGGTTCGCTGGAGATGCTCCACCCACAACTCTCAAGGATGCAGGGCAACGGCCCTTACCTACAACGATGAAGTCATCAGCCTCAACCACGAACACAATCATGATCCGGTCCTTGATTAAAAAGTGTAACTACCTATAATTCTAGTAATATTATCCAAAATACACATTAATGCGAATGAAAATAATATTTCTTAAGGTTTTTTTTATACTTAATATACCTAGTTGGGTTTCATCCATCCACCTCTTTTTGGAGGTCCACTGCTGAATATAGGCCTCCCTTGATTATAGCTTTACAGTTTATTACATGACTGTTTAAGACTGAAAATATACAAACATAGTTTATCTACTGATCTCACAATGTAGCCATCTTCATCTAACTGAAATTTGTACCCTTTAGGGTCCGCACTGAGCGGCACTTTTTAAGGACAAAATCTTACAATTGACTGATTTTATGTGTTACATACTCTTTAAATTCTTATAAACATTGCTTTAGCGCGCTTTTATGTGTCGTATTATTTTACATATGGAAATCTTTTTTTCTACGACCTCAAACGGTGAAAAACTCAATCTTCGCCCCGTGCCGCTCATTCCCTATTGCATTACATTATCATAATTAATTATAACCTCGTTACGAGCTAGACAATTATCATTTATGTGTTTATAGTTCTATTTGCAGCAACATACATAACATCGAGGAAAGGCAAGAAGCTAGTGAAACTGAACGGGTTCACGTATTGCGGTATACCGGCCAAGGGTCCAAAGATACGGTGGCGGTGTTCCACTCACTACACTCATGGATGCCGTGCGTTCATCATAACACTAGATGACGATGTCATTGTTATTGAGGATCAACATAATCACTGATTTGGTACTTGTATAGTCCACATAAATCTGCTAGTCCGCTCTGAATATAGAAATGAATCGCGTCGCCATAGCATATCGTATGACTACACCAGCTCGCCAGTTCAGAGCGTACTAGCAGTTTGGCGCGGACTATAATAAATTAATGAATGTGATGATAACCATGTGGTTGAAACTCACCCTTTTAATAGGAGCGTCCAAGAACGAAACTTCTTCAAAGTTATGTTACGTATTTGAAATAAATTAGTACTTCCATAACTGTGAAGGACAACATTTTGAAGGTACCTACACCTATACGCCTAAAAGGTTTGTGAAGTTCACAAAGGTCTGTGAAGTCTAACAACTCGGACTGGGCTAGTGCGGTAGACTATGGCCCAAAATCCCAAACCCTCTCACTCCGAAAGGAGACCCGCGTACCAATGGTACAGTAAATTACTGAATTTAATTTTAATTTAATTTTGCTGTGTATGTTTGTGTGTTATGTGTGTGTGTATGTTTGTATCAGTGACTAATAGTGGTACTTATGGATTGACTTGTAACAAATTAATAAAGTGAATCGTTAAAAAATGCAATGACTCTACTTTTTTATTTTTATCTTCTGCTATTATAATAATACTGATTGCTTGACAGACAATACGCGGCCTGATGTCTAATTTGTTAGAAATAGTTTTTTTTTTCGTTTAGTAATCCTTTCCTTTAATAGTCATGAAAATATATAGAAAATAGCAACAAGACTTTAAATTATATTAAAGAGTATAATACCATATTGTAATATCAATTAAAATTATTGTACAATAAATTATTTCAATTAATTTCATTTAAAAAGTAAATAAACTAGAAGGTATTTTTAAATAAATATACATCCCTCAAAATAAAGGCAGTACAACAATAAAAAAATCGCCTTATTTTCCAGCATCATACGTGCTTTCTCAAAAAGGGAAAACCTTGATAAAGTTAAAGGGATACACCTACTACGCTTGTAGTCAAAAAGGGCCCAAAACAAGATGGCGGTGTTCCACCCACAACTCGCATGGTTGCCGCGCTTTTATCATCACAGTTGACGATCAAATTGTTTGTGTTAAGGACACACATGCACACGCGCATGCTTAAGTTTTACTATTCGGTAATGTTAAAGTTATTTTTTTTTTGTTTTTATGTCAGACCAGTATAAAATACTACCTAATACCCTATACTTATAACAAAAACATGTAGAAGTGTCTCCAAAAGTAATATTTGACCCTTATTATGAAGAACCCGACAAAATATCCATTTTACACAAAATATGTAACTCTCCAACTGAAAAATGAAATTATACTATAGATAGTTATAGATACAGTATAATTTCAAAGAAGAATTTTAATAAAATTAAAAAAAACACATTGTAAATTTATTTTCATTTATATAATTTAAAATCTAATAAGATGTATTTATTTTAGTAAATTAACATTTTGTTTGTTGTGCATATCAAAATGTACTTAAAAACATGATATTATAACGGTCATTTTATTAAAATAAACATGATTCTGGTTCGTTTTATGAATTATAGTAAGTTATTATGTCTTTGTCCACTTTATATATTAATTCTTTATCAAATTATTCAGTTATACTACTATTTTAATTAATTATTTTGTGTTATTTACATGATGTGTTATTTTTATAATAATAAGTGACCATTTATGTAGTCACTGGCTAGTACGATTGTATGTGTTAGCATAAAAAAGAAAAAGAACGTTACTGACGTTTGATTTGTATTTTGCGCGGGAATAAAAAAGTTGCGTTATAAATTGCATCAAGAAGTAGTTTTATTTTATTTATTGTAAGATTGTTATTTCCATATGTTTCAGCAACGTACGTGATATCGAAGAAAGGGAAGACCCTTATTAAGCTAAAGGGGTATACATACTGTTCGACACCCGCACGAGGTCTGAAGATTCGCTGGAGATGTTCTACCCATTGGCCGCAAGGATGCCGCGCCCACATCATCACGTTTAACGAAGAAATAATCAGTATTCAAGATACACATAACCATAATCCTTATCAGGCACTGAATTAGAAATTTAAAAAATAGAAATTAATTGGAGCTCTTGTTAAGGTCTTTACTGTTAATGGATCATTACCATTTTGAAGGTGGTAGAACCCTTTGTGGTTCGACTCCGGTGGTACCACCGTCACACCTATTTCTAGCTAATAACAACAGTGTTAGGTGCTGCTGTGTTCCGGTTTGAAGGGTGTGGTAATGGAGACAGACTTTTCCCAGGCGTTCCAGCTTAGTCCTCAGGGGTAGCGGCGCATTTGTGGCCGACCTCAGGTAGCAATATCTAATCCTATCTGGGGTTGATTACAGACCATGGGCGGTCCATGGGCGGTACTAGCCACTTACCATCAGGTGGACTGTATACCTATATTATAAAAAAAAAGAAATACCGATACAAAATATATAGAGTACCCGAATACTTTTCATCCAAAAAAAGGAATAAATAGACGTCGTTATACTCTATTGGTAAAATATAAAAACATATTTTGGAAAGAAAAAAAATAATAACTTTCTGTACCTTTCATTACCAACCATTGGGTATTATGATTAAAGAAGTAGTGATAGTCTGTGCTTTTTATTTTTGCCTGAAAAAAGGTAACCCATACACTTAATACGAGTATTATGAAAGGTGGTTTATGTAATGATTGGCAATTAATTTATCTACATACTTTCTATATCCAGAAGAAATTCAAAACATCAAAGCTATGACGTGAACATTTAAAATATCAGTAATGGAAAATTTGATTCTATTAATGATATCTTTATGTTTTACTTTTGTAAAGTTATCTATAAACATAACTTTTTCGCAGTATCATACGTCATGTCTCAGAGAGGGAAGCCGCTGTTGCAACTAAGAGGGTATAAGTACTGTTCGAGCCCTTCAAAAGGTCCACAGACTAGATGGCGCTGCACTCGCAACCCTGAGGGATGCCGGGGTTACGTCATCACGTATGATGATCAAGTTATTTTGATTAACGATCAACACAATCACGACGTGTAAAATAAAATAAATAAACGAAATAATAATATTATTTTTGTAGTTTTTTTTATAATATAGGAGTAGCAGACGAGCATGCAGTCCACCTGATGGTAAGTGGCTATTGCCGCCCATTGACATCTGTAATCAACCCGATAGATAGGATTGGATATTCTTACCTGAGGTCGGCCACAGATGCGCCACTACCCCTGAGGACTAAACTGGAATGCCTCGGAAATGTATGTCTCCTTTACCACACCCTTCAAACCAGAACACAGCAGCGCTTAACACTGCTGTTATGAGGCAGAAGTAGGTGTGGCGGTGGTGCCGCCGGAGACGAACCACAAAGAGTTCTACCACCTTCAATTGTAGTATTTTAGTGTATTTTAATGAAGTGTCCTGTTTGTAATTTTTCGCTTAACTTGGAATTGGCTTCTAAAGATTTTTTATCTTCGTTTTTCTTTAATAGAAAACATCGTAGTATTTTTGCCTTACTTAAAAAAACTCTCAATTTGGCTTTTTCGTTCCAGTAATGTTCATAATGTCTAAAAAAGGAAAGAGGATGGTGCAGCTGAACGGGTATACCTACTGCTCGATACCTTCAAGAGGTCCGAAGACGCGGTGGCGATGCTCCACGCACTTCCCGCAAGGCTGTCGGGCGTACGTCATAACGATCGATCAGCAATTAATTGTTATTGAAGGTTACCACAACCATGAGCGTGTTACTAGGAAATTTTGAATAAGTATAGCCTATGGTTGGTCTTAAGGCTAATGGCTCATTTTCATTGGTCGTTAGAGCCCGCGTTCGGGATACGGGAGATTTCTGTTTAAGCATACCGTAGGGCCCCTGCGGTAACCGTTTTCATTAGTCGATGACGCCTGCATGCTAGATGTTTGGTAAAACGATCAGCCATATTGCTCTCGCGCCACGTCAATTCCCATCGAATAACATTCGTAAACTAAACCCCTGCAGCCCGCACTATGCTTGCTTTACACCAACCGACGAATTTCATTGGTTGTTAAGGCCGCTTGCGGGGAGCACCCGCATGCTGTATATCGACTACATATTGACGACGCACTTTCACTAGTTGTTATACCGTATTCGGGGACTCCCCGCATGCTGTTTATCGACCGAGTTATCGACCAATGAAAATGAGCCATAAGGGTAGTGTGGCATACACTTCGAGCAGTCTGGGAACCGCTGCGGGCGCCCGCGGCAATCCGTACGGTGCATTCACCGCTCGCCTCGCGTGTAAGAAACCTTTCCACGAACGCCATATTGCATACAAAGAAAATACTCGAAGTATTAAATATTTAGGAAAATATAAATTGATTGGTAGTTTCAATGGCTAGTAAGCCAATAGTCAGCTTGTACTGTAAATGATTTGATTGTGGAAATATAGTCGATAAATAAGTAAACTAGATGTTAATTGTTTTAAGTAAAAGATTTGTATTCCCAATTACTCTAGAGACTGTCCTGAGTACTGTAAAGATGAGAAGGTCTATAATGACAGGATGCTACAAAATTTTGTTATCAATTACAATTTGACGGTCCCTTCTCAAATTCGCACTTTGTCCTGTTATGAAGAAGAGTTAGTTATCTTAAAACGATCTACCTTATAACCATAGCAGTATACTTTAATTAATCTAAGTCAGATTTACATAAGGCATTTGTTGACTAAGATGCATATATTTTCACTTTCATCTCCACAGCTGTGTATGTAAAGTCCCAAAGAGGGAAGCCCTTGATTTTCCTCAATGGGTATACTTACTGCTCTATCCGATCGAAAGGACCAAAGATTCGGTGGCGGTGCTCAACACACTTCCCTATAGGATGCCCTGCCTACGTCGTCACCTTCAAGGAAGAAATGATCGTCATCAGAGACAACCATAACCACGAACCAAATGTTAGAATAGATCGGGATGTGTATTAAGGACAGTTGTGTTCAACAGTAGGACTGTAATTGGTTGATAATTTATTAAAAACCTTCTTACGTATAGACATATGAAATATATTTATTTTTATTAGTGAATATAACTTATATGAATGGAGTAATTATATCTGTTTCTCTTATTTTTTACATCCGTGGAGCACATTATTTTAGGATAATTTTCAGATTCTTGATTTAGTTTAAGCGATCTTGAATGAAAATTGTATTCTTCATTCAATTATTGTGCAATTATATTGATGTGTTATTGATATTGTTGTGTCATTACAAGAGACTACATTGTTGCTGAAAGATATCTTATATAGAATCATGCTTATCCCAGTCATAGTTAGAAATAGTTTTAAATAAACAATCATCTTCTTCAGTATCTGACACATAAATAACAAAAAAAAAACTTTCAACACTCACAGCCCCACACTAGGATTCCCTGTGTCGTGGGTGCTATGGACACACACACAGACAAATACACAAACACCCAGACCCAGAAACAGAAACCTAAATTCATCATTTGACCGCTCAGCCACGCGGGTCGTTATGCATCAGATCTTTGAGCAGCCATAAAGCTTTTCGTAGTCATGGTATTTGGTATTATCGAGAAGACTTCTGAATAAAGGCGTTCTTTACAGTGGAGTACGTGACGTCACGGCGGGGGCGACGTCTGGTGAAACTCAACAACTACACCTATTACTCAGCCTCAAAATATGGACCCAAGACGAGGTGGAGATGCTCCACCCACGCGTCTTGCGGCTGCCACGCGTGTTTGTACACCATCGACAACAAGATCATAGGGGTTAAGGGAATTCACAACCATCTTTCGAACAGAGTGAGAGGTGCGCAAAATATATCACTAAAGTGAAAGGAGAGAGATATATCTTTTGAACTCAGTGATATATATATCACTCTTTGAGCTCAGTAGCTCACTTTAGCTCAGTAACTCTGTAACGATATGAGCGACATTTTATATCAGTATTTCAGAGAATCAGATCAAAATGTTTTGACAACATTTTTTGATTCCTATAATTAATACAAAACTGGCAAGAAATTATACATGAATTTCACAGCCAACACTATTTGTATATCCCTGTTTTCATATTCTTAGCAAAGAAAAAAGATTTTAATTTAGTGTTTAGTACGTAATGCATTTGACTCAAATCAGACTCTCAGTCAGTCGCTCATTTGACTCATCACTCACTCGCGAGCGAACATAACACTGTTGAGTTGAAGAAGATCTTATATCCGGAATCGTATAGACCTATGAACTCAACCATGTAACGCGGATATAAAGTTATAATTTAAAATCGTCGGAGTTGATGAGTGGTTAGCTCTTTGGTGAAGATATATATCTTTTATCACTCACTCGCGAGCTACTCAATTCTAGTGAGATGCCCCATTTACAGTAAACCAAGGAAACCTCTCTGGAACCAACGCCCTTAAGGTTGTGAACCAAAATGATTTCTAAATATAGCCTAGACTGTAATAGGACTAGGAAAGGCAATTTGTCTTCTAAAAATCGCCTAGTTTTGAAAATTGCCCAGAAATCGAACCCGAAACTGGCTCAGGGGTATCGTGCCAAACCGTAATCATACTTTGATGTAATCCAAGCCATTACACTTAAGATTTAAAATAAATGTGTTCAGTTTTAAAGTAAAGTAAACGAAAATGTATATAACGCAAAAGTAACAATAGCATTTTATTTATTTTTAATATTAAATAGGTGCGTTTATGTACTTTCTAAATAAGATTTTCCTTACATAAACATTTTCTTCCAATGAAAAAATAATGATGATACATATTACATATAAGCAATAATATATTTGTAAAAATATTCTTAACTTAATATATTTTGACAAAATTGTTTCACTTTTTATTATCCTCTATGATACATGATGTTTATGTATAATCTTTTGACTCAAGAACTTACTGCAACAATTATGTTTGGAAAATTGGATTGACATAATGATAAAAATGAATGACATATGATGAATGAATCACCGGGTAGTTTGATTCAGCCAGCATGTATTCTAATTCAATCAGCGTGCTGTCTGTTTCAATCAGTACAATCTAATTCAATCAGCGTGCAATCAGGTCCAATCAACGTGATATCTAAGGTAATCTTACACATAGATTTAATATCTGATTCAAGATGCACGCAATCCATAATTTGTTTTTATGAAAAAAAAATGATTAATTCTAATACAAATTTATCTTTACAGTGGAATTCGTGACGTCTCAACGAGGCAACAGGATGATAAAACTAAGAGGGTATACGAACTATGCGTCCAGCGATGGTCGCAAAGTGAGGTGGAAGTGCTCTCGACATGTGGTTGTAATGCCGCTCTACACACTCTAGACGGTGACATTGTTTCTGTAAAGGAGAACCATATCCATCCACCAAAAGTTAAAACGAGACGGGAACAGTGTGTTTAAGTAGTCAGTTACCATTTCGGAACTAATCTAGCTATAAGGTTTTAATCCATATCGAAGTTGAAGGAGGCACCACCGCCACACCCATGTCTATTTTACTTATAGCGATTATTGTTAGTAAATTTATTTTAAGAGATATAGGTATGTTTGATATTGTTTATGTGCCTACTTGTGACTGGAAAAAATAGAATCTATGGCAACATTTGTTCCACCATAAAAGAGATATCTTTTGATTTCAGCTCTGTATAAAAATGTTTTTTAAAATAGTTAGGAACTAGTCAAGTACATAGTACTTTAGTTTTTGTGTACAGTTTAGAGTAAATTATTAAATTAGTAAATTATTACTAAAGTTAATAATATAACTTGTGTTATATAGAATAGAAATAGAATAGAAATAAATTAAGTGTGAGCATCTCAACTACCTTTTTTTTCATTTATTGGAAATCTCGCAAATTAAATATCTTTAACCAGAAATTTGTGTTGAAATGTTACGCCGCGTCTACAAGCTTGCCTAAGTCGTTAGAAATTAAAACGTGTGGTTAGAGAGTTTGACTTGATATGCAAACACTTATACCCATTCGATGGAGTATCGGTTTTTGAACGTTTTAGCATAAATAAAAGGGAATTTCCCGCAAGCGCTCGTGACGTAACCACACGTTAGTGCGTTTGCGGCAAGTGCTAAGCATTATAATCCAGTTCAGATATGTATAAGCGTTGTTACTTAAAAATATTACTTTTTACAGGCATCACATACTCAGTATCAAAACGAAACCATCCCTTATTGAAGATGGGCGGTTACACGTACTTCAAGGACGGGAGAACGAGGCCGTCGTCATGTAAAACTAGATGGCGATGTTCTACTCACCAGAGCAAGAAAGGGTGTAAAGCAAAGATACATCTCATTGAGAACAACGTGGTGTATGCTAATTACACACATAATCATCCTCCTAATGAACTGTTAGACGCAGACGAAAATTAGATGTGTGGTTAAATATTAAATGAAAATTTATACAAATTGATTTTTATGTTATGTCAATGTTAAAAATATTTTTATGTTAGAAATCTGTGAAAAAGTTCACATTTATTTTGAAATATAAATTATCATAATTATAGGTAATACTAACATTTTACTTCTGTTATGCGGTCGAATTTTGGAATTATGGGGTTAGGCAAAGCAAAATAGTTATACCTACTATATTCTTAGTTTTATTTTCTTATACTTAATTTAAGGGAACGTCCTATTGTTATTAATAATTAGAATATTTAAAATGTTAAGATGAAATAAAAGAAATATACTATAAAAATTACACTTTTTACTAATAGTCATTCAATAATAATTCACTCAGCGTGCTGTCTGATTCAATCAGCATAGTCTAATTCAATCAGCGTGCAATCAGGTCCAATCAACGTGATATCTAAGGTAATCTTACACATAGATTTAATCAGAATACTATCTGATTCAAGAAGCATGCAATATAATTTTAGAAAAATGTTTATTTTTTTTTAATTATTGGATTAATTCTAACACTTATTGCTCTTTACAGTGGAATTCGTGACATCCCAACGAGGCAACAGGATGATAAAACTAAGAGGGTATACGTATTATGCATCTAGCGACGGTCGCAAAGTGAGGTGGAGGTGTTCTACACATTCCTCGTGCGGTTGTAATGCCGCTCTACATACTCTAGATGGTGACATTGTTTCTGTGAAGGAAAACCATATACATCCACCGAAACCAACAGCTGCAAAAAAGTAGGAAAATTTGAATTTACAGCAAAAGTTAAACCAGACGGGAACAATGTGCTATACAGATTTTTAAGTAATCAGTTACCATTTCGGAAATTATTGAGCTATAAAAATAAGCTTTCTTTCCTTACACTTGAAGGTGGTTGAACCCTTTGTGATTCGACTCCGGAGGCACCACCGCCACGCCTATGTTTATACTTATAGTGAATCTTGTCAGTAAATTTATTTTAAGAGATATATGTTATATATTTATTTATGTGCCCATGTTCGACGGGAAAATACATTCAGCTCTGTATTAAATTGTTTTTAAACTAGTTAGGAACAAGTCAACGACATAGTACCTAGTACGTAGTTTTGTGTACAGTTTAGAGAAAATTATTAAATTATATGAAGTTATTTTTATTATCTACTTGTGTTATAATTATACTTAATATAAAAATAAAATTAGGAGTGAGCATCTAAAATAAGTTGTTTTTAATTTATTGTAAATCTCGCTTATTAAATCTGTGTAAATAAATTAAAAGGGAATTTGCCGCCAGCACATCACGTTTGCGGCAAATGCTAAGGATTATAATTCTCTTCAAATATTTATAAGTGTTTTTACTTAAAAAAATACTTTTTACAGGCATCACATACTCCTTGTCAAAACGAAACAATCGCTTGCTGGTGATGGGCGGTTACACGTACTACAAGGACGGGAGAACGGGGCCGTCCTCACCTAAAACTAGATGGCGCTGTTCGACTCATCAAGGCAAGAAGGGGTGTAAAGCAAAGATACATCTCATTGAGAACAACGTGGTGTATGCTAATTACACACATAATCATCCTCCTAATGAACTGTTAGACGCAGACGAAGATTAGATGTGTGGTTAAATATTAAATGAAAATACAAATTGATTTTTATGTTATGTTAATGTTAAAAATATTTTTATGTTAGAAATCTGTGAAAAAGTTCACATTTATTTTGAAATATAAATTATCATAATTATAGGTAATACTAACATTTTACTTCTGTTATGCGGTCGAATTTTGGAACTATGGGGTTAGGCAAAGCAAAATAGTTATACCTACTATATTCTTAGTTTTATTTTCTTATACTTAATTTAAGGGAACGTCCAATTGTTACTAATAATTAGAATATTTGAAATATTAAGACGAAATAAAAGAAATATACTATAAAAATTTGACTTATTAAAAATAAAAAAAATAGTATTTGTACCTATGTTAAAAATTTAAATTTATTCTTATATCTAATTAGTAAATAAACGATGACTAACTATTTTTATAAAATTATACTTTACAGAATACTTACATCTGAATTCTTTAAAGTTTAGTTATTTAAAATAGTTATTGTGAAAATGTTATGTTGAAATATAGGTAATGTTATTCCATGCAATGTATTTTTATTTATATCCTATTTTTCTGTTGGGTATAATAATAATTAAATAATATAAGAATAAATAAAAATTGAAATTTATTGAAAATTGAAATAACTTAAAATGATCCTAACAAAAAGACATATTTTACAAGCTTTTATTTGTTAATATAAATTTATGATTACTTATGCTTTCAACAAAATCTTATATATAAAATTCTCGTGTCACAATGTTAGTTACCGCACTCCTCCGAAACGGCTTAACCGATTTTCACCAAATTTTATATGCATATTCAGTAGGTCTGAGAATCGGCTACTATCTTTTTTTCATACCCTTAAGTGATAAGGGTTGTTCACCCTGAACATTTTTTTATTTATAATGACCCGGCAAACGTCGTGTTGCCACAACGTTTGCCGGGTCAGCTAGGAAAAGTATAAAATAATGCAGTCGACCATGATGTCTGACACGCTAATCCAATCGAGAATGCCCGTATCGATTGAACTTTTCTATGGAATGGAATGACATCACCAGCGGAAGCCATCACACTAGCGAACATTTTGACGCCAAATTACAAATAGGTAGAAAAATACGCTGTTATTTGCGTTAAAGCTTAATGTATGTCGATATTTTATAATGTGTATAGAAGAGGATTTCAAAATCTGTAATCATGGCCATTATCATTATCACTTCTGCCTTATGAGTAGCAGTAAGGCTGAGATCTATAAGACAAGTATCAGCTTATTTCTCAATAGTAGCAACACACCTGTGAACAACCAATGTTTATGTCTAAAATTTAGTTAAAATTATAGGTGCTAAAATTACAGATGTAATGTGATCAAAAGCTCATTATTTATTTAGTAAATTTCATCCCTTGTCAATCATAATTATATAAGCGTATTACTTTGAAATTATATAATATATTTTTTATGCTCCATTTTAACGACAATCTTATTCAATATTATATTTGGAATTAATTAGCAAAACCCGAAACAACCTACCTGCCTACTTCATTTGCATTAAATACATGTCGGAGGAAGAGTCGAATATAACATAGAGTTATTTGATATAGCTTGACTAACTGTTACTTTAGTATTTTAGTAATGTTATTGATACTTGATCAATCGAAGGGAATATTAATTTAAATTATAATTAACAGTCATTGTATAGCTTTCGTATTAGAATCAGAGCAGAGACTTTTAAGAGGTCTCTAGCGGAGTCGAGGTATGTGGCGGCGCGGTGGGGAAACATTGATAAGAACTGATGTGAGTGATCGAGGTGGATCATTATTTTGTTGTGCTTTGGAGCTCTAACTACCTCAAACCTGCTGCTCAAATCATTCATTTGTAAAGTAATAGTAGTAATACAGTATAGTTATTTTATATATCCGAATTTATAAAGGTTAAGAACAATAAATACTGTGATTACTGTATTTGTGCCTGCATCTACTCTATGACAACGCCCACAAAACCCATCGATTCTATCAATGATGTAGATGAGAGCCATTCTTCACCGACACCAGAAGTGGTATCTGTGCAGGCACAATGGACTTAAGTAAATTGACTGTAACAAAAAACGGTTGCCGTGTTCAACGAAGAATAACATTTACAATAACTCTATGTTATATTCGATCTTCCTCCGAC
This sequence comes from Epargyreus clarus clarus, assembly GCA_014595695.2. Lineage (NCBI taxonomy): Eukaryota > Metazoa > Arthropoda > Insecta > Lepidoptera > Hesperiidae > Epargyreus > Epargyreus clarus. The sequence continues at coordinate 1,275,543 of JACTTY020000073.1, forward strand.
ATACATATAATTTTTTCAAAATATTTAGAAACACATATATTTTCAGACTATTACTTCGAGATAGGTAACCGTGGGGCCAGAGTCCTCTACGTGTCTGGCTTTAAGTTCCTCCGACACAGACAGCACGGCTTGAAGCTCCGCTGGTTCTGCGGCACCCACCAGAAGATGGGCTGCAAGGCGGCCGTCTTCACTATCGACGATGAGATCGTTAAATGCAATAACGTACACACTCATTAATATATATTTGAAAGTAACCACCCTGTATATATATAATATAGGAGTGGCAGACGAGAATGCAGTTCACCTGAACGGTAATTGGCTACTGCCGCCCATGGGCATCTGTAATCAAGTTAGGATTAGATATTCCAACCTGAGGTTCGCCATAAATGCGCTGCTACTCCTGAGGACTAAGCTGGAACGCCTCGGTTTTCCGATACTTTTGTATGTGTCCCTTACCACACTCATTTATACCGATATGAATATATACCGATAATAGATGATACGAGTATACCAATACAGGTGTTATTACATTTTAATGGTGCATCCACACGCTTGGCACTTGCCACAAACTCCAAACCCCTACAAACGCACAAAGGTGAGGGCTAGCAAGCGCTTGTGACAAAAATAGATTTTTAAATGCAGTAAAGTACATACTCAAGCGCATTAATAATATGACATTAAAGGCAGTGATAGCCTAATGGTTAAGAAACTCGGCCTCTCGATCGCGGGGTCCAAGGTTCAAATCCCAGGCACGCTGATTTTTCAAAGTTATGTGCGTATTAGATTAATTATCACTTGCTAAACGGTGAAGGAAAACATCGTGAGGAAACCTGCATACCTGAGAGAGTTATAAAAAAAATATAAAATCTCAAAGGTATGTGAAGTCTACCAATACGCACTTGGCCAGCGCGGTGGACTATGGCCTTATACTTCTCATTATGAGAGGGGACCCGTGCCCAGAAGTGGGACGTTAATGGGTTGATGATGAAAGATATCATCACATTTCAATGCTGCATCTACACACTTGGCACTTGCCACAAACTTTTGAACAAATGTTTGTGGCAAATTCCACTCAAAAACTGTCACTTCATTTGACTAGCTGCAAGCGCTTGCAAACCTACAAAACTCTAGTCAAACAAACAAATCAAGTTTGTTGAGCTTGGCAGACGGGGCCTAAGGATATTTTTATGATTTAAAGTGCATAATGAACAAATTACGCCCCGCGAATTCTATTGCGATTATTGTATCCAAATTATATTGTAGCATATTATAAAAGATATTGTCTATAAATTTATGTTTCATTGTGAACTGAATTTCTTTATCTGTATATAATTGGTTTAAGCGAAATACGATATACGCAAATAAATAATTTTAAACCACACCCAAATAATTTTTATTTATATACACAATTTATAAGAGAATCCTCTCTTTCTTTGTAATATAGAAGTAGCCAACGAACATACAATAATGATGAGCGAAGAGTGAAGTATAGTCCGAGTAAAACTGCTAGTCCGTTCTGAATATAGAATTATTTCTATCGCGTCGCCATAGCAAATTGTATGACTACACCTGCTCGCAACAACTTCAGAGCGGATTAGCGGTTTGGCACGGATTAAAAGTGGCTACTGCCCATGGACATCTAAATGAAACACTATTAGTCTTCAAAAAGGCCACCTTGAACTAACTTCAAATTTCTTCCAGGGCCAATCTTCACGGTATCGTCCCGGGGTGCTCGCATGATCTCCGTAGCCGGGTACAAGTTCCTACGGCAGTGCGAGCTGGGCTGCAAGACGCGGTGGTGGTGCGGCTCCCACTACAACAGAGGCTGCAGAGCTGTGATATACACCATCGGTGGTCAGATCATCAAGCTGAAGAACGAGCACAACCACGCGCCGCCTAACAACTTATAGTTTTAGACGCCAGTACCTATTAGTAGTAAATAGAATTAAGAAAGTATTAAGAAGACAAAAGTAGGAGTATTTCTAATTTAAAAAGCTCGGTGGTGATCACTTTAAAATTGATTGATTTTTTCCTGGTGTAGCCCCGCCTTAGGAAGGTAACACACGGGTGTCAGTGAGCTAAAACACGAACGACAGTTCCTACAGCTACTGTTGCCGACAGTCGTTAGCAGCGCGTAACGGTCGTCGGACGTTGACAACTATAGTCGTATGTCGCTGCTTCATTTCGGCGACTATAGTCGGTCGTTAGGCGGATGACACGCGCGATCGCTGGAGACACGCGGCGTCACTTGTCATCGTGAGCTATTACTGGTGTATAAGCCGCCTTAAATACAAGAGTTATCAAAGTAGTTTAGCACAACTTTACTGAAATCTTATTTTTTCAGCATGAATTGTAACTAGGTATGTTTTATTTCGAATAAAGTTAGCCACAAATATGTGTAGATCATTGTGTCGATTTAACTATTTTGTCTAATAGATTTTTTAAAACTTTTACAAATAATCTTAATAAATATAAAATAAATACTAATGCAATAATAAATTATAAATATATAGATAATATGTACTATAACTATGTTTTACATTGGAGTAAAAATACTTTACGGTACTTTTGTAAGGTATAAGGTTTTGTAATTATAAGTGAGTAAATAACTTGTGTATAGAATTGAAAATTTGTGTATAGAATCAACTTGAACACCGTAAATTGATTTAATAAAGGCATGAGTTTAATAATGATGTGTGTATGCCGTATATTCATTTATTATCTGGATTTCTTACGAAAAGTTTACAATATTACCCCCCATTTCAAATATCAATATCATAAGTAGGTATATTAACTTACAGTAAGTAATATCAAAACATGTGTGGCCAACCTCATTTTTTTTTCAATCATATTGGTACTATCCTCATGATAGTAATTACTTATTAGGTGGGCATTTATACAAAAACGTACCTACGGGCTTTAAAATACCTTTAAAGTAGCCTTAGTATGAGTTATCAATCGAGGACTCGACCAATCGAATCGAGAGCTCGTATAGTGCGATCACCCATACAAATCTGCAAGTGTAGATCGAGCCTTATAATGTAATTAAGTTATTATTAAAAAGCCTTATTTATAAACCTAACAAAACCTTGCAGATATATATTACATCCCGTCATCCCGCGGGAACAAGATGCTGATGGTCGGCGGCTACAAGTTCGGTCGCCACTGTGTCATCGGCGTAAAGACCCGATGGTTCTGTGCCACTCACCAGCAGAAAGGCTGCAAAGCTGTGGTATATACTATTGACGATCAGGTCGTCAAACAAAATAATACTCATAACCATTAGCCCTATACCATGTTTAATTTTCTCTGCGGATCACCCGTAATAGAGATCAACGTTAAGCATTAGGTAAAAATCATTTTCTCTAGTTCATGCGGTATTTTTAGGGGACATTTAGAAATTCGAGAGTGTCAAATGTACTCATCGATTTGTTGTTGAAAAATAGATATATAGTACAAAAATATCGCATTCAGACTTTCTTGACCACCACCGCACGATATAACACTATACTTTCAAACGTGGAGGCAGGCCGCTATCGACCTGTTGTCGATAAATGAAAGAAAGTAATATTTTTATCACTGTGTTTAGTTGCTATATTAAAATTGCTTTGTGGAGTAACAATACCGCACATGGTTGTAGGTTCGATTATAGATCTAAAGATATCTTAGGACAGAGGCTTTACTACTATGCCCCACCGTAGCCAAAAGAGTATTTGCATATTTAACATATTTTAGTGTAGGTAATACGAGTACTTAAAGTAATCTTAAGGAAGAAATTTCTACTGTACCTTTTAAAAAATGTTATTTTATGCTAACGGTTTTTAAGGGGTATAGGTAATTTTGTAAAGTGAAATAAAACGCCTATAATAAAATATATATACGCCTATAATAATATAAATAAAAAGCAATATAAAAGTCAATTATTTGAACTTTGTTTAAAAGATAAATGTATGTAAATTATGTATTGAATATTATTTTAGGAGCAGTAAAACCTTGAGAATAATAGTAATTTATATATATAAATATAATTGTAGCTGTTTATTTCATTTTATTAATGTTATACCTCTTGAAAAAATCCTATACGTATCATAAAGTTAGGATAGGTTAGGTTACATACATTAATAATGTTTTTTGTTCCATAAAACGTCAATATTCCTGTAGTAGATAATTATGACATAAATAAGAAGTTAATTCCTAATACATGTTTTTTTATTGTTTCTTATTAAGTACATTTTAATTGAGATAAGAAAGTTACGATCGGTATAGCAATAGTTATGTTCAATTTATTAGTAAATCTTACATATTTTTTCCATATGCGAAACGGTTATTCACAATAGAAATTGCAGGAGTACTTGTAAGTATCATTTCTCAATGCTTCATCTTTCATAATTATAAATATTCATGTCGACTATCCTGTCGTAATAGTGACGACGCGTGTGGCAGAGCGCACAATACCGGTCTGATGCTTAAAAGGTTCCAGGTTTGATCCCCGGCTCAGATATCTGAATTATGAATTTAAATATCTGTTATGGGTCTGGGTGTTTGTGTATTAATATTTCTGTGTTCGTGGCATGTAAGTGTAAAAAACGTTTTTTTAATTAAAGTTATTATAAAATTAGTCTAAAAGTAACATAACTTCCAGATACATATTACATCCAGTCTTCCCGCGGGAACAAGATGCTAATGGTCGGCGACTACAAGTTCGGTCGCCACTGCGTCGTGGGCCTCAAGACCCGGTGGTTCTGTGCCTCTCACCACAACAAGGGCTGCAAAGCCGTTATGTACACCATTGATAACCAAATTGTCAAGAGCCATAATATTCATAATCATCTACCACCTACGCCCTCTACGTGCAGTTTTGATTGTTAATAATTAGTTTCCTAAATCAAAGAAATTATAATATATAGGTTCGGAAGTGTGTGTGGCCGCATACCGTTGTAAACACTAGGTGTGTAGGAGGAGCGTAAACTGCACCCCCAGGGAAGAGCCCGATTGGGGCATCGCGCTCGGAGGACTCCAGTTGTGTTCCATCGGAGATCCCGGAGTTTTCCACCAAGCGCCGAGGACAGCCACCGTGCGGTAAAAACCCCACATAACCCGGCGTCGCTCCCACGTCGTCGGGTACCTTTTGAAGGTTTCCCCCTCGAAAACAAAAAATAAAAAAAAGGTTCGAAAGTGGCATCTTAGTCTCAAAGATAAGAAACATGTCCGAATTGGAGATTTGTAGGAGTCCCAAAATAAACGTAAGAGATACCACCATTACACGCATTTCTAGCGTGAAGTACTCGTAGATTGCGTTTCGATGGAATGTGGATACCAATACCATTACATTTAAGGAATCTACACCACCTGGAGTGGCAACGTCTCTATAGCCGGCTCCAGGTAGCACCTACGAGTATATTCTGGCCACAGATGTCCGTAAGCGGGAGTGTCCCCCCGGGAAGGACGGCGGTATGTGTGGTCGCATACCGTCGTACGCACCAGCCGACGCTGTGGCAAGCGTCAAGCTCACCTGGGCGGAGCCCGACGGGGCAACGCGCTAAGAGGACTCCGATTGCGTTCCTTTGGAGATCCCGGAGTCCTCCTACGCAGCGCCGAGGACGGGGGGTTTTAGTGCGATAAGAGTCCCACATAACCCTGTGTCGCTCCCACGGCATCGGGTATCTTTTGAAGGTTTCCCCCACGTAAACAAAAATAAAAGCGGGAGTGACCACTTACTAGGTGGACTTTGCAGTCCACCTAGTAAGCTGGTTTGCTACTACGATCTTATGAATAACATGTTCGGGCGTTCCAACTACCAACGTTCTTAAAGTAGCAACGAATCAGTGGCATAGCAATGACCACTTAACGTCAATTCAATGTTCATTCGATACTGTCATTACGAAAAGTATTCACATTATTTGTATAAAGTACTAAATAAAAATATTAAAATATTTTAAGTCCTAAATGTGTTTAAATTATAATTTTGTCTAAGCATATAATAGAAGATATGAGAATGTATATCGTCTCGTCACCCCATTGTCCCATTTCTAGGCACGTGGCACGTACTTTGGACTATATTTTAATAAATCATTTGATAAAAGGAAGAATTTATATATAATAAAAAAACAATAAATGGTAAATAAATATGACTTTTACAGAGCTAGTGTTTACGACGACTAATAGAGGGGCTCCAGTGATATACACAGATGGGTATAAGTTCAGGAAACACCGCGTCAATGGGAACAGGACTCGGTGGTTCTGCGGGACACACTACCGGTCAGGATGCAGTGCAGCCATCTTCACTATCGACGATAACATAGTGATCCGCCTTAAAAACGAACATAACCATTCTCCGACTGGAAAATTGTAACGTGAATATTGAGGAATATTGGTTTTTGTTAATAAAGAAATGCATGTAAGTGTGTTTCCATTAATTTTCACACCTATTCTCTTAAGTAAAAATTCGTCATAATTAAATTGTTGTAATTTTCAATAAAAAAAGGACTTTATTTTTCTAATTACAAATAAAAGAAAATATTGTATACAGTTGGAATAGAATATGGGTAAACCTCACAAATAACATCTAATAATAGTTTTTTGGTTATTAATGAAATTTAGGAGCCTCTATTTTATAACGATTAAATCTGATATTTTCTTTATATCTGATGTTTAATGATTCTATTGATGATTATGATGATTCTAAGCTCAGAATGAAAAACTTAGGAGTATATACAGCTAAGAAAACGTTGGTACACCTTGTCACACCCTTTAGATCAGGATTTTTTTAGGTATTAATGTTGCCTTTTATTGTTCGATGTCATTAAAGTGGACTAAGTATTTTGGATTTTCACTTAAAATTATGACAATAATTGACAGTAACAATAATTTTTCGGTATGTGACAGGTATAAAGTAGAGAAATATATGATATGAGGATATGTTCTCGAACTTATTAAAAGAACTTCACTATAAAAGTATAACTGTTTTTACACTAGAATTATGCCCTTTGATAAAGATAAACAATTTTAAATTAATTTCAAAAGTCATTTTATTTTTATCCACAGCAGTGTTCACCACATCTGGTCGTGGGTTTATGATGATAACCTTGAACGGCTACCGGTACAACCGGCACCGGGTGTCAGGCTTGAGGGTCAGGTGGCAGTGCTCCAGCCACAACAGGGGGTGTCTAGCGTATTTATTCACCGTCGAAGACCAAATCGTTAAATTAGTCAATATACATACTCATGAACCGCCTGGTATCTCAAAGATTAATTAAGGTCTAATATTATATTTTTTGTTAAATAAAAAAAGCGTTTCACAAAAATGGAATACTTTAAAGTAAATGTTCATATTGAAACGGTGCTAATGAGCCCAAACTCAATACAAGTACTGCTAAGCATTGAAGAGTTCTCTCAAATAAGCTCTCCTCTCGCTGGACTCCAGAAACGTACCACAGAATCCAGAGTGAAAAGACGATTTGATATCACTTATATAAGTACATCCACTGATATAGATAATTACGTTTTTACTTTCACCGCTAAACAAGATCACACTAGACATACTCGTACATTCAGACCCCAAGTTATATTATGTCAATTAATAATTTAGATTTTTGTCTTGCTTAAAATCGAATATATAACCCAATGTACATATGTCATCGGTACCCACAAGTAGAACACTTTAAAAACACGATAGCGCGAACGATCTTACGTGAAGAAGAGCAAGGAAGATGAGAAAGGCAAGATATGTGATAATCCATGTGTAATAATTAAGAAGCACGGAGTGCGGCACCAAATTTCACTGTCAATTAACGAATCATAGTCATAGTAATTACTGAATATTTTCTAATGTAATAAAACTCTCAATAATCATGCGTTTTTTCTGAGCATCATCAACTCTCAACACCGACCATTTAGTATTGTTATGACGTGTCCCTTATAACAAAGAAGGAATAGTTGCATCTATGCCCTTCAGAAAATGTTTTAGATGTGCATGTTGTTAAATTCAGTAGCATATCCATAAGTTCTTTATTTTATTAGCTTTATTGTCGATCAATGTAATGCCGCGTCTTGGCACTTGTAACTTAACCGAACCCTTAATAAACATTTGGCTCATTTGTTTGGTACAATTTGGTACACACACTAAGTCAAACACTCTATCCACGCCTTCAAATTTGTGACGGTTTATTGAGGTTTGGCAAGCATGTAGACGTTGAATTTGATTGTCTCGACTTTTAGCTCTATTACTGATTGTCATATAATTTCAGAGGTTCAAACTCCACCACGGAACGTCCCGACGTTCCACAGGACTGCGCGCGGCGCTCCTCTTATCAGGATCGGGAATTACATGTTCAGTCGCCACCGGGTTAGGGGTGAGATCACACGGTGGTTCTGCAGCAGCCATCACAGTAAGGGGTGCAACGCTGTGATCTACACCCGCGGCAGTGTCATCTTAAGATCCCAAAGAGTTCATAGCCACGTGCCCTCGAAGAAATATGTATTGCGTCTGTAATTCTAAAGTCTCTTGACTATAAACATCTGAGCGCGTCCGTTCACTAACTTTGGTACGAATTGCAGATATAACTGTTTAAAATTAACTAACTTGTGAAATATAATACTACTCGTTTTCACAGCATCATTCAACAGAAATACGAAATTTATTACTAAAATAACGGAACTTGCTGACTAACCACTTGAACTTTGGCTATGACTATGAAACTTGAAACTATGGCCGTTTACTTTATATTGCGTATAGCAACGGTGTTCTCACTTGTGATAAATGTTCGTACCCCGGTAAGCTTTTTTTTTTTTTTTTTTTTTTTTTTTGTTTACGAGGGGGAAACCTTCAAAAGGTACCCTATGCCGTGGGAGCGGCACGGAGTTATGTGGGATTCTTACCGCACTAAAACCCCCCCGGTGGCCGTCCTCGGCGCTGCGTAGAGGACTCCGGGATCTCCAAAGGAACGCAACCGGAGTCCTCTTAGCGCGTTGCCCCATCGGGCTCTGCCCAGGTGAGCTTGATGCTCGCCACACCGTCTGGTGGGCACGACGGTATGCGACCACACATACCGCCGTCCTTCCCGGGGTCACTAGCCGGGCGGTTCGAGCTCCCACTCTTGCCGCCCGCAACCCCGGAAGCCCCTTTTAGTCGCCTCTTACGACAGGCAGGGGATACCGTAGCCCTATTCTGGTCCCGGAACTACAGGGACACCGCGCCGGTCGGCGTTATCTACGCCCGCGGCGACTCCTCCTCCGAGCGGGTTCAGCGCGCTCCCTAGCTCGCTCGGCGTCTTCCTTCGCGGACATAACTATGTCGCAGAAGGTGATCATGCCTTCCCAGGCTTCGCTGCGCTGAACCATCGCCCCAACAATGGCCGCTGGAGACAGGTCCGGTCCCACTTTTGACACGAGGATTCGCCGCTGAGACTCCCACGCTGGGCAGTACTGCAGCGTGTGCTGTGCGGAATCCTCGTGGTGCCCGCAATGATGGCACTGGGCCGTCTCCTCCCTCTGTATCCTGTTCAGATACTCACCGAAACAGCCATGTCCGGTGAGTATCTGGGTCAACCTGAAGGTGACACGACCTTTGGCAATGAGCCAAGCCCGAAAGTTCGGTACGATAGCATCGACCACCCGTTGGCGTATGTTACGTGGTTCCAATAGCCGGTCTCGCCAGCACCTCAGAGCGCGCCACCTGGCTCTCCTCCGAAGCACTTTGACCGCTTCTTCAGTGAAGGGTTCAGTCCTCTGACGGAGGACGCGGATCTTATTAAAGACCCGAGCATCCATATCCGCCAGAATGTCTAGGGGCGGAAACCGCCCCAGGACTGTCGCCGCCTCGTACGATATGGTACGATACCCCCGGGCGACTCTGATCGCGATCGTACGTTGCGCGGAGTTAAGTTTCCGCGCAAGACGCCGGCAGCCAGACAACCTGTCCGACCATACCGGCGCCCCGTAGAGGGCGATCGAGCGTATCACACCCGCGTAGAGGCGGCGGACTTCTTCCCTTGGTCCCCCGAGATTTGGCAGCAGTCTGTGCATTGCACCCGCTACCTTATGAATCCGGGGGACAAGACGGTCAAAGTGCTCGTTGAAGCGCCAGCGGCCGTCCAGTGTTAGGCCGAGGTATTTCATATACCTGCCTATCCGGACGTCCGTATCACCGACACGCACTGAGGTCTCAGCTGGTACGATACTCGGCCTGCGGCCGTGGAACCACATCGCCTCGGTTTTATGGGACGCTATCTGGAGGCCCAACCTGTGGATGTTCTCTACGACGCGTGCCACCCCGAGCTCTGCTAGCCGAGCCGTTCTACTGAAACACTCCCCTTCAGTGAGGACGAGGGTGTCGTCGGCATAGCAGACGATGCTCACTCCATCCGGGAGCACCGTTCTCAACACCGCGTCGTAAGCGATATTCCACAGCAATGGCCCCAGTACCGAACCTTGCGGTACCCCGCGCACGACGGTCCTCCCGCGAACGCTTCCATAGCGGCCTGGGAAGCTGACGCGTCTGTCCGACAGATACGCCTTCAGGACATTCCGCAAATAGGAAGGCACCTGATGGGCAGACAGCCCGTCCATAATCGCACTCCAGGGTAGAGAGTTAAAAGCGTTGACTATGTCAAGGCTAACCGCCAAGACTACTCTACCCTGGGAGATGGCCTGCTCTGAGAGCGTGCGGACTCGGAGGATCGCGTCGACAGTCGAGCGCTGCTGCCGGAAGCCGAACTGGTTTTCGGACAGGTCCGGGCCGTGGCATGCAAGATGCTGGCTAATCCGAGCGGAGATAATCCGCTCGAATAGCTTGCCCGCCTCGTCCAACAGGCAGATGGGTCTGTACGCTGATGGAGAGTCTCGAGGCTTGCCCCGTTTGTGCAATAGTACTAGCCTCGCCCGCCTCCACTCTGAAGGAAAACTTCCGTACTGGAAGCAGGCGGTGAACAGTCTTCGCAGCCTCCCCTCCAGCACTGTCAGCGCTAAGACCCAAGCCTGCAATGGGATTCCGTCCGGCCCCGGTGCAGTATTTCGCTTCGACATGCGCTTAACGGCACCGTCGAGCTCGCTCTCCGTCACCGCCAACTCCTCCGACCAGGTGGGGAGATCTGGCAGCGCCGCGGAGAAACCCGACTCGTCAGTGGTTCCTGGGAACAGGCTGTCCACCACTGTGTCGACGAAAATCGGGTCGAGGGTTTCCGTTAGTGGAGGCACCCATGGACGTAGCCTACCGAGCACCATCTTATAAGGACGCCCCCATGGGTCTCGGTCCAGCCCCTCCACGAGTGCACTCCAGTTCCGGGCCTTGCTGTCGGCGATAGCGCCCTGAAGCAATATTGTTGCGGCCCGGTACTCTACGTACTTCTCCTGCAATTCCGCGGCGCCAACCGACCGGCGTCGCCGAGCCCGAGTGTACTCGCGTCGAGCTCGCAGGCAGGCTACGCGCAACCGTGCGATGCGCTCCGACCACCAGTACACAGGGCGTCTCCAGCCAGGTCTGACACGCGGCATCGCGGTTTCGCAGATTGCCGTCATGTCATCCCTGAGCCGGATCGCCTCCTCTTCGGGATCGACCTGGGCATCCCCCTCAGCGGCATCGGACCAGTCCACGACGTGGGCAGCAGCGACGAGCAAGTCCCGGTTGAGACGCTTTCGTGCCCACCGACGCGGATGGTCGCTAGTCTGACGGCGTGTGTCAGCAGCCGGGAGCTGCAAAACTACGTCCAGCAATATGTGGCGATGGTCAGACAACGTGACCAGGTCGTCGGCCACTCTCCAGTCCGTGACCAAGCGCTCGGCAGAAAGAGTCGCCCACGAAAGATCAACAATCGACTCTCCCTGCCAACGCACGCACGTGCTGACCGAGCCACGATTAAGCAGACGTAGGTCCAGCCCGGCCGCCCACTCGAGAGTTGCTCGTCCCCTAACGCTGTCACGCCTGTTTCCCCAGGCCCTCGAATGTGCGTTAAAATCGCCGAGTACGATTACTGGGCGGGGAAGACAAGAGCGTACACAGCTTGCCAAACGGTCGAGAAACGTCTCGTATGTCGCCAGACTACAATTGGGAGAAACATAACACCCCAACACCGCGAGGGGACCCCACTCCACCGCGACTATGCCCCGCTCGGAGTGAAGTTTGGAGCATGGAGGATCTCCTTCGCCACCTGCCCAGTACACGGCAACAGACTGCACCTCGTCTCCGACCCATCGCGGATGCTCTGGAACTCTGTAGGGCTCCGCCACCACTGCCAAGGCAACCGAGCAGTCCACGAGGCATTGCAGGAGCAAGTCCTGCGCCCCGCGGCAGTGGTTCAGGTTCCCCTGGAGGATCTTAAGTGACGGAGACCTATCCATCAAGAGTCCATTGCTTCCGCTGTTGGACAATGGGACGAAGCGCTTGAACGCGCAGGCCCATCTGTCCGTGTTGAGCCGGCAGCCGTGACCGCTGTCTCGCTCGCTCCAATGCCCCGGTGCTTTCGCTTCGGAGGCGTACACCTCCTCCCACCGAGCCGATGGTCAGCTGGGCGACCAAGGTCAGCACACAGGGCGCAATTTGGTGTCTGTGCCCTGCATTGGTTCGCCCTGTGTCCGGGCTCCCCACATACATAGCACAGTGCACTCCTGTCTTTAGTGCTGGTGCACTGGTACCGTGCATGACCCATCTCGAGGCACCGGAAACATTGGAGTGACCTAGCAGGTAGCGCCTCCACTCTCGCTGACACCCAGCCCACGAGGAGTCTCTTTGCAGCAGCCAGCTTACGGATAGCCGTAAGAGGACAGCGCACCCAAGCTGTTCCTAAAGCGGAAGGTCTTCTCCGGATATCTCCGACTTTGACGTCGCTGGCAAGGCATCCGCAGGCCTCGGCGACGGCGTTGGCGACGTCTTGCTGGGTGACGGAATCGTCCAGATCCATCACCCTGGCCTCCCCTTGCTTCGTGGGCCTGGCCACCCTGACGCCCAACTCCGCGACAGCCTCCTGCAGCTTCCGTGCCAGGGCGTCAGCTTTCCCAGCGCAGTCCTCGCCGGAAACCTCCAGGAGAAGACCGCCATTAATGGCTTTCTTCTGCCGCAACGCGGGAATGCCTAGGTCGGCAAGATGTATATGACCCTTCGCGGTCTTCATCACCTCTGCATAGGTGATCTCCGACCCCTCGGGCACCGTGACTGCCACGGCCGCCGATTTCGGGACTCGCGGAAGCCTAATCGCCTTCTTTTTGCCTGCCCGCACTGGCTCGGCTGGCCGAGCTACCGATGGCTGTGCTGCTTTTATTGCAGGACGCCGTCGGGTGACACTTTTCCCTCGTCCGAGGCTCGGGAATTGTCTCCGGTCCGGTTGCAAACCGACAGGGCGCCGCTCCTTTGCTCGGGCTTTGCGCCCGACAACCGTGGCCCAGGTACCCTCCTGTGCGGCCGAGGTGGAAGCGCCTGGAGGCCGCATCGGCGTTGTGACCTCTGGGAGTTGCGGAAGCTCAACTTGTGAGGCCTTCTGCCCTAAAGGAGGCCGGACCGCTCTCCCCGGGAACAATTCGTCCCTAAAGGATGCCAGCTTCTGGTCCATTATGAGCCCAATCCTTTCCATCAGAGCTTCCTCCTTGTTCGTGGCTTTCCTCGGCTCCGAGGGGCGAGGCGGCTCGGACCTATTCGGGGCGTTCTTACGTCGCAACTCGTTCAGTTCCGCCGTAAGGGTGTCAACCTTATCGTGCAGAACAGTAAGCTGGGAACGTAGCGCCGCGTTCTCCTGCTCCAGGTGTGCAGTGGTTACCCGCTGCACTACCTCTGACGCAGCTGCCTGCACGTGACGCACGGCCAAACGGATGGTTCGCACCAAGTCCCCTTTTAGGTTGCGGGAGCTGTCTGCCGCCTTTTCAATTACCTCAAGGTTCTCAGTTATCCGGGAACCTAGGTCTGCTGTGGGCTGCTGGGTCATCACTTTGCCTAGTTCCTCTGCACTAGGCAGGGATGCCTTCGGTTTGGTCTTGGCCACCGGGACCAGAAAATCACCATCTCCTGCCGACGGGGGTTTCGCCAGTTTCTTTTTTGGCCGCTCGCTTCCGCTATTTGTCGCCGTACGCGCTCTTTTACGAGCACCGACCGACATGGCTGTGGACTGTTCTGACACTCCTGACGTAAAAGAACAGTCCGACAACTCATCTGCGTCTGACGAGACGACTGGTGTAGGTGGAGCTACTGACCTACCTTTAATTTGCCGCGTTTTCGTCCTCACCGCTTGTACAGCGGGCAATTTGTCCTTCTCGCAAGCTGATTCAGAGTCCAGTATGGGTAAGCGTGGGTCGTGTTGACGGAGGTCGACGGATTGCCGACCTACGAGGCAGTTGTTGCCCCCCCCAGAGTACGAGGGGCTGCCCTCCGCCGTAGCAGAGGGGTGGGATTCTCCCTTTCGGGTACCCACCTGGGGACTACTTTTACAACTAGCCTTGTCCATGTTATTTGCATCTTTTTTAAAGGGGTGAGCTCCCCTAGGCCGCTCTTAGTCTGGTCCTTCACCCTTCGACTTCCGGTATGAGTAACTCTGCCGTATAGCCTCTGGGATCATTAGGACACACAAGCCCCCCCACCACGACAAGGTGGCAGCCCATTCGGGGGGGACCCCGGTAAGCTAGCTCTATCTGTAATTCGTGATCATTGCGTAGTAAAAGCTTGGTGTCTTTTTACATTTTCTTAAACTTATCATAATCGTTTTACGATTTTCCTAGTCATTTCTTAAGCACAATTTACCTATAATAATTTAGATACTAAGAAACGTTTAGAAAGATTAGAAAACCGAAAAGTAATCAAGACTTTATTTGGTGGCGAAACACAGTAATTAATGAAAGAAAACGTAAATGTTGATCATAAACATAATTTCCATCATTTTTTAACAATGGCAAAAGTGTTACAAAAATCTCTGATTACAAAGGATTCGTCATGAAGCATAATTTTCATTACTTTTTAGTCTTCCTAATATGTACTTAAATTATTGTAATCGATAATAACAGATAAGTTACGAGAAAACTCGATTTTCCCATCACCTCCTCCCCAATAGCCATATAATCCATGTATCAACCGCTTCCCTTTTTTCTTAAACTTATGATATAATCTTGGCATAATTCAAAATGTTACTTATTATATTAAAGGTATACAGTGAAATGTAGGATAATATATTATATTATTCCGTGTCTATGTATTTATCATGATATCATATTATTATCATGAACCTTTTAAAGTCCCACTGCTGGGCAAGGAACTCAAAAAACCATCACAACCTGATGGCAATTACAGATTGAAACTCCATTGTATTTAATAACTCACGCTTTTACTATGACATGCAAGTAAAATAGTGGTAGGTTCCAGCTGTGGGGAAAGCCGTGCCCAGCTGTGGGACATACTAGTAGTGCCATATCTATGTAGTGCCATAAGATACTCAAACTTTATAAATAATTGTAATTCTATTCAATTTTACATCACATCTTTGTAGTATCATCTATAACATCTAGTTATATTTAAGCATTAAAATCATGAATTAATTAAACCAACATTTATGTTTTATAAATCTGAATGTGGAAATAAAAAATTGAAATCGGAGTTTTATAATTTCCTGAAAATGATAAAAATAAAATTTTAGATAAGTTGTTTAAAAGGATGCAAAGATTGAAGGTTGAATACTTCGTCATTTATTATAATAGGTCTATAACATGGTTTGGTTAAACAGATATAGAGTAACAGACACTCCAATGATGGTTTGTGGTCACTGCCGTCCCTGCCTAACCAAAGTGTTTTTCTCACCTAACCTAACCTAAACCATTCTTAGGTTCATTCATTCATCTTCGAGATAACGACCCACGCGGTGGAGAGTCATCACACCGGTCTGATGCGTAGGAGATTCCGGGTTCGATCCCTGGCCAGATATCTGAATGATGAATTTAGATTTCTGTTGTGGGTCTGGGTATTTGTGTCTTCGTCTTTGTGTATGTCCATAGCAACCACGGCATAGGGAATCCTACTTTCGGGCTATGAGTGTAGAAACTGTAGAAAGCGTCTTAACTATGCATGTTTGATCTTCATATACAATTTCTATTCCAGATCCATTCTTCATGATAACGTCACGGGGTGCCAGGATTATTTCCATGGGAGGGTATAAGTTCCACCGCCACAGAGACACGGGGTTGAAGACTCGGTGGTACTGCGCGACGCACAACGGCAGGGGGTGTCGAGCCGTCATCTTCACCATCGGGAACGAGTTCATCAGATGCAGCAATGTCCACAACCACCTACCACCCAACTCGCACTCCAATTACCCTCAATTCTTGTGAAGATGACATTGAAAAGGTGGATTCCGCAGCCCTCACCGTCGCAGCTATTTCCGCCTAATGGTTAAGTATTAAGCGCTTTTATATAAGGGAGGTATACGTATTACACTTTAGTCCTCAGGGGTAGCAATATTATCCGTTTTTTATAGATATCAATGACCAGTCTCAGTTTGGACTTTTTATAATGATGTTTATAAAGATATTTAAAAAACTTCCATAGCGTAATTCAGTATACGTCTCGCGCCATCTCGTGATGAATTGCGGAAAGTGGCCACAAATGCCTCTGGTACTCAATCTTAATATATTATATATTAAAGTAAAGCCTTTAAGTATCTTTAAAATTAAATGAATATTATTTATCGCCAGAATGTAGTTGAAAAAGATTTATCCTATAAAAAGGTATCTTTGTGAGTTTGTTTGGACGCAATTTAGTATTACCTTTACTGTGGTGTAGATCTTCGTAACATAAATAAAGAGGCTAACCCAAATTTAATACAAAACATAGTGAATAAAAAACTTTAATACACTGAAAAAAATATAGAAATAATCAAATGTGTTGTGTTAATTTTGATTAGATGAGTTTTGTATTTTCTTTACTAAATATTACTTATTTATACACTGACATACGCATTACAATCTGAAAATTGTAAATAATTGATCTGTGTTTTTTTATAAAATCTTATTTTTTTGAAGATTTTCTTTCATTTCAAATACTATCCCATCTATTGTAAGACGATGTATCTATGTTTTATATTAATTTATTACATAACTTATAAATTCACATATTATGTATTAATATACATTCGGATTCGGCAAACCCTGCCTGGGATTGATATCCCAGGTTTGTAGAGATGCGCAAAATGTATCACTAAAGTGAAAAGAGTGAGATATATCTTTTGAACTCAGTGATATATATCACTCTTTTAGCTCAGTAGCTCACTTTAGCTCAGTAGCTCTGTAAAGATATAAGCGACATTTTATATCAGTATATCAGAGAATCAGTTCAAAATGTTTTGACCACATTATTGATTCCTATAATTAATACAAAGCAAGAAATTATATATGAATTCAGAGCCAACACTATTTGTATATCCCTGTTTTCATATTCTTAGCAAAGAAAAAAAGATTTTAATAATTTAGTGTTTAATACGTAATGCATTTGACTCAAATCAGACTCTCTCAGTCAGTCGCTCATTTGACTCATAACTCACTCGCGAGCGAGTATAAAACTTAAATCGAGCGAGCGAGTATAAAGATCTTATATCCGGAATTGTATGGACCTATGAACTGAACCATGTGACGCGGATATAAAGATATAATTCAAAATCGTCGGAGTTGATGAGTGATTAGCTCTTTCGTGAAGATATATATCTTTTATATCACTCACTCGCGAGCTACTCAACTCTACAGGTTTGCCGAAGATTGAATGGCATTTGAATCATTTGACAACTAAACCCTAAATGACAAGTGAACCCTACTCAATATGGCTTTAAGCCTGTCCGAAAAATAAATTTCACCGTTGTTGACTGGTAAGATTCAATTTCATAATTCGAAAACGAAAAATACGTCATCTTTCGGAAGGATCCGAAACTCTGTTAATATAACACTGACCTAAAAATTAACCTTTATAACAACATTTATCAATTTCAGGCACAGTTTTTGGACTATCCAGCCGAGGGGCACCAGTTATCATCATATCTGGGTATAAGTTCCTGAGGCATAGGCAGACGGGCCGCAAGATTCGGTGGTTCTGTGGTACCCACCAGGCTTTGAGGTGCAAGGCATCCCTCTTTACGGTCGAAAACGAGATTATCAAAATAAACAATGACCACAACCATCCACCTAACCCTTTGTTTACATCTAATTTAAACTACAATCAATTTTAAAAGATGTATACATGTAGTTACTGAAAATATCTGTACTTTTTGTACCTTTTTTATTTATTTAATTCCTTATTAGTGTTGTTTTCTTTATTAGGGTTGTTTTGTTAGAAGAAAAAATAACAGTATATTTTTTCTCGTTTTCTTCTTTGTAATTATAGTTGGATATGTAGTCGCGACAGTCTAAGATATGGGATACCTTACACCCTGTAGAGTATCCTAAACTAAACCATAAATTAGCTTTCTATGTCGGAGGGTTTGTTATTTAAAAATATCGACCACTGCACATGCTCGAGCGAGGTCAATTTTCTTTTTAATAAAAAGAAAATAATGCTAGGAAACGGGAAACTACACGCCGAAAAGTGAAAAAAATAGTCATTTTGAAAAAAAAACCTGTATTACTATGCTATCTGATAATGTCAATTATACGTGTGAAGTAATTATGTATCATAAAATAAAGGAAAAGGCTAATTTTTAGGAAAATACATTATTCTTCATACATTCTACTATTTTTTTTTTAAATAGTCAGAATAAGAAAACCTCCACTGAATCAAAAAATATCATATAACGTTTTCTTAATTCT
This sequence comes from Epargyreus clarus clarus, assembly GCA_014595695.2. Lineage (NCBI taxonomy): Eukaryota > Metazoa > Arthropoda > Insecta > Lepidoptera > Hesperiidae > Epargyreus > Epargyreus clarus. The sequence continues at coordinate 1,294,293 of JACTTY020000073.1, forward strand.
AACGTCTAATCTATACAATCGTATAGGTCCCAATGACGCTCGAGTTTGTACACATTTAGCATCATGGGCTCCCCTACTATTATTGTTATTTTTTTTCCGATTGCATAATTACTAAACCTTTAATGACTTTTTATAATTGTTATTATATTATTTTTTTGTTTATTTTTTTTTATTGCTGTTATTTGTCTATTCTTAAGAGTTACTATTTTACTTTTCATTATAATATTTGATTCCGTTTTATAAGTTTTGTTAATATATATTTGTTTTATAATTTCATTTTTATTGCTCGTAAAGAGTTTTAATTAACAATGATAGATAAAATAAAACGAAAATAAATGTTTATTAACATACAATTAAATTACCTTTATTTACAAGATACCAAAGGAAAACATGTCGTGATTTTTATTTTTGTATGCTTAAAAATACAGTTTGGATTACATTATATACTTTTTTAAATAAATATTTTTGCGAAAGACCTTGCTTTTTACCCCAAAAGTGTCTAGAAAATCTGCGTACAAAAAATAAAAAAACAATTTAAACCTCTACCCAGCAGCGTTACTTTTAGGCAGAAATAGTAAAATTGTAATTTTATTGTTATCAAATGAATAATACAATGAACAATATTATAAAGAAAATCATGTAACGTTTTTATGTAAAATTATATTTCATTCACTTTTATATTCCAGTAGTGAAAAGTTATCAAAATGCTTGCCAATTCGTAACGACATTACGAGGCGCAAGACTACTTTGGTTCGCCGGGTACACATACAGCAAACATCGCGACGTCGGTCTTAAGACGAGGTGGTTCTGTGCGACTCATCGCCGGCGGTCGCAATGCAAGGCGGCCTTATACACAATCGACGGGGCGATTCAACTGATCATCTCAGATCACAATCATGCGCCTTGTAACTTTTTTGTCTAAAAGTTTGCTATGCTGAAGCAATTGGTTTGCGTTATTGTGTACTTACTTCATTAAATGATCTCATCCAAAATAGCAGTTTCTATATATGTTCCTTTTATACGGTATGCGCATACATCTAGCGAAGTGTAAATTGGTTTTTTTTCTAACGGAATCAATATAGACTGGATATGTTCCATTATACGGATAATTAACATGAAATTCATTTGTTAATTGGCATGTATAAAATGTTCCCAGTGCCCAAAGGCCTGGCGCTTATTATAGCATATTTAGTCAATGACATAATGTCGCCAGCCATTTTTGGGGGGTCTTTTCAAAGCATTGCAATTTGGATGATGTTTAATCATAGGAATTATAATAGGTTTTTATATTATACATAAGGTAAGTATTGTCATAATATACATTTTATATATTATACAAATGAAATAAATAAGCATTAAATTTAATTTTATTAATCGCAGCACTTACGCCTTAATAACCGAGTTGGAGTGACATATACATATAAAAGAAGCACACACGTATGCTATTTAATAGATTGTATAAGTTACATACGCCTTTTCGCACACAGACGCCGGTATATACGACCCAGATATGGACACATTCAGAGTCATAACGACACGGCGAGGCGCGCCCATGCTCTGCGAGTCTGGGTACACATACACGAGGCACAGGCAGATAGGTCCCAAGACTAGGTGGTTCTGTTCAACTCACCGTCAAAAAACGAAATGCAAAGGCGCCTTGTTCACCGTCGATGATGACCATCGCGTAATATATCGCAACATGAAACATAATCACCCACCATATTGATTTGTGATAACATCTTGTGAAGCGTCTAATATGTACCTACAGATAATTTATAAATCGCTTCATGAATAAGTTCCGCACAACAAAAAAATACGTATAAATAAAAAAATATATACCGAAGAAATCTTATTTTTTTCTTATAATTGTAATTTGTGTAATCAACATGCATTATGCATTATTAATGGCTTTATGGTATTTCAACAATACCCCTTTCTTATTTATATTTGGTTTCGGGTTTAATCAGTGATCTCTTAACGCTAAGTGGCAGGTTCTTTTGCTTCGATTACATGCGCTCTTGGCTATGGCGAATTAATTGCATAAATAAAAATATATGAAAGATCTTGCCATAACAATATATTATTTGTCATGCAGGCGAGCATACAATTAAATTCATAACGACAAAGCGAGGCGCTCGTCTACTCTACAAGAGCGGGTACACATACAACAAGCATCGACAGACAGGTTTGAGGACAAGATGGTACTGCTCCACTCGGCAGAGGACTAATTGCCGGGCTGCTGAATTCACTACCGACGACAAAATAACTCCGTTTATATTATCTCGCAGACGGTTTTGGTTCTAATAAAAATGGCTTAATTTTGGTTAAGACCAAAACCGTAATTTAGGGAAACTGGCAAAAGAAAAGATGCTAATCCTTATACTTACTTCCTTAGTATTGACTAAATAGAGTCGTAACGGGGAAGTTTCGATGTTAAATCATTAGTATGCACTCTTTTTTTTAGATTTCTGTAGGCTATTTTTTATATAAATATAAATAAAAAATAGCACACAGACAAGTTATCTCATGAAAAATAACTTAACTTTACATGCTGAAGATACGAATGAAATTTTATAACTAGGTATAGTTCTTCATTAGCGCTATTAAAATTGTATCCAAACCGCAATATAGATAAATTATTAATATTTGGAGAAAAAACATTCCCAAATCAGATTATTACCCTGACTCTAAGGTACCAAAGTAGAGGAATTTTAAAGAATAGATGTAATTGTATTTACAGTAGTCTTTGACATTTGTTAATCAATCATGTTATTTGTTAATTATTCACTTAACATAATTTTAGAAATACACTCTGTTTCACATTTTTTTTTTCTAATCTCATTGAACGGTCCAATCCTCCATTTGTGAAGAGTTCTTCAAAGCCTTCCAATTGTGGGAATCGAAGCCCACTAGTGAACAAAATAATTCCCAATACTAACCAACCAATGTTTTCAGTGTTACCATTCTTCACGATGTCATCCCGAGGTGCAAGGATCATATACGTCGCGGGTTACAAGTTTATTCGGCATCGCGTGACCGGCTTCAAGACCAGGTGGTACTGCGCTGACCACCACAAGGGCTGCAAGGCTGTCATATTCACCATCGACGGAGACAAGATCATCAGATGCAATAACACACATAACCACTTCCCGCCGTCAAATTTGTAAAACTTATATCATTTTACCGACGTACGAAGAAGAAGATACTATGTTTGGCTGCTTTTTCTTCAAGTTTTAGTGCAATGCGCCGCCTTTTGCGGCGTTATAAAATGACGTTATTTGGTTGTTGCCAAAATTTTTAATTCTTTAAAAATTGATGTCAAGTTTCACTAGAAACACGTCGCAGCGACACAACGCACTGACGCGACTTAACGTTTAGGTTGCACAGCAATTATGTGTATGGTCTCTATTGGCGTCTAAAAATATATGTAATACAAAAATAAAAACTGCCTTCTAAACTTTGAATAATGTGTAGATATTACATTCTGTTTTAATGAGACCAAACATAACAAAATATAACAGATGACCAAATGTATTAAAATTAAATACTGATATGTTACAAACCGTGCGACATAACAGACTCTAAATATTTTTTTTTGTTATTCACATTAATCGCAATTTACTGCATTTTAATAATTAAAACAAGAATGGCTAACGATGTTGACCAAAACAAATTAAGTCATATTTAATATTTCAATTTCAAAAATACCGTTTAAGATTTGTTTTTATCACTGTATGTACGCTAGGATTATATTTTAAGCTGATTGATAATTGTGTAACAAAGAAGTGTTTTGGACTTACATTTATATACATTTTTAATGTATATTATTATTACATTATTTTAGTCGACTACCAACGGTTTATAGAAAAATCAACGCGAAATTAACTAATGGTTTTTAAGGTAATAAATATTTAATCATTAATTAATTTTTCGTTGACAAAACTATAACGAATGTGTTTTACTTTTTTAATGTTATTATTTGTATTTTTATATTTTAACTTTAATTATGTAATGGCACAATGGTTTCTTAGTTATAAGACTATTTAAAAGTATTTCGACTGTTACATTAACTATATCTTCAAGACTGATTTTCTCTTAAACTGTTGCAGTTATTAGGTTTAGTAAAAGCATTAATATCTATTTGTATCTATCTTTTCTGTCATTTTTATGAAAATCTTAGTGCATTGGGATTATATGTACATATTTTTTTAAATACAAATGGTTGAACTCTGTGTGGTTCAACGACGATACTGCCGTCTTTTAAGCCTCTACCAGATTGATAGTAACATGTAATAGAATCAAAGTTGTGAGCAGAGGCCCGTGCCCAGCTTTAGGCGACAAAATGGATCACAGCATCAGTTATAATAATATTCTACGCGCGTTACTTAAAATATAAAACAACAAAGGCGCACTTCCTGATAAAACCATTATCTGTCTTTAGACAATAATTTGCAAAACCTTTGCACTGTAAAACACTAATGGTTCATCATAATTTTAATAAGAGAAAAGATACATAAAATATAGTTAATAATGCTTACTTAAGGACACGGTTAATGTTCTAATTCAAATTATAAAGTTTCAAAATAAAGTTTTTATTAGAGATTAACTTAAATTCGATGATTCATTATTTAAAGACAATTAAACGTAATTAAATTAGAATATACGTGTAAAGGTAACATATTTAGTTGGTAATATCATTTTTATTTTTTTTGCAGGTAGAAAAGGATCAACATATAAAGAAGAACTCAATGAAGCATCATACAAAAAAAAACAGCGAATGTAATAAAGCATTTTCTATGAATGTCGTCATAACTAGAAAGGGGTCAAAATATAATAAGTTCAAAATTAGATATAGCGTAATTGAAGGGGTTTAATGATAGCATCATTACGTCATTTAGGGAATTTAAGCGAAAACAGGTATCTTGTTAATTTTTCCTCAAAATAGTAAATTTTTAATCTTGAGTGTGAGTATTCACTCTATGAAGCTTGGATAGAAAATATATTTCTATTTCTATAGATATTTAAAAGTAACAAAAAACAGTTAAAACTCAAAAATAGTTACTAAAAAAATATTTGTTTAATTTTCAAGTACCATATTTCGGGAGAGGTAGCCGCGGGGCGGAGGTGATATACTACGGTGGATTCAAGTTCATGAAGCAGAGAGTCCAGGGTTTGAAGACGAGGTGGTGGTGTAGCGAAGTGAGGAAGGGGTGCAAGGCCGTCATCATGACCTACGGGGAACGGGATATCGTCACGTGCAAGAACAATCACAACCATCAACCACAACCTCAGAGGGGTCAACCCCAATCATCTAATAATCGAAAAGCAATGCCTCAGACTGCGAAGTAAATCAAATTGTAATCTTACACTCAGCGTCCTGAGCTCCCCTTGTAAAATTTACATCCTTGGCTGAATGTGAAGTTTATACACCACGAACGCTCAGTTAAGTTTGACTTTTTTTCACAAACCGATAGTAATATAGATTACATAGTATATTCATATTATGTCAGGTCCGTAAAATGAACTTTGTCTAAATGAAATAAAAAAATAAATAATAATAATATATTATTATCTGAATGGTAAAATATGTCTTAAGACCGTAGTACTTGGCCCATCAGGTCCAGGATTCGAGTCAACATAGTTTCACCTGCATTTTTATAATTTGGATTACGTACATGAAAACCTGATCGTTTATATAATTTAACATTACAAAAAGAAGTAACAGTTTAATCGAAAATAAAATTAATTAGATATATTCTAAAAGTTAATAAATTCTAAGTGGTTACTACCCTTGAACAGAGGGTAAAGACTAAGATAATAGGCATGATGACAAATTTTGAAAACCCCTTCTATAACGTAGGTACATGTCTACCGATTCCAAAAATCGTATTATTTCGGTAATAAATTCAGTATTAACGAAAAAATAGCATTTACAGCCATTACGAATTAAGCGCGAATACGCTCGCCAGTGTCATGGCGTCCGTTGGTGACGTCACGTTAGAACATCCCATACAAAATTTCAAGCAATTCATATGACATACCCAAAAATTTCGTTTGCGTTTCAGACAAGATGGCCGACTGCAGTATTTTATACTTTTATTTATTTATTTATTTATTTTTTCCTTGTATAGAGTACCGAATGAATAATAAGGTACTTTTATTTAATTGAAAATATAATAAAACTTAAAGTTTTTTTTAACTCCGAGTTATTTTTGAGAATCCTTTCAATATATTGTGTTTCCTTAAATCATTTATTCTTTGATTTTTTAATACTGTCATCATGCCAATTATGTCAGCCTTATAACTATGTAATCTGGCATTCACATATTCCCATCCAAACGTAAGAGTTCCTTGACATTATTGTTGTAATACCTATATCTCAGTGTGAACTTACATATTGTATTAATAAATAATATTCTATAACAGATTCTGCAATATCTACATCCATAAAAATAGATGCAATCACCCAAAGAGGTTTAAGATCTTTATTATTTTTCTTTAAGACTAATTGTCCAAAAGTATTTATTTCTTTTTTTTTTTGGTATTCTACAATACCTACCTATTAGGTATATTTTTTCTAGGTCTCGAGCAAGCTACAGTTGTGACGGCAGGTGGAGTGAAACGCATCTTCGTGGCAGACTACTACTTCACGAGGCACCGGGGTGATGATGTCAAGTCTAGATGGCGGTGTGGTACCCACAATAAGCATAAATGCAGCGCGAACCTCTTCACGATTGACGTTTCTGGCGAGAATAAGGTCGTCAAGATAAACAATAAGCACAATCATGCACCGCATGGGAATTTTCTTAATATCGACTCGTAACGTCCACGAAGTTCCACTGCTACAGGTCCACCAGGTCTATTATGTCTTATAACAGCAGTATGTATAGGTAAAAGTACTCTACGCGCTAGCAGTCTTTGTGTATCTTCCCCGGTACTTTTAACATGTTTCTTACTTATAACAGCAGTATTTCTTATGTTTTCTAGCGTTTCTAGTTTCTTTTAGTTTTTTCTTCATCCTTCAGATGTGGTAATACTGATAGTCATAAATATTTTTTGTTGGGTGATCTAGCTGTTATATCTAAATTTTGCTGTTACTCTTGTAAGATATGCAAGATTGCAAGCGAAATTACATAAGCTTGTCTGAAAGGTTTTTAGTCGTAGTATCGTATCAAATCGATTATCCCCACGAAACTGAAACTGTGACTCATTTCATTGTAAAAAAAAATATTAATTATTGTTATTGATACATAATTCAAAACTTACTGTATAATTTTTCATGTCATAGTTATAATCATTCTGATACAATACAATTTTTGTGTTAAAAATTCACAAATTATTAGACACTTTTTTGATCCAAGACTTACTACATAATCATTATTACTCAATGGAATTAAAGATCTAGATCTTAAAACCTAGATGTGTTTATCCGAGACATTACGTCTGTGTTGACTAAACAGAGTTCATCATACTTCCCCAAGAATACCATAACAAGGATCTATTGGAACATAATTTCTCGTAACATCCTCATTTTATCCTAACATTACAGATGTCAACCAGCCCATCATCATCAGAACGGCCAGCGGCACTTGTAGGATGATCGTATCGAAGTATTACTTCACGAAGCACCGCGTCAACAAGTGGCGGACCCGGTGGCACTGTGGCACACACCACAAGTTCAAGTGTGGCGCCAGTGTGTTCACTGTTAACGACACTGGAGAGGTCATGAAGCTGAATAACAGTCATAATCATCCGCCGACACGTGAAAAATTTTGTAAAACTTAACTACAATTCTTTTACATCACATTATTTAAAGTTCCTATGTAACATTTAAAATACGTAACAATTATTGTGAAAAAACTTTTGCTTGAATACATTCCCACAATTTACTATTTGGGCTGCAGGGCGTGTTAAAAAGGAAAAGCTTTTCCTGTCATGCAGGTATGTCTCCGCGTGCGGATCTATCGTTACATGGAGCCTTTCCTGTCATATAAACGACGCGCACGCAGGACGCGGTGAGACTTCAGCAGATTAATTCGCGCGTGCTAGTAAGATATGCTTACACGTACCTATGCGTACACTCGCGTGACAGGAAAGACCCATAGACGTGTAACGTGTCGTATAACATGTGTTGACCGTTTTGCAATTATTATTCATTAATTAAACCAAAGTTGATGTCCTACGTAATATTTAGAGGTTGTGTCATGTTACATAATAAATTATATGAGTATTTATAATTATAATGTAATAAAAATGTATATTCTTCTCATTATAATATTTGTATGTAAACAAAGTGTATAGGGTTTTCAAAATTCGATTATGAGAACTCAGTTTAAATTTTAAATGTAATTCAGAAAAACTGATTTAAATCAAAACTCGAATGAAACTTAATCTTTCTCCTTTTATTTCTATTATAAGATTTTACTTATATGAAATGTAAGGTATTGGTTATATGATTTTTGGCGAACAGTACAGATATTAATATAAATGTATTTTCAGATGACATGACCCCACTAATGATTGTGTCATCGACGGGGTCTAAGAAGATCATCATATCGGACTATTACTTCATCCGTCACAGCGACCGGGGAATTAAGACAAGATGGCGGTGTGGTAGCCACCACAGACAGAAGTGCGGCGCCTCCCTCGTCACCGTCAAAGAAGGGGTGGTCAGGATAAACAACGACCATAACCATCCACCACCCTATGATGGGCACAATGAATATAATAATCTAATTTAATGTACTACATAACAAAATGTACGACGGGTACAGTAAGTTTCATTAAAATGTTTGAAGATATATCAGGTTCTATATTCAAAATAATTGCTAGGCAATTGATATGCCATATATATTTAATGAATATTTGATGATAATAAAATATTTATTTAAACCCTTGATAAACAATATACACAGAGTTAAAATAAATTATATTTAGATGTCAGTTGAATCTAATTTTAATAGGTGAAATAACATTACTAAATGCCATATTTTAAAGGGCGTTCCCCAATTTTATGGCATAAAATGATATTTATCTTTGTTATTCTGCCAAACTACAACTGACCGATCATAGTTATTGATTTATTTTATTTTTTTATTTTCTCTCCGTCACTTGAACCGACCAGACATCAATTTGTCATACAACATTCCCTATTTGTAAGTAAAGTACCACCTCATCTATTCCCACCTTGTAGAGCTTATAATTAAAAAAATCTATGTTAGGAAGAGTATGTATGTATGTAAGAGTATTATTTTGTGTGATAATGATAGTCACGTGGGCTGCACCGTTTATGATAAGTGAGCCCATATTTTGGAAGAATTGCATTGCACTTGTGTCAATATTATAAGCACAATTTGCATTTATGTGTGACTGGGCACAATGTTTTGTGAATGTTGCGAATTTTATGTTTTTTATTTAATGCCAAATTATTTTTGTTCACTTAACGACACACGTCGGCATTTTTTTCATATTCTGATGTTGAAGATTCTCTATACTGAATGCAATACGGCATGAATTGGATTTTATATGCTTCTACATATTATATTTAGTTCAAAGGCTGTGTTTAATTTTTTCATCTGAGATATTATATAGATACTAAGGATAATTTATTAAAGAACGCGTTTTCTTACACGCAATTTACTAGAAAATATCTGCATTGATAGGCACTGTAAATGGTGTTATGTGTGTTTTTGGTGGTGGGCACGTTTGTGTGTGTTAACTGTAAACTAAGTTTACGAGCCATATAGAGTTTTGACCATTTACTAAATATTAGTTACCGTAATAGTATTACTTATCAGATACAAATATGATTATTATTCTATTATACCTATATCCTTCGTACCTTCTTTAACAAAAAAAGTATTTATTAATATTATTATTATTTAACTATTAAGATTGTATAAGTAATACAATAGGCATGATGACAGTTGTAATAAAAAATCAAATATTTATTTTAGTTATTATTATTATTATATTATTTATTTCAGTGTAAAAAAAATATGACGAAAGGATTCTAAAAACCTACTTTATAAGGGTTTTTGTGCTTAATTTAAAATAAGAAAAAAAGCTATTTTTTGCGTTAAAACTTTATTTATTACGAAAATAACATGATTTTGGAAACAATAGCTTACCTACATTATAGAAGAGTATTACAGTCATCACGTCCATTGCATTATTTGAAAATTATGAATGTCTGTACCAAATGAAAAAGTCTAGTCATTAATATTAATTAGTAATATATTGTGTACCAAATCATAAATAAATGTTTATTCTATAATGTAATTGTAAACCAAATAAATATGTTTATCTTATTATCTTGTTATTCAATATTAGTAAAATTCCACGCAATGACGCAGTAGACACTATCGGTCGGGCCCACGGAGGTTTCCAAATTCGATCCTCGACAAGACACCGAACCTCAAACCTGGAACCCTCAATACAGTAGACTTACAATAAACCTGCGTACTAACTGCCTTAAAGCTTTATAGTATTCGCGTCACTATGGTCTAGGTTGGTAAGTCTGGTAAGGTTCTACTTACAGGTATATTTAAATAATAAATGAAACCAATACGACTGAATGCATCATCCATTTCTAAACAACAATTCCTAGACGGGCATCATATTAAAAACGTTCTAAATTGTACTAACAAAACTCTGACTTTTCTTTTCATATATTCAATAATAGATTGTGTTGTATCCTATTCATGTTATATGTATGGAGTAGATAATACCGCTTACACAAGTATAGTAGAGGTTCTAAAACATTTTTTCCTTTCCAGATCGTCCCACCTTCTTCACGTCGAAGATCGGCGCGAGGATAATGAAGCTCAGGGGGTACTGGTACACGAGGCACTCCGTCTGCTCCTCCAGGGTCAAGTGGCTCTGCGCGGAGTCCCGGCACACGCACTGCAACGCCATCGTGGTCACCATCGGGTGTATGACCGTGGACCGCCAGAACAAACACACCCACCCACCAACCCTCGCGAACGCTCAACGCACCCAAACTGATCTAGATTTCCTACAACTGTTAGATAGTAAACAAGACCGCTTGCATAGTTCTTAGATATGAAATAAATTGGCCTAATATAAAGCTGACTATTGTGTTTTATTTGAGTCTTGCAATTTTACAACCACGCGTGCATAGTCATTTGTTGTACTTTAATTAGGACATGCATATAACGTTTACACTAATTAAAGACTAATGATACCGTGGCTTTTATTATGTTTATTCCTACCCTTGGATCTATCGACACTGACCTCGAATTTTAAAAAATATATGACGACTATCGAAAGTATCATCATAGTCAAAAATTATTAAATAGTCATCTTGAATGTATGTTGTATCTGACAATACTATTATTTGTAGGTGTCTATCACATCGTGATGTCAGACCGCGGTACAGAGATGTTGCTGATGGAGGGTTATCGTTACGGTCTGCGGCGACGTAACGGCCTCAAGTCGTGGTGGCGGTGCGTCAGGCACAGCCGGGAGTGCCGCTCCATGGCCGTCATGGTGGAGGACATGGTGGTCCACGTCAAGGAGCACAACCACAGCGCCGATGGGCATCAACTTTAACAGTTAGCGTGTAACGCGCGTAAGAGCAGTTTTCTTGCCACGCGTGTTTACGTCTACACGGGCGTTACACTCACACACGTGCATCTTACATCCTATTGTTTCTTACGCACGCGCACACCGGTCGCTAAGGGACTTCTGAGAGTTAATTCATGTGTGCGTATGGAGCATGCAAGTGTGAGCGCGCGTGACAGGAGAAGCGCTGTAAGGGATTTGTTTCTTATGAACGCGTTTCTGTGCCCGCATGCGGTTCTAATCCGCAACAAGTGTATCCTATAGTTTTATAGATAATTTCCCTGTCACGTAAGCCACGCGTACGAGAGATGCAGGCAGGCAGAGGAGAGACTGTATTGTGTTAATTCTGATGTGGATAGGAATCACGCATGGACATAAACCCGCGCGACAAGAATAAGGCCACCAAATTCACGTGTTCTCGTATCATACATTAATTGGAATGAGTTTGTTGATACAACTAGAATACGTTTTATTCCTATTTCTTTATGATAGAACTTCACCACAATACTATATCATTACAATGTAGCCAATATAGTTTATTTGGTCATACAGCCATGTGTGGGATTTATTAGCTTTATTGCACATAACTGGTATATACAACGCTTTAAAAGGTTTTTACACTCATCTCTATAACAATCCTACATTTAGTACTACTTAGACCCGAGTTATGTAGATATTTACTAGGATTCGAATACCACGTGATCATATTTACTAAGCCAGAAATCTAAATTGGGACATAGGCGACTATTTTGCTGATCATAAGAGACTATATTATTTTAAACCTAGGAACGAACTGATATTAAACTGTTTGAAGTAACATGCACGTTTTTAACTAAACTTGTTTACATATGATAGTTATAATCGTTATATATGCTCGTTATCAATTTAATTTATCCATATTTTGAGTATCAAATATCGGAATTTGAAAATTACTTTTTGTCGAAAATTGAAAAAATCGATCTTCGATAGGCAAAAATCGGATAGATTGATTATTAATAACGAGAGATAGTTAAAACGATAATCCAAAATGGCAGCTTTGATGTTGAGACGAATTGTATTAATGCAATTTAATTTAATATTTAGTTTTTTTAAACAATTAATATAAGGGTAGGGGTAGTTTGTTACAACTAAATAGCATTGTTACATTTATACTCTTGTAATAACAATATTATAAACTGTTAAAGTCACTTTTGATAAAAATTTTGTTTTTGAGCACTATTAAGGTGTTGCCTCACTGGTGTAATCGTGTGTAATGTAATTCCAAGATTCGATTTTGAGTGTTACGTTACTTAACTGAGCATTCCGTTGCAATTTAACAATCCATTTGACATTTTAGAGAATCAAATGATTGTATCATGGATTCTATCATACTGCAATGTTACAAATTGTATCATTACGGTTTGCGCATTGTAATGTTCCGCTCTTCTCACTTATTGATGTAGTGCTCGAATCTGAACTTTTACGTCACAGACAAATGATTCTGGTGAAGGAGCACCCTTATGTTAAGGCAAGTCGGGGTTCACACGGAATCGTACTGCACGTTTTGGTGTATTCGATTTAAAACGCAATAACAATTATGTTTCATGTTCGCACGAAAAAAAAACATATAAAATCTACTGGCAAAAAATACGACATCGCGCCACGTGATGACGCGTCTACACGCTTGGCAAACCTAAAGAAACCGTCACAAATTCAAACGTGTAGAGTGTTTGGGTTGATTTGTATACGACTTTGTATCAAACAAATTAATTTAAACGGTTGTAGAACTTAGGAGTTTGCGTCAAGGGCCAGTCGATGCGGCATTATGCTTATTCGCTTTCTTGACAAGTCCAGTGAGAAGTGTGGCGAGTTTAGTCCTAAATCCGTATGTGCTGTTATTTATTCGATATGATTTATCCTGCCCAAAAAGTGCAGTATTATACAGTGTGAATCCAGCTTAAGGGTAGCTATTTAGATTACTAGGACAGTCAAAATCTTAAGATCCCTGTTTTAAGGTTAAGTATTACTGTTTAATATCGTGTAATCTTATGAAAGGTTTGATATTTACATATTATGCATGATTTTAGTAATATAGGTTATAATAATAAAGTTTGTGGTATTTTGTTTGTGGTTTATATGGAACAGCGATGATAAGTGCTGCTGTGTATTGGTTTGAGTGTTAATAAGGAAGGTAGGCATTTCATCTTAGTAAATACATGAAGGTAACTATGTAACTAGGGATGCGAGGATATACCTATCGAAACTTCGATAATATCCATCCAAAAATATTGATATTCTTATCGATATTGAAGTTTTGTCGAAAAATGATATTACCAATATATCGATATTTTACATCATCGGCATAAATGTTGATGTTTACTTATATCGATAACTTTACCTATGCATCCCTAGTTGTAAGTTATTTGCCGATCTCAAATAGGACTCCAATCATTTTTACGTCCCTTATTTATTATCAATCCATGCAATTACCTATTAAATATCGAAATTTGAAAATGTCTAGTAAAAACAAATTGTCAAATGTCGATCTTTGGTAGGAAAAACATTGGATAGATTGATTATTAATATAGTTAGGGTTGATAACAGATGTTTAGACTTAAGACTTAGCTAGACTGTTTTAGGTATTGCACAATTACTTTCTATACATTAAAGGTTCGTTGAGATTGCAACAAACGTTGTTTTATTTGAAAAAATGTCAAAATAAAACAGAGGTAATTAAAATAAAAGAAAATCTATTTTTATATTAAAATGTGCTAATATTACCATTTAAACGTTATTCATAAGGATTTAACAAAAAAAATCTATTTTTTTATAAAAAGTATATTTAGAACTATCTATCTCATAATAAAAATAGTAATTTACCTATACATTACAATTACTTGGTAATTTAGTTAGAGTAATACTTTCTATCATTTTTTCTACAGACTTTTATATAAAGAAAAAGCGGAAAGCCAGGCAGATGGAGATAAGCGGGTTCAAGTACAGCTTGCACATCGAGAACCACGGCAGGGGGCGTTGGCGTTGCGTGAAGCAGCGGAACGGGTGCAAGGCCATCGTGGTCACCTTGGACAACGAGATTATGTACTTGAAGAATCCTCATAATCACGAATAAAGCAGTCGTATCAGCTTTGTGGTAGAACTCTTTGTGGTTAAACTCTTTGGGCACCACCGCCACACGCCACTACCTAATAACAGCAGTGTTAAGCGCTGCTGTCTTCTGATTAGAAGGGTGTGTAAGGTGAGACATGCCGTTCCGGGGCGTTCCAACTTAGTCCTCGGGGGTAACGGCGCATTTGTGGCCCACCTCTGGTAGAAATCCTATCTGGGGTTGATTAAAGATGTTCACGAGCGGCAGTAATCACTTACAATCAGGTGCATGCTCGTCTGCTACTCCTATATTATAAAAACAATTGGTCACGTACAGATGTGCGCAGGCAGCAATGATATGTATTTTTGTCTATTGGGGAGTGACCACTTACAGCCAGCTATTAAACTGCTATATTATACTGAGATTTCAGCAAGTATTGCATTTCATTTGGCGATCTAAATATTTAAGATTCAGATTTTCTTACAGGTAGAGTTGTCAAAGAGTCATACCACTCATTAGCCTCATATACAATACTAGACTAAACTATTTGTAGATAAATATAAATTAAGTCCTACTTATTATACATTTCTTAGAAAATACTTATACCGTGCTTCATTCAAATATAACATTTTTCTTAGAAAAATTATAATAATTAATCTGCCATGTATATTCCTGTCAAGTAAATACAAAAATAATAAATAATTCGGCTTATTATGGTTATACTGTGCTATTTTATATTGGTAGTGTGTATATAGCTTTAGTTTTTATTAATACAGGGTTGTAACTAATGTTAACTAATCATTTATTTGTTGTTATTATAAATAAAACGTGATAAGCAATATTTGCATTTTTATTTTAAAATATCATTTTATTAAACATGGCTTCATTCTATGTATCTGGCTATGGATTATTGGTCTGATAATAAAGCTCATTGTACAATTATAAAAAAAGCAATAATATCTTTATATTTTTAGAGCGATACGCTTATAAATTTTACAATGCACACTTTTATATCACATTATAATTTAATTATACAAGTTATGCGTGTCTTTAAAGTAAATAAACCAATCAATATTATATTTTTATTATATCCCAAATATATTGACAATCAAGGACTTTGAAAAAACTACTTACAGACAAAAAGAGACTTAGTATTTTATAGGGCCTCAAATATTTCAGAAAATTTCATAAGTATTAAATTGTGTAAAGCATTTTATTGTTCAATATGTTTTGTATGACGATTGGGAATTTAAATCATTAAACGTTCGTGAAAGCCTAAAAAATATTGTTTTATTTTACGAAACTACCTACTTTAAACATAGATTAGTAAAGATTACTCATTCCTAACCAGAAAATGTACCCAGTTTTGAGAAATTGATATACTCGTAGGTGCGTAAAAAAGTTTTGCCACGTCTCCGTGCTAAAATGTCCCTAAAATATTTGAAATAATTGTTTATTTATTATGAAAATTACGCAGTATAAGTTATTTATTCGTAAATTTTCTCTAAAAATGTTTTTATTTGTCAAGAATTCAAAAAAAGAACTTACTAATAAACCGTTTGTGGCTTCATTCAATTTCAAGGCGGCGGAGTATCTATAGATACTAATCTATGACTTTAAAGCAGTAGTTAATTTTCATAAACCTAATGTCACTCAAAGAGAAATGCAGCATCTTGGGAAGCCTTGCCCAGAGCTCGCGATGCAAATAATTTTTATGGCAATGTTGTTATTTTTATATCTTTGTGTTTCACTTAGTACACATGTAAGCACATTTTGTAAATATTTTTTTAGCACTGTAGTTTTGTTTTAACTTATATATTTTTACAAATAATTAAATAAGTTAGAACTTTTATTTAAAAAGTTACTTAAATTAAATTTCAATGTGTCTTCTTTTGTGATTAAACCAATAACGAAAACCAATAAGCCTTTATAAATACTGGATGTTTTGTATTTTGTATGAATCATTTTTTCGTTATTAAATAAAACAATAAGTAAAATATTTTGCATTTTTATTAATAAAAATGGATCGAATTCAAGTACTTACAAGCCAACAATGTTTTAGTAATATACATTATTTATTGGTATTTTTAATACATTTATTATTAAGTCACCTGCGTAACCTGCGTTATGATCATCATGGATTACAAAATTAAAATCATAGCAATTGTATTACAACTTTTAGATACATGGTGTTGTTATATTATAAAATTTTAATACATATCCTAATTTATCTTAAAAACAACTCAGTCTCCGTTTTAAAGTAGAAATATGTGTCATAATTATTGTATTTAAATGGACTCAGATTTTTACACTGTATATCTACAATATAATTTATAATCAATTTTGATACCTTTTTTGCACAATTTATTAACAATTGCGTTTCGTGGGGCTAGGCGCAAAATGTATCGTGTATGATGATTTATTTATGTTTACATGTACTAATTATGTAATCGTAACAACTTTTATTTTAGAGCAAATGTTTGTGTTGATCATATTAGCATTGAACAATATAATAATATACAATAATTTGGTCTAACGTGAATAAGTAACTGTGACGTGAAGACTGAGCTTATATTAAATG
Organism: Epargyreus clarus clarus; assembly: GCA_014595695.2. Taxonomy (NCBI): domain Eukaryota; kingdom Metazoa; phylum Arthropoda; class Insecta; order Lepidoptera; family Hesperiidae; genus Epargyreus; species Epargyreus clarus. The sequence goes on from JACTTY020000073.1 coordinate 1,311,545, forward strand.
TTCCTTAAAGGTTATCGGTCTTATTCATAAAAAGTTATAGCACACTTATAACGTTGCTATAGTACGATTGTCAAAAAGTGTTATTCATAAACGCATTTTAGGCACTAAACCGTTCTATAAACCTTCTATAACTTATAGAGGCCAGAACCCTACTATAACAGTGCTATAAGGCAAAGATGGCCGACTCTCAACAGCTGATTCGTGATTACTAACCTAATTTGACAATACGTTTTTAATCAACTATGTCAATTTCCATTTTGTATACAAACTTGAAATAATTTATTTTAATATCCGATAAATAACACTATTATATCACTATTCTAAATTACAATGCTAATTTTACAAAGCTTAGATTATTAAAAATCTAGAAAACCGTCCACTTCGAAGAACATTGTACCAAAGAGTGATCTGTTTTCATTAGACTATAGAAAGCGTTATCGCTTTAATAAATCGACAGTAAATTTTATAATTGATCTCGTACGTATGTAATGATCGTAAATTAGATCGCAGAGGTCCTGGTACACCTTCTGAAATACAGGGTTTACTGCCATAAGATATTGTGAATGTTTACAAAACGAAACTTAATTGAATTTAACTTTATATAATTATATCAATATTACATAAAACATTAATATCCAACCAATTTTCACTCCTTTATCTTTTAACAACTTTTGCTTCACATCCCATTTTAACAAATAAAATATTTTTAAATTCGCGGTATTTACAAATACAATGACACTGACATGTGATTTGGTTTAATCGACAACCCATTGACAAGAATGTCAAGACAGAATATTTTTTAGTACGAAATTATGTAATTTAATGATGTTTATCTATGGATATTCGTCAATTTGTTCGCCGAACTTCACTATAATGGCAACATTTTCATTTATAGTTGACTTTAGCGACACATTAGTTATAGAAGGTTTATGGAACGTTTATGAATAAGCAATTTTATAGAACGTTTTATAAGCTTATTGAACACTTTAACTAATGAGTGCTTAAAACCTTCTATAAGCATTTTTTATGAATAAGACCGTATATCTATAACATTTAGTACATTTGCGTAAATTGACGATGGTAATTAATGTTGTTGAATTAATTAAAAGTATAGTATTCGACTTTAATTAATACACACAAGATATGATTTAAAATAAATTAAATAACTGAATGCTAACGAACGCTAAATGAAATAACTGCAAATGTTGTAATGACAATTTAATTCTATATTTAAGTATAATTCAATATTATAAAATTAATGTACTTTTTATAGAAAAATATACTTAAATACAATACAATACAATGATTTTTTCATTTTTATTTTACACCTCTGCGTATGCACTTTGCTAATTAAATATAATAATTAAAAATATACTTATAAAAATGAGGTATCTACAATATTTAAACAATAGTTGGAATGTGTAATAATTATTTATAATATTTCTGATACAAAAATTGTAACAACAGTTTTATTATTATTAGCTAATTTTACTCTAAAATTACAAAATATTCAGATGTCATTTTACAAAAATATACAAATCTTCTATCCATACTTCGGTGTCAAAACTATTTTTATTCTTACATCATTACAATATTTTAAACGAAAATTAATGGACATATCAACAAAAGAGCAATAAATATAAATAACTAACACATTAGAAATCGTGCGATAACTGAACACAATGCTTTATTGTTTAGAAAAATAATATATTACACATGTGCAATTGAAAGCACTAAGACATTTAAGCAATACTACAACTTATGGTTTACCACGTGGCAAATATAACTGTAAAATGAATTACTATAAAAATAAAAACCGATTACATTAAATTACCTTTTATGTCAAAATCCGTCGAGCGGTTTCGATTGCAAGGCGTGTCAATAAATGAAACATAACGCTAGAAAAACATTGCCTTGCGCAGGTGGATAAAAAAATATGAAAATACGGACGTCATTTTAAGGCATAGTTTCACAAAACTACCAGCAAAGTCGTAAGATCAAAATATTACAAGATAGATACTAGTTTACTAGTATCTAGTATAATATTTCTAGATATATTTACATAAAGTAACAATTTTGTTTTATTAATTTATATTCATTAACGTGTCCTTATAAATTACGTATTAAAAATTATACAATAATTTGGTGTAAGCTTTAAAAATGTAGGCTAAGTACTTAAACATTATGATTTATTGTAAAAATATGTTATATGCAAAAATAAAATGTGAAATTAATTTGGTTAGTTTTATTCTTAAACACTGTCATACTGTCATTTACATATATTTTATCGTTAAATGTCCTGTGTTATACATACATACCATTAATGATATAAACCACAATTTTAGTCAATGTTGAGTACAGAATTTATAACTTCAACTTAACAATTATTAACTTAAGTTTAACTTAAATACTGGATTCACAAGAATTTTGTCTTTTCCGTAATATTAAGCGTGCTCTTCTTTAGACAGAACCAGGTGTGGTGATAACGAAATATTTTGGTTCCAACAAAATAATTAAACAAATTGGTGGAACCCTTCGTCTATCCACCGTTACGCCACCGCCACCATTTTCTGAGTAGTTTGAAGGGTATGTTAAGCAAATACAAGAAGTTACAAGGCTTTAAGTAGGAGTCAAAGTGTTTTTTTTATTATACATGTCAATGTCGGGTGGAAGTTTGTTACTTTAATATCACAAAACACTTATCAGCTGACATTCATTTCGTTTTCGTATTTTGAGTCCCCTCATGGTCATGGACGTTGTGAATTTTAATAATAGCGTCATTTAGGGTCGTGAGCTTAGCTTTGCAACCTTTATCACACTTGTTGCAAACCCAGTGTATCTCCTGTTTTTGATTGATATGTTTTGACCGTTTCTTGAACCTGTATTCGCCGAGGAGTATCACCGCGTTGCCTTGCCGGGACCAGCTGTAGCGGGGCACCAGGTTACCTGCGGAAGAATCGGGTTTAAGCTTTACTTGGTATAATTGAACATTATTTTTTATAAGTTCCTTTCTCTGATACTTTTTAAAAGATGTTTTTATAGCTAGTGAACTTCGCATTGGACTTGGCCAGATGCAGAGTTTGAAACCGAGGGGGTGTGAATAACAGAATATAGGGACATTTTTCGCCAGATTTTTTTTATAATACAATAACTTTGCAAAAATTAAAGATCAGACAAGTCACAGGACATACATTAAAATATTATTACATAAATTGTTTAATTTGCCGCAATAGGGTTATTTTGACTGACTTGTATAGAAATTATAATGCAGGATTAACCTTATGCAGGTCAGCAATATCTTTCGAAAATAGCTTGAGTAATCGCATATAAATATCATATTATATCTTCTGGTAATTTTGGGACAAAAAAAGTAATAATAGGTAAAAACCAAATAAAGTGATATATTCATATCATATCCATTTTGGTCTAACTGTGTCTTTTTTCGTCTTTACTAAAGACACACTTTTAATACGAAATACATTTTCCAAATTAATTATTGATTTATTAATATTTTGTATAGTTTTCAAGTATTCAATGATACATTCTAATAATTAGGAGATTTCTTTAAATACATATTATGTATCTGGTAATGTTAACACAAAATGCGTAAAAAATGTTTAAATTATGGAGTTAAATAAAAAACAGAGTATCATTATACTTTATTTTCAGCATGAAGCTTCGTAAAAAATCTTTATACAATATATAAAAATATGAATAGTTTCTATCAAAGCCTACAAATAATACATTCAAACAGCTATACCCAGCTATTGGTACATAACAATTATACTGCTTTAAAACTATCATTTACATATATAACATCTTATTGCTATGCTCTCTTTGTATCTGACAATAATTAACAAAGAAATACATAATACATTTACCCTTTATATATGTATACTTATAATTTAATATCTATTATTATTTAATAAGTCACAAAGCATCTTTTCCAACTTTTTTCAAATTTATATTTTATTTATCTAGAACATTTAATTTCATTTATAAACATTTCATTTATAAAAAAACTTATAAAATCTTCGATGTATTTTATTTATTTTAAAGTAATAAATCTTTTTCAATTCTCACTCATTACATTTAAAATAAACTATTCATATATATTTTCAATTTATATCAATATAAATCGTCTATATAAACCAATTTTTAATTCAAATTACACAATAATGTACTAGCGACCTCTTGTTTCTAGATATCACATCATTTTATTAACAGTCCTATAAAATTCTAGTATTTCCTATAGACTGCATCTGTGGTTCATATAGACATATTCTATCATATCGTATCGTCAAAGGAAAAAATCCTAAGACCTTACATCCCAAGAGTTCTATTATTCTCAAAGTTGTGAAAAGTCATTACGCATTTGGCCAACATAACAAAGATGTATGCTACTTTAAAGGGCTTTGTACAAGTATGAAATTCACAAATGACTGAAATTCTTGCAAAATTAAAAACAAATCGAAATGATTAAATAATGTAATAACTAAAATTATTTATTGGATATTGATTAATTTTCCACTAAAATAAAACTTAGCAAACCTAGATCCTACCAATAGTCGTAGTATTCGACCAAGATTCGATCTGATACTATAAAAATACCTGATTCGTTAATATAATTACGTAATACGTAAAAACTACTGAAATATATATTTACGACTAATATAAAAATTCTCCTTTTTGAACCACAAGATTAATTTTTATGGAATATTATAAGTCCAGGCAAAATCAAATTATACACCATTCTCAATAATAATTCTTATACAAGTATACTCTAATTTTATTATGAAATGCATACCCTGGAAATGCAATAATTTTATTTCTCCAATACTACTCCAATACTTTTTAATATTAAGATATATAAAATTTGTATGAAACATCGCTTTAGTACCGCTACATACAACCAAACTATATTTTATATAAAATAATATCTAAATTAAAAATATATATCGAAATAAAAACTATGCAAACTTTTAAAATAAATTATATGATCAATGCATTTAAATTATGATTCAAAACATTTCTTGATCATCTTGATTTGCAAAAATATTACACATAGGACGCCTTATTGAAAGACCTTGGTATTATGCCATTCTTATTACACATACCTCGACCTATAGAAATATACCATTTTATTAAAAATATTTAAGGTATCAAACATTGCAACAAAATGACATTATTCCTAAATAACTAAAGATTTTGAAGGTGGTAGAACCCTTTGTGGTTCGACTCCGGCGGCACCACCGCCACACCTATTTCTACCTAATAACTGCAGTGTTAGGTGCTGCTGTGTTCCGGTTTGAAGGGTGTGGTAAGGGAGAAAGACTTTTCCGAGGCATTCCAGCTTAGTCCTCAGGGGTAGCGGCGCATCTGGGATTTATTACAGATGTCCATGGGCGGCAGTAGCCATTTACCATCAGGTGGACTGCATGCTCGTCTGCTACTCTTATATTATAAAAAAAAAAAAACTAAAATACCTTTGATATACTCTATAAACATGTCTTGTCATTTTTAATACAAATAAAACAATTCTTTTTTATTTTTAATATGTAATTATCCAAAAAAAATCCTTTAAATTAAGAATGTGCAAAGTTTGAGAACCAGTGCTAACTAACTTGGATTGATTGTGTGTCGCTTCCGAACCATTATAGGCAGCATCCCGGCTGATATGCACTTCTCAAACCTGCAGAGCCTGCAGTTAGACCTGGTGTATACATTTATATCGCAACTGACGCCTCTATTGACACCCGCTAGAGCGCAGAAGTACTCAATCTGCTTGTTAAGCTGCAATGTCCTCTTGAAGAACAGTTTACAGGACTCGCAGGTCTGGATGCCGTAGTGGGTTCCGGAGACCACGTCGCCACAGATTGGACACGGCGGGAACGACCGGAACTCTAAAGGAAATAGTGCATTATTTATTTGTAAATTTATTGGCCTGTATAAATGTGATGAAATGCATGTAGAATATTCTGTGACGAATTGTATATGTTGAAGTTTTGGTGCAAATCTCGTCTGTGTCCAATATACCCACGACACGATATAGTGTACGTTTCGGTGGGTGTTTATGAATTTAATAGTTATCAGAATCCGGAATTATTTAAGGTTACACGATATGAGACAAAAGAGATAATAATAAGACAAAAGTGGAAAAATGGAATCACTTTCTATTCGGATAGTTAAATGAGAAATAAGATAAACAGTAAAAGGAAAAATTATAAGAAGTTGGACTACGGTTGCCATAAGGGTCGATACACATAAAGCGTTAGGCACTGTTCTGCTAAGCGTTGCTGCTGCGTCAAAGTATATCTTAAAACAAGACCATTTTCAACCAAACACCGAAATAAGCGATGTGACACGAATGACGACAATTCCTATGACGGTCAACGTCGCCGATTTTAGCCATGTGGCTCCCGCAACAGTTTTATGTGTGTCGGCCCTAAATGTTAAGCTAAAAATCATCCCTATATGAAAAGGTGTACTGTGTCATTTAGTTTCTTATAATATACGTAAATAGAATTGGCCTTTGATATTCGGTATAGTGGGTGTCATATAAAATCAAATGTATTGTGATTTACACAAAATACTATTGATTTCATATCACACTTATTGCATGTATAACAATAACAATATTTTACTGTCTTTGCACATAATCAAGATTAGGTCATTAAAGATAATAGGAAATTTAAACCCACTAAAATTTAAATCAGATCCAGTTCGGGTTCGAGCCTTAGAAATATTTACATAAATATCATATTTTCAACCCTGGGTTTGGGTTTTTGACTGTTGAAGTTATTATTTATTAATTATAAGTAAATAAGTGTTTCCTAAAGTTCCATTAGTTCGTATAAATTTGTTTTACTAACTAAGACTACTTGAAATATTTGATCTTTATATAACGTCGTGTTGGGTATACCAATACCCATGTCCACGTACTGGTCATATCAATAATTTGGTTTAATAAAACACAGAGCTGCTTTAAATTTTTATTAACAATAATTATCTCGTACTTTATCTCATTTATTTATTTACAGTAAAAATATACTTAACCCGTCTATATTTCCACCTTATTATCATATCATATATTAATCTAAGAGATGAATTATTATAGTGTTAGTGCAACAAGTATTAATTGATATGGAATTGGTACTTCAAATGAAAGATGACTAAAATGTTGTTTCAAAAATGTTCGACTATTTTTCTAGTGAAGACATCACAGAATTCAAACATGCGTTCTTCATTATTAACTCACTATTGCTCACTTCTCGTTCTCCAATTCACTTCCGCCCACGATTCTCTCTCACAATACTCTCTCACGATAAGGGTCCTCTGAGAATACCTTATGACCCCTGAGGACTATTTGTAGGTTTCTTCACAATTTGTAAAAACTGTTAAAGCAAGTGATATGTTTATACAACGCAATCGAAAAATCCGGATTTGTACCTATAACTTTAGCTTAGGGTTTTATACCACAAGGGAAACATTGCTAAGAATTAAAACCTCCGTCAATCTGCCCCCCACCGGTCGAATGGGTCGGTATGACAATTTGACATTTCATGAGGCATTCCAATCTAGTTCTGAGGGACAGAAGCGCATATGAGATTGTATTAGTTGGACTGCAAATCACCGTGCTTCTTTTATTTCATAAAAAAATCTTTATGGGTTTCTCCACATTCATCTACGAAAGATCTACTTACAATTACCAAAAAAATTATACATCACAGATGACGTCATTTTCAGCACGCCGCATCATCTGTGACGGCATTCATATCGTGTAAATGACGTCATAAGTATTTCGTCTGAATTCACTTGACGTCAGAAGCCGATTCCAAGCGGATATATGTAGATCTTCCCTAACCTAACAGTACAAAATACATCTACGGATCATGATTATGAAATGTGTTCTTATATAGAGTAATCCCGCCACACGTGTGGATGACCGCCTTGCAGCCGAAGTAGCTGCGCCTGCTGCACTGCCACCTGGCCTTATCCTTCCTCACGTAGTGCAAGGAGAACCGGTAGCCGTCCACCACCATCATCTTCCTCATGTTCTTCGATAGCGTGAATAATACTGAAAGGAAACATCGACATGAATATGGTAAAAGTTCAAAAAAGTCTGTCAGGAATCCACCAGCGGAGTCGTAAGTAGGTATCTGATAATAGAGTATATTTTTTTAAACTAAATATCTATCTAATGTTTTTCAGTATATTGAGAATGTGATAAAATATACAAATAAATAAGATTAAAGTGTTAGTGTTTGTGTTATTCATATCAAAATAGTGAAGTTCATATTTTAAATTTGTTTAATTCAACGATATTATTTGTCAGCGACTGTTACTATTTCGACAATACTTTTTTCGTCGTATATAAATAAAAGAAACAAAGTCGATAAAAGTCATGAATAAAATCTCATATAAATTATTTAATATATTTAATATCTTTCAAAACACAAATAGATCCTAAATCTGTGGTCACTTATGACTATTATATTGACCATGTCTGGGGACTCTATGACAGGTATTATTAATAATAACTTCAATCGATATTTAAATAAATAGGATGATGGCATATCTATTTTAATCTTCATATGTGTAACATATAGGTATATAGGCATCATATACTATATTATAAACTACATGTTTTATAAATGTACTGTTATATTAAATAAAACGATATTTATATATGTATATAAACTAGCTGACCCGACAGCAAACATTGTGTTGCCATATAAATAAAAAAATGTTAAGGGTGAACAACGCTGATCACTTAGGGACATGAAAATTAGATAGTAGCCGATTCTCAGACCTACTGAATATGCATAATATAAAATTTGGTGAAAATAAAGCCGTTTCGGAGGAGTACGGTAACTAACATTGTGACACGAGAATTTTATATATAAGATGATATATATAAAGAAAAGTTCAAAGCTTTGTCTTAAGAACTCACTTCATATGAATACAACGTAATTTACCAACCAAATTACCAATTTTAATTATTGTTACAGGGGAAAAAATATGTTCCGACCATATTAAATGAACATTTTATTCTTCAACCTTTTACAATTTATTATATAATATGTATTCCTATTATAAACCAATCGTTTTACTAATATTATTAGTTTGTACCAAACTAAAGTACTTAAGTAAATTGTCTTTCTATATTTCAATCATCACACTACCAATTTAAATCTACGTTAACTGAGAATCTTGTAACAGTCTTAACAATTTTATTATTGCAAATATCACAACCAAAACAAAAAACAATATTTACATAGTGTGGTAAGAGATCTATGAAGCGTTCCAACTTAGGCAGGTAACACATGAGCGACAGTCCGTCGCCAGCGCGGGCTATGACGTGCTACAATTGTCATACAATTGTCATCGTGTTTTGTCGCCGTCTGCCGTCAGCGTCACTGATCATAGTCGGCCGACAATCGTCAGCGACCACAGCCGACCGACTCGACAGTCGTCGGGGATAGGAGGAATTGACAGACAGTGATGATGCGTTTTCGTTTGGTAATAAGTTCAACGAAATGAAGTTAAATAAAACTTCTGTAAAGGTTTAGGTAGGGCTAAGCTGTCACCCACTATTTACTCTCCTTGACTACGACTTTTCAAAAATCCTTTGGTACTAAACCTACCCTTTTAGGCTATCTGTTAATCAGTGCGAGTTAACGAATGAAAAATAATTATGGATCTAAAAAATATGTCAATCTGAACTTAAGTGCTTACTCTTGAAGTTTGGTTTTTTTTTTTACTTTGGAGAACTAAATTAACGCCTATTATAATTAATCTAGCCCTAACACGTCTTAACAAGTTCGCACACACTTTAGTTAAAGTAAATACAATGCTGCCGCAGTTAATTCACAAAGTCAACTTTCCTAAATACCACATATTGCATAAATCATTTGTAAACATCTTACCTACTTTATTTAATTAAAAACTAAAACAATCTGTTAATTAAAAGTCATTAAACACCCTGATTAATTACAAACAATAGGATCCGGTTCATAATGAAGTAAAACTATTCACAAACATTATTAAAAAACTCTGAAAAACAACTATACACACATATTTTCTAAATTTTCTACATTATCTATACTCTGCTGCCTTGTCGCTTGATATGAAAGCTATTTTAATAGTTATTTGTCAACTTCTCAGACCAAAAAGACAGCCTTTCGAACAAAATACTGAAGCTGTCCAAAATTGAGACGATATGTGTCGTATACATAAATTATTACATTATTATTGCATTACAATATTGCACTTGGAAAAACTATAAAAGTTCTCATTCACAGTATTAACGACGCCTAACATAGATCAACGTCACTTACAAAATTGTGCTTCAATATAATGTACAGTCCGGCATTGCCTTTTGATCTAGGACAAGTATGATTACGACTAGTTGACCGGCCAAGTCTTTCCCGCAAGTGGCGTTAGGTGCGGCCGCCAGTTCGGAGACCGATTGATCAAGAGTTCCGAGGCATCGTGGTTGTGGTAGCCCTTCGCCTCCACTATTTTCTCACCAGACGTTTTGACGATGGCCTTGCAACACTTGTAGGAGTGGGTGGAACACGTCCACCTGATGATGCCGTTCCGAACAGAATGCTTGCAGAAGGTGTAATTGTTGTACATGATAAGAGGCTTCCCTCTCAGTGACTGTATGAAGTAAGCTTTGTCTGCAAGGATAACGTTTGATTAGTGGAAAGATAATTAATTTAAGAATTTCTTCTTCATTATTTTTTTTTGGTATTACAATATTAGTATAATAATGCGATATTGAATTATTCGTTCGTTCAAAAATATAAGCTAAAAAAGAAATATTAAATTTGAATAGTACTAAACATAAAAGTAATTCTAGTGTATTAAATTTGGATAAGTGTATTAATACAACATTTATTTTCTACAATTTATTTAAATAGTGCTGATAATTTAAATTGGTGAAACATTTTTACGATGGATTGAAAATTGATAATGTTACTCGATTACCTACTGCATCGGAATTTATTTTTCTACTGAATTTCAAAAATGCATATTATTTTATGTGGTAAAACACTAGACATTTATTAAAACACTAAAGACCCGTTTCACATTCAATATCTTTTACATTCACAATCATTATATATATTGACAATAACAGACATACAACAATAAAAGAAAATAAATATTTTTATGTTACGTTAATATAAATAATTATTGATAGTATTTATAATAATAATTTAAAAGAAATAATTTTACAAAATAGATAATATGAATAGTGCAAAACATTTAGAATTATATATTAAATTTTTAAAAATATTTTAACTAAATATAAATAAACAATCTGTTTCCCAGTACATCAATTTCATTATCAACATAAAAAAAAAAACAAAAGGAGAAATAAAAATAAAATATTTATTAAAAGTACAAAAGAGAGTATTTGAACACAAATGCGTTAATACTGATATCCAACAATATTGTACTAATAGTTATAACATAACACTAATTATACACAATATAAGGCAAGAGATTTCAAAAATCAGAGATCATAATTTATTTACTTCTATCACATATTCATAAAAAGAAAGACATATAAAACAATAAGCACCTTAAATAAATGAATACTATTCAAAATATATTACAGTTAAAGTTGATATCAACTTCAATAGACTCAAAGAAACATAAATAGAAAATCTAAAGACTATTCATTCGTGTTCGTGGGTCATATTCATGAGATTCTAGTAACAAGAGATTAATTCCTGAAATGTAGTGAGTGTAAAAAGTACATTTTAAAGGACGTTATGTAAATTCTAACTTCATTATAAAATTTTCTACGAATGATATTATTGAATATATTTTATAATTTATAAGAAAACCTTAATCTATCTGAGAAATTTAAGAATTCGATTTTAAGTTAAATGCTAATAGATGAAAGAGAAATAGTTAAAGATTTATCAAAAATGACTTCATAAGTATCTTGGAATATATTCGAGTACCTACTTACTACCTACTATAGTTATAACGCATGTCGCATTTATTATTACAATGTCCAAAACTAAACGAAGTTTTTAGTGAGTGTCAACATTAATGAAAATTTTAAATAAAATTAATATACGTACTGGTTTGCATTGTAAAGTTAGGATAAAAATTCGCACCAATATATATAATGGTATAAATTTTAAATCATTTAGTATGCACCGCCCTCCTTTCCACATAGGATTCGTGCACACTGCACTGGCACCATAATAAGTCCCAAAAACCAAACGGATTTCATCTAAAGGCGATAACAGATGTGTTGCCGCTTAAAACAACAAAAATGGTTTCGTAATATTCAGCCGGCATCCACGCCCTATCACCGAAAGGTACTCACCCTACCAATAAAACGCAAAACTGTTTTGCGCTAGCAATGGGTGTGGCGGTGGTACCTCCCCGGTCGAACCATACTGGATCTACCTATCAACTATCATTCAACTAGATTTTTAAGTACCATATTAAAATGCAATACATGTTTACGAATATTTGCATTACACACAAGTCGTTAGTCAGCTTTTGTGTATAATGCAAACCTTTGCGCTTTAACATATCGAATAACCAGCATATTATTATATTAGTCATAGCCTTATATTTAAAGAATTCAATATTATATAGATTATACTAAAAACCAGTATATTTCTTAAGGATTCGAGAATATTGACTTAATGTTATATCAAAGTTTTAAAAATTTACTACTTTATTATGGGAGATTAAAATTTGTGAATGAAAAATCGATCTCTAAAATCTCTAAACCTAAGTTCGGATTAATCAGAGAAAGAAGTCTTAGAATATATTGATTGGAAATATTGAATATGCAAAAACGCTACTTTAAGACTTTTGGTACGCTTAAACTCACTTTAAATTTTTACGTCGAAACATCAATATTAGAAATACATGCATATCAATATTAGAAAAGTGGAAATTTATCAGTATTATAGTTAAAACTTATACAATATATGAAATGACCAGCATATTTATTATATTAGCCTTATATTTAAAGAATTTAATATTATACGGATTATTTTAAAGACCAGTATATTTGTTCATAGTTCGGAATATACACTAATTATTATAAAGAGGGTTTAAAACTTACAACTATTTGAGTTCAGATTTAAAGGAGTGAATGAAAAATCTATTTCTATTATTTTCAAATTCATCCTAGAAGGAATCCTTAGAAAATGTGGAATATGCAGTAACTATTTTAGGACTCCCTAGTTTGGCACATTTTGACTTATTTTCTATTTCAACGTCGAAGTACACATTTGTAATTTACTACTACTATACTATAGTTAATATGGATTGATTAGCATTTCATATTATTAGCCTTATATTAAAGGAATCTAATATTATACGGATTATATTAAAGACCAGTACATTTGTTCATAATTCGGAATATACACTACTTATTATATAGATGATTTAAAACTTACAACAATTACTTGAGTCGAGCTTAAGATTATGCTCAAATTCATCCTAGAAGGAAGCCTTAGAAAATATAGAATATGCAGAAAGCGCTATTTTAAGAGTCCATAGTTTTGGCACAATTGACATTATCTGATCAAACTTTATATGTTCAGTTTGAGTTCATGTCGTCGAATAGCGCAAACGCCTCCTACATATCCTCTACATTCTAAGGACGGGGCTGGCGTCAAACGAAGAACTCAGTAGGCGGATGGTTGTGAGTGTTCTTTGCATCGACCAGCCGACCCTCCTCCGTGTAGACCCTCGCCTGGCAGCCTTGCTCGTTGTGGGTGTAGCAGTACCACGACCACTTTTTGCCGTAGCAGAGGAACTTCGTGAAGGTGAAGTCGCCAAGCTTCATCAGGGTCTTGCCGTCTTGCGAGGTCATCATCCGCGGCACTGAAAACAAGCGTATGATGAGATAATTTGAAAATTTCTACTTAGAAAAGTGTAAAAAGCTGTCTAAACTATGTTTGGATAATACTACGTTGTTTTCTAACTACGTTTAATTTAAATCAAAATCTAATCATAAATTTAAAGCTAAGTTAAAGAAATTATACGGTAGGTATTTGACGCTCGCTTGTCGTAGCACCACTACTTCACCTGTTCATGCCTCATAACAGCAGTGTAGCTTTGCTGTAATCTGTTTAGAAAAGGTGGGAAAATTGCTTTTTCCTGATTGTTTGACTACAATGAGGATACATGTTTTATTCAGAGAAGTCCCACAGGTCACAACTTCAGTTAGGCTGTGTGTTATTTTACTACTTCAGTTACATAAAAAATAACTAAACGGTAATTAATTTAAACATTTAATCGGCGTGTCTCTTATTCTTATCTTTCTATGCTACACACGCAGAGATTATTAATGTGTAAATTATTAATTTTATGACATTTAAAAAGGTATACTAAATTAAAACACGTCCGACAGGAAGGTTGTTAGACCTTCTCATTTTGATTTCGTGTGTGTATGATTTGCTAATCAAATTTTCGCCCATTTTTAATAATGATCAGTTCACACAATTTTTGCCTACAAAGACCAAAATTTGACAATTACAGTAGGCAGAATTTCGCTCTTTTGAGGCAAAAATCGGATACATTGATTATTATTAATAATGAGAGTATGATCACTAAATTCACTTATAAAACAAAAAGAAAAACATGTTATTAAAATGAAAGACACTTATGTGGCATTAATTTTATTTACCCAATTCATGTACATATTAACTTTGTAAATACAATACACGTAAATAAAAATGCAAGTAACTTTATCACTATACATAAATAGTTTAAAATTATTTTACTTACTACTTACCACTTTTTACTTTTTACTTTTAACAGCTTGAATTAATATTTCAAAGCAACTTACTAAATTTCAACTATCTACTTGTTTTCAAAAATGTTTAATACACATTTTCGAAAACTAGTACTTATTGTTTAAACACACTTTACAGCAAGTTAAATACATTTTTATGACCTCTTTGGATACGTTACAATATTTCACTTTAATTTGTTTCTCCATGACCTCTAAATTAGCGTGTTTGAACAATATATGAATAGTGTGAAGCACGCCAAACATTTCATCAGTTGATATATAAAATTGTATACAATGATTGCTATCATCCTTGCGTCTTAACCTTTCTTCCTTATTAACTTTAATAATATCATAATTCATCAGCATACAGAAGTCATCG
Organism: Epargyreus clarus clarus; assembly: GCA_014595695.2. Classification (NCBI taxonomy): domain Eukaryota; kingdom Metazoa; phylum Arthropoda; class Insecta; order Lepidoptera; family Hesperiidae; genus Epargyreus; species Epargyreus clarus. Next base: position 1,326,715 of record JACTTY020000073.1, read on the forward strand.
AAGGTTTTATCTGGCTTGACTTTCAATTCCTTCAATTCCCGTATTAAGTCTTCATATTTTTCTGGAGTCATGAAGTATGTGCTATTCGTCTTTTTTCGAGACATGAGCCTCTTGAGCTTTGTGTTGAACTCGTCCTTCATTTTGGTAACTCTATCATTTAAGGAAAGATCTGTAGACAGTAATAAAATAATGTTATATCTACTACTCAAATTGTTTAACAATTGCATGCATAAGTTTTGCCTTATAATATAAAAAAATACCTACATGATACTTACATGTGCATTGTATATCTTATTTTGCAAATGATACCAATAATATAAATACTTAATACCATGACTTCTTATGGTAAAATTATAAAAGTAGTATACCAAGTTATTATCAGAAATGAAAAAAAAATATATATCATTTATTTTTTAACCCTTATCAGTGCAATAGGTAAACCTTAACTTAAGTTATCAGAAATGAAAAAAAATATATATCATTTTTTTTATAAAACTTATCAGTGCAATAAGTAAACGTTAACTTACTTTACATGGGTATTACATGAATTGGAAGATCAATTAGAAATGATAACATTATTAATTTAATAAACAGATCATTTATACATACATCTATTATTACAATTATTACAATTAAGAAATTGTAACATACATAAGCACATACTACACATTGCAATAATCTGAACTGTCATTATTATAGTACATCCCACATCTTTGTGTCAAGTACACCGCATATATGTACACACATGTATTAAGTAATAATATATTTTCTGAAATAATACAATACTCAATTAATATTCTTATGGTGAGGTTAGGTTAAGTTATTTAACTATGGGTGAATGGTTAAAAGAAAACACATGGTTCTACTGAATATTTATTTAAAATCATAATATTTGGTTGATTGATTTTACGAATAACTTATAATTCTATAGGTACTTACTTACATTCAAAGTTATAACTTCCTATGTACTTTAAACATATCCAAAATTTATAAAAAATACATCGATCACTTAAGTTATATCTATAACAGTCGATAAATACTTCACATGCAGAAGGCATTAATGGTTAATTTGTCTTCTATTGACTACAAATAATAATATAAGAAAATGCCTATAGATTTGCGAAACTAAATATTAATTAATTTCTACAATAAATAAATAAGCACAAATGAGATATAAATATATAGAATATAAATGTTCCCATTGATTTTTTTAAAGACAATAAAATGTAGCCGATCATGCACATAATAACAAAAAAATACTTATTACTACATTACATGCAATGTATAAATTAAACATAACATTTATGAGACATATGATTTACTGCATAATATTATCTTAGTGCGAAGGGCCTTGAGTTTCAATGGCATTAAAATGTGTTACACAAAAACTTACTATTAATCATAGATATAATAAAATTATTATTTAAAATAAAGATTAATAAATCCTTTTCAATAAAGTTATTATATAAATTGGAATGTAAAACACAGCTTCATAATTGCCTTTTAACTCATATTAAATCAAATCTTACCTAATATTAGAAATAATAGATTAAATATTTGTTCAAACAAAGCAGTTATAATCTACTGGTATGAAATGTAGCATCTAATTTATTGAATAAATAATCTTCTTTTATATAAAATGGTAATAGCAGACTAACTTATAGTCCACCTTTTTTTTAGAATATAAGAGTAGCAGACGAACATGCAGTCCACCTGATGGTAAGTGGCTACTGCCGCCCATTGACATATGTAATCAACCCCAGATAGGATTAGATATTCCTACCAGAGGTGGGCCACAGATGCGCTGCTACCCCTGAGGACTAAGCTGGAACGCCTCGGAAGAGTCTGTCTCCCTTACCACACCCTTCAAACCGGAACACAGCAGCGCTTAACACTGCTGTTATTAGGTAGAAATAGGTGTGGCGGTGGTGCCGCCAGAGTGGAACCACATCTTTGTGGTTCCACTCTGGCTCTAGGACTAGAACTAGAACTCTTGTTCTACCACCTTCTGTTGCCATCCATGGCATCTTTAATCAACCCCAGAAATTATTAGATTTATCTAAGGTAAAGATACCAGAGGTGCTACAGATGCGCCGCTACCCCGGAGGACTAAGTTGGAAATCAGAAAAGTATGTCTCCATTACTACAACCTACAAACCACAACACAGTAGTGTTTAACACTGCTGTTAGTAAACAAAAATGGATGTGGCATTGGTGCCGCCGGTGCAGTCAATCCATAATGGTTCTACCACCTTCAAACTACATGTACACTTACCAAATCACTCTTATTTTTCACCTCACTTCACCATAATTATCACTATAATGACTCGCACAACTCACACTATAATACAATGTTTGTTTTGGTTATTAATACTACTTTCGGATTATATATGGTCATTCCACATACTATATAGGTAGGAAAAGTTAGGAATTGACCAGACATAGGTAGAATAATAACATCGGCATTTTCTTACCAATTGGTTTTTGGTAAACCAATCTGAGATAGTGTCAGTGTGAAAGCATGTATGGCAATTTTGATAGTATGTACTTTATAGCTCCATGAATTTAATCTCTTTCTTCCCATAGGTTTAAGCCAAATACATATTTTTGGTATTTACTGACACACTAAGTTATATTAACAAAACATAATACATTTCTAATATAGACTAACAGACTAACAGTCCTTTACTTTGGAATATTTTGTTGAAGGTTATAAAAGACAAATAAATTCGAGTTAATTAAATCGCTTAGCTCTCGTTTATATATAAACAATTTGTTTTGTATCCTAGTTCGTATCAACGAATAGTGAATAAATGTACTTCTGACACCGTTTCAGAATTAATTAGATTATTTTTAATAAGTGGAAAATATTGAAAATGTCCCTTGAACCGAAGGGTTGATATTAATAGCAAATCAAAGAGATTATAGATAGAGAAGCAGTATTAGCGCGGCAATTTCTCACACACACAAAACACGTCACATATAAACAAATGACAATTTACGAACATTTTTACACAATTATTGATATAATATATCAATCGCTGCACTTATTAAAACACAGTTTCACTATTTTTAACCACAATTTAGGTTATAAATAATTTCACTTCGCAAACAGTTGTTTTTTATGTATGTTGTCATTGTCACTGTCACGTCATGTGTCATTCTAGGTTTTTGAACGAAGGAAAGGAAGGCATTTAGCTTATTCAGCCTAATATACAAGAAATTGGATCAAATTTTTTTTTTGTTGAGAGTTTGACTATATAAATATATTTAGAGATTATAGTGCGAGCATTGCGTTACGTACATTAGATATTTTCAATTAGTAATCAATCAGTACGTATTTTCGGAAGCGACAATGTTTTTCGAGATTTGTATTTCCTGGTATATGTTCGCTAGATTCACCATATTCAAGTAAGTGCAAACTCGCATAAACTTACGTTTTTATTTTGTGTAAGCGAAAAATTTTTTGATGTCCCTATCTAACTCCTAAGTTTAGTAGTCCCTACGGTCAGCCCTCAGTTATGAATGTTATGATGTAGTAATTGTAGACAATCAAACCTTCATAACACTTCCATCACTATTCATATACAAGACAGGAGGTTCGTGGTTATGGTCCATGTTGAACGCAGCGATCCTCCATTGGTTGTCCATTTTGATCTTTGCTTTGCATTGCTGGTGCTGTTTCGAGCAATACCAGTTCCTTGATGTACGATTCTGGGAAAACGTGTAGCCTCTGAAAAATAACATTTTCTTGTCACTTCGACCCGATGGGATCAGCTGGTACTCGTATTCTGAAAGGACATAAAATAATAAGTATCATGATAATATTTTACGATTTTCATTTACCTCCCGAAAACTACCAACTAGTAAGTACCTCATTCCATTAGCCGCTAAATTTGTAAAGATAACCCAGTTACTAATTCATTGCAGACTCCTTTCTCTTGTGTTTTTGACATTCTCGTTTTTATCTTTATGTAATAAATAAGACAGATATTTTATTTAGCCCATTTGTTTATTTTAGTTATGAAAAAAGAAAAAAATACAATTTTTACGATGGAATGTTTAGATTATTTGCACAGATTAAAACGACTTGATCTAATTTTTAAGTCTAATAACATGTCCATCAGATGTTTTGACAATAAGTGGTCGTTTATGCACGTGGTTGAGGATAGAATTCTTCACATTGACTCTGTCAGCGCGGTCGAAGGTCAGGAGAGCTGGGCACTTGATCCTCGTAGCTGATGAGGAGCAACTCCACTTGTAAGTGGACCTTCGCCAGTATGTGAACCCATCGAACAATATCAGCATGTTACCTTTACGAGATGTCAATATTTCGTATTGTAAATCTGAAAAGTTCGCCGCGCTTAAAAATAGCCTGGAAATTGAACTTTAGCAGCGTTAACGCTGAAGAGGAAGATGGAATGTAAACCCTATATCTATATTTTATATTAAAGTTTATTAAAAGACGTTCTAAACGGTGTTTGAAGTCTTATCTGCAATTTGCTAGCGCTGTGGACTATAGCCTATAATCTCTCTTTCTCTGAGAGGAAACAGCTTGTGTCTAGCAGTGATAATAATGCCAGTGGAACAATAACGAACAATTTTGGTTTAATACATAGTTCATAAACGACCCTATAACGGTTGTTGCTAATTTAATTTTTAATATGATATTGAATTAAAAATACACATAACATACATTATTTTTTATTCTAAAAGATATTATTAAAAGAGTAACCATATTAAGCTTGACTTACACGCAATAATAATTAAACTAGGGGAATACCATAATTATCTGAATAACAGATGTCGAAAACAAATTATAAAATACTTCGAAATAGCCGAAAAAACTTAAGTAGACTCTCGTAGACATTATCTTATAACTTAATATATTTCCCATGCTTGGTTTTTTCGTACTTCGGAGGCGGATGGTTATGACTGGAGTTGCAATAGACCAGCTTCTTAGACGAGTCCATTTTGACCTTCGAAGCGCATTGGTTCGCCTTTCTGCCGGAGCAGTACCACCAATGCGATTGTTTGGTGTATTTCAGAAAGGTGTAACCATTCACCATCAAACGAACGCCACCGCGATGAGTATTAATAAACTCGTATGGTACATCTGGAATATCAAGACAATTTATGTATTGGTGTCTGCTTATTATTACAATCTCTAATTTTAGTTGGTTTACGTACTGACACGTATGTATTTGAGGGTCACATAGTACAAGGTAAATTTGACCCTCTTCCCAACGATTAGTCTCCAAATCATGATTCAGCATCGATGCAATGGCCAAGCAGCCAATTATCGATACTTAAAGTACGAGTTGCATGTTTGCGGGAACTTTAAACGACAGATGTTAAAAACTAATAATATACAACGGTTTTTTACTTATATAATATATTAAACATTGTCGGGAGCTATACATACAAAATCCTATAACTGCTGTCTTACAACTTAATATATTTTCCTTCCTTGTTCCTGTGATATTTGGGTGGCGGGTGGTTGTGATTGAAGATGCAATCTACCAGCTTCTTGGACGACTCGTCCATTTTGACTTTTGAAACGCACTTATTAACGTATCTGCTGGAGCAGTACCACTGATGCGAGGTGCTGCCGGCTTTGTAGAAGGTGTAGTTGTTGACCATGATGAGAGTGCTGCCTCGAAGTGAATGAATATATTCGTATGGTACATCTGGAATCAAGAACATGTGTTTGAACCTTTTTGTAAAAACTGACGCTTCCGCATAGTTTGGGGTATTCTTCATATAACTTCCATAAAACTGGAGTTTAGGGGTTTCCTCTTCGATCGTGACGATTTTATCCTTATTAAATAAGGTAGCGTTTTAAATTTGCTAACCGCAAAGATAGGTCGGCAAAAACAAACCTATGAATATGGCCGATGTAAACGAACATGCATTTGAAAGAAAACAAAAATATTTTTGCAACATTTATTTTTATTTAAAAAGATATTGACTTAAATTACAAAATGCTAAACAAACTATTAACTTATACCTCATAGTAATACCGGGCTTCATAGGTGTATTTATTCACATCATTTCGAGAAACTGAGAACTTGCAGTAACATAAACACATCACTGCTTCAATTCAAAACTATCACAAATCTAAATAACACTTTTTTACAGGAGAGGTAATAAAAAAAATATTTTTGCCATTATAAAATTAATGTATAACAGAGATTATTTTTCGAGATGTGACACTTTTGTACAAAAGAGACGTGCTTTCAGCTCGTTTGTCGGCGCGCAACTAACAATATGACGGTTTAGATTATATTTCGCGCGTTAAAAACGAAAATTCAAAAGGTTGCGTGGGTTTTGTATCTCCGAATGCAAAATCAATGAGTTTTTTTTAAATATAAAAACATAAAACTAACGATTGCATTTTTGCGATAAAAACTTTTTGGTTTTTTTTTATTTGTGATACTTTTAAACTGAAGCAGAGGCATATGTACTATATTTGCAATGTTAACTTTTAAATTTTAAAATACTGCCCTTCTTTAGTCCTATGATATTTGGGTGGCGGATGGTTATGATTTAATATGCAATCGACCAGCTTCTTGGACGAGTCCAATTTGACTTTCGAAGTACACTCATTAACGTATCTACTGGAGCAGTACCACTGATGCGAGGTGCTGCCGGCTTTGTGGAAGGTGTAGTTGTTGACCATGATAAGAGTGTTGCCTCGATGTGAATGAATATATTCGTATGGTACATCTGTAATATCAATAAGATGTGTTTAAACCTTCTTGGTAAAACTGACATGTTCTCAATAGCGTGATATTGATGGTCTTCCGTATAGTTTCGGGTTGGATTCCTGGCCTGGAACTGGAGTTTAGGGTTTTTTTCTTTGATCCTGACGATTTTATCCTTATTTAATGCGGCAGCGCATTAAATATGCCAATCTCCAAAAGTAGGTCGGGAAAAGGAAACCTGTAATTGTGTCCGAAATAAACGAATATGAATTCGAAGTAAAACAACAATATTTTTGCATCATTTATTTGTATTCCAAAAGAAATTTGTATCAATTACAAAAATTCTAAACAACTAATAATCAACTTATACCTGATAGTAATACCTGGCTTCATAGGCATATTTATTCACATCATTTAGAAACTGAGAACATACAGTTACATAAACACATATGTACTATATTTGCAATTTGAACTTTTAAAATTTAATATACTGACCTTCTTTAGTCCTATGATATTTTGGTGGCGGATGGTTATGGTTGAAGTTACAATCGACCAGCTTCTTGGACGAATCCATTTTGGCTTTCGAAGCGCACTGATTGACGTACCTGCTCGAACAGTACCACTGATGCGAGTACTTGCTGGCTTTGTAGAAGGTGTACTTATTTACCATGATGAGAAAGCCTCCGCGATGGGAATCGATATACTCGTATGAGACATCTGGAAGGTCAAGACAATTTATCATCTGATTTAAGATTTTTAAATACAAGCTTGGTTACTGTGGCGGTCTTCCAAAAAATTTAATGTCCATTTAGAGGTTTATTCCTCTGTTTGAATGTTTGTTTACCTGTTAATGAGTGAGTTTATGACTCGTATCACACATAAACCCTTAAATATTTTTTTTAGATATATTGTTCAGTTAGGTATATTTACATGCTCTCTTTCGTTCATATGCGATATATTATTTAAATTGTACTAAGCGTATTCTCTCAGTATGTTATTCGTTTAACACTTGAAATATAATTTATGTTAATTTTTAGATACAAAAATACTTCATACAACTGTACTTTGGATTTATAAGTAAGTAAAATAAGGAGGATGCAACTACTTCGTGTAAGAAATAACAGACCAAAACACACATTCATTGCTTTTAATGTTTTTAAAAAAAACTTAAACAGTTAAAATTTGATATATCCACCATCTTTACTTTTATAGTACCTTGGTGGTGGGTGGTTATGTTTCAAGGAGTATTCAACAACCTGGTCGGAACCATTCAACTTGATCCTGGACATGCACTGCGTGGAGTACCTACTCGAGCAGTACCACTGGAGGGACTTCTTGCCCACTCTGTAGTAGGTGAAGTCCTGCAGCATGAGGAGCGTGCCACCGCGAAGTGACTCTATGTATTTGATGGTGAAATCTGATAAAAAAATAAAAACATTTAAGAAGCTTCAAAGCTACAGTGAATATTTTTGTTTTATTAGAAGATGTTGCTTGAAGAAAAGTCTGTGTTTCAAGACTATTTCCTGGAAATCTTTGTTGTAAAGAATTAGGCTTCAAAAAGCCTAAAGGCAAAAGATAGATAGTCTATACAGTTGGAGATAGAATTAACATCTGCCACTGTTAACATTAAAATTAATTATATATTTTTAATTTTAACATTGGCAGGCGTCGATTTCCAATCTGAGATATGACAATTTTCATTATCAGGTAAGTTTACGGGTATTACATAAAATAAGTACAACCATTTCATTTTAATGATGTATTTAATAAATTTAACAAAATATTATTCACGATTAATATTATTTTATATCTATATTTAACAACTTTAAATGATAAGAAATTCATTTACTAAGTTGAGAAAGGCGTTACGCAATAAACATGATAAAATCTAAATTCGATAAACCAATCAACAATAGAGTTTTAATGTTATATACAAAAAAGGGAAGTAAGTTAAGTCCTAATGTGCACATTAATATAGATAGTCTATACAGTTGGAGATAGAATTAACATCTGCCACTGTTAACATTAAAATTAATTATATATTTTTAATTTTAACATTGGCAGGCGTCGATTTCCAATCTGAGATATGACAATTTTCATTATCAGGTAAGTTTACGGGTATTACATAAAATAAGTACAACCATTTCATTTTAATGATGTATTCAATAAATTTAACAAAATATTATTCACGTTTAATATTATTTTATATCTATATTTAACAACTTTAAATGATAAGAAATTCATTTACTAAGTTGAGAAAGGCGTTACGCAATAAACATGATAAAATCTAAATTCGATAAACCAATCAACAATAGATTTTTAATGTTATATACAAAAAAGGGAAGTAAGTTAAATCCTAATGTGCACATTAATATAAAAGACTACGATAAAATAGAGGTGTATTCAAAGCAGAATAACGGCATGATAAGCAGAAAATGATACCATTATTCTCTATTAATATAGCTGCTCGTTCAGTGCATTGTAACAGATTGTATTTAGTGCTTTTAATTAAAAACTTAAATTTCTAAACCTTGGGAACCTACTGCGCCGAAGGTACAAGTTTAATTTTCGGCTAGGCGGAGAAACTGACCAATCATATCTGTTCTGCATTCATATGTATGTATAAACAGGACACAACAACAGTCATGGACGTAGAAAACATTTTTATGAAGAAAAGTCACACTCACTTCCACCGTACTCTAACCTGTCCATTCCATCGGTATGAGGCAGATGGTTATGATTCACGTTGTACTTCTTTATACAGGCGAACTTGTCGAGAATTACCTGTGCTTTGCATTTCAAAGATCTTCGCTTCGAACAGTACCACATACGCGATTTCCAGCTGTCGGAAAACGAATAACCTTGAAGTAGCATCACGGATCTACCGTTGTTTGTGCGGATTTCGTACATTAGATCTGGAATATATATGTGTGGTTTAACTAAAGCAATGTACACAATGTTATGCTACTTGCTGAAAGACAAGCTGACCAAGAAGTCAAAGTGATATTTTGCACTTGCGGATTTTTATTCAAAAATGGTGCAAAAAGGCCCTATAAAAACCAGCGATGTATGCGCGAAGCCTCCGGTGTCGCAGAAGTCCATAAGATTTTCATTAGAAGCTCACTTTCCGAAAAATAAACTTAAAGTGTTCTAAATTATTCATCTGAATTACATGAATAATGAACATATTGACCTATTTGAATCTATTTCTATTAGATTTTTGGAAACACTTAGTTAAATCAGATTTTGATCCAAAAATAATTTGTACAAGTTAAGTAGATAAGGGTTGTTTTTAGAAATAACAAGTTATTGATATTCAATTATTTATTTACAAATTAATAACAAGAACAAACAATCCAAAATATCTTTCATATAGTATAATAATAATTAGTGATTTCATATTTTACGTTTAATGTGTGATGTATCTATAATATGGGCAAATACAATATGAATAATATTCATATTGAGGTATTAATATTATTAATATTATATATAGCAAATTAGAATTATTTTTTATACTAAAATATACTCAAACATATTTCCATTATTTTATGTTACAAGCAACCACGATTTTTTATTACACTTGTTATTTCCCATTCCAGCCATTCCTTTTTAACTACACAAAAAAAAATCAGCGGTCTCAACTCTGAGGTCTAGTAAAGTAGGCCAAGTTATGAATATTTTATCAGCTGAGTTTGATGTAAGTTCCATCTTTGCTCTTATAAAACACAGGCGGTTCATGGTTGTGTTCCAACTGATGGAACACCATCTTGCCGTGGGAGTCGAAACGAATCTTCGCTTCGCACTTGTGGGAGAATTTCTGGCTGCAATTCCAATATCTATTGTCGCATGTGGTCTGCGCGAAGCTGTATTTCTCGATGTATAGCAACGGCTTCTTAGTTCTTGAGGTTTCTATAAACTCGTATTTGATTCCTGGTTTTTAAAATAAAATACTCATTAGTCATTACTCTTTAGTAACGTAGGTCTATTTTTGATAAATTATTTAAGTATAATAAAGTATACCTATATTATGTGATGAAATAGATATATACTATAAGATGTGTGACGCCCTGCAGGACGCTGGACAGATAAGATAAGGAAAATAGCGGGCACCGACTGGATAGAAAAAAGGAAAGATAGAGGAAAATGGGGACGTCTGGAGGAGGCCTATACTCGCAAAGTGGCTTAAATAATTTTTATTTCTAGTTTTTTATTACTAATCTTTTTTGTTATATCTCTCTAGATTGGGTTAAAGATAAATAAAGGCTTATTATTATTATTATATTATGTGATAATTATAATTTATATATGTAAGAAGTGAAATAAATATCTTGAAAGATATTAAATTACCTTTGTATTAATTATTTTTCTTGATGTCAAAACATACAATTTTAACATAAAAACGTAATTGTTCATATTTTCTTTTATTTTTACTTTGGCCAATAGATGTAATGTAATAATAAAATAAAATTTAGCAATGGAAGATAAAGCAAATTTTCGCTTAGTGTTAAGACAGAAAATCTAACGATACTCTGTTCGAAGGTGTACATCTGAACGTATTGTTTTCTGGTATCATGTATTATATTTTTATTAATACGTACCTACTTTTTATTACATTGACTTCTGGGATAATGATCTAAAAGAAGGTCTTACTACATTATAAGTGATACTTTTTTGGCGTCACTAAAAATCAATTGTGTTCATTAAAATTCATAAATATTTATTATTATTTCAACACAAACACGTATAAGTATTAATATACCTTATTGCGTACCTCCATAGGTACGAAATTTATATCATTAACTCATAAATGAAAATGAATAACCTAATAATTAACTGCAATATTTACAATTTATAATATTAATCATTTTAATTTATGACTATTGAGATTCTGTGCCAATTGTTAGAGCATAAGAGATAAAAGTATTTTTTCTGAAAATAAAATTTGTAATCATATAATTTTTAAATAATTTAAATTGACATGTCGGCCACGGTAATACTATTATTGTGTGTTGAATAAATATTACACTTTACAGGAACTAAAATAAATTTTATAAATTAATTCCACTTCCCGTTCTACTTTTGCAAAAAAAAACATTACATTATATTTAACATTAGTTAATTATTAATCTTTATGTACGTTCCATTGCTACTTTTGTAAAACTTAGGCGGTTCATGATTATGGTGTAAATGATGGTAAACGAGGTTCCCTTGGGAATCAAAGCGGACCTTCGCCTCACACTTGAGAGTCATCTTCTGGCTGCAGTTCCAGTATCTGCTGTCGCTGGTGGTTTGTCCAAACGTATACTCCTTGATGTAGAGCAGCGGCTTCTTGTACCTCGACGTTTCTATAAACTCGTATTTCACTTCTGAAGGTATAAAAGTGTGTATTAGATAATCCGTTCGCAATATTCACATACATCTAATATTGTCAATTTTATAATATTAGATTTAAAAGAAATATGTTAACACCCGCGTGGCGGAGCGGTCACCATGCCGGTTGGACACGCAGTGGGTTCCAGGTTCGATGCCCGGCCAGATAGATATCTAAATGATGATGTTTTATTGTGTTCTGGGTCTGAGTGTGTCTGTATTCGTCTATGTATGTCACACCGCACTAGTTTAGGTTCCAGTATTATTATTTCACAAGGAAGAAAGAAAGGAAAACGTATAGTGAATAAAAAATGACTTTTAGAGAAAAAATATTTTTTTCATGATTTATTTATATTCAAATCAAATCAAATCAAATCAAAGTATGTTATGTATTTTACATACATAATTTCTACTGGGAACAAGAATGATAAAAACATGATTTTTAATCTTCATTAAAACATTAATTTTTTAATGACGTAAATCTTGTTAATAAAATATTTATTAATATTTACAAACTGTTAATTACATAATAAGGTGTGTGATGACTGATGAGATAAGTATACTAATATACTCGTACTTTGTAACAATTAATGATAAATTTTACAAAATCTAATATATTATATAAGTAACGTTAATAAAACGACAAAGCGACAACAACAAAAAGCGACAAAATTTTATGTTAAATTTATTTTTCCAAGAAAACGAATTAGTGGATTAATAAAAAACCGGTGGTCTGCAAAAATATTTCAAGTTCAAATTTTACTATAGGTTTGTCAAATATATTATTAGGGCATAATTTTCGATCTAATATAACCACACCAACTACAAGGAAATTACAACAGCGGCATACAATTCAATTTATCCCTTTAGTCCAATCTAAGGTCGCTTATGAATACGTTAAGTGCTAAGTTGTAACGCCTTACAACATTTTATACGTACATAACCATTAACGTTATGTCTCAGGGCCGGATTTGGGGGATGGGGAGGCGGTTTTAACGCCCCGGGGCCTCCGCAAGAGGGGGCCCGCATCATAGAGATATAATAAGAATTCGACGGATCTGCCACTTATACATTTTTACAGACTGTATTTTCACTTTACTTTCAATACACTTTACTGATTACTACATTCTGTATTGAAATAACGTTAGTTTTTGGCAAAAAAAATTGAAAGACTTGGAGGGAAAAATGTGTTTCTTTTTATTAGGAAAACATTTAGGGGCCTCCGTTCCTACGTTGCCCTAAACCCTCTGGATCTATAAATTAGAGATGAAACGGATATTTGCCGCCTATCCGGCGGGCTAAATACTATCCGGCCGAATGCCGGATAACTGGCGCCTATCCGGTCGGATACTGGATTAAAAATTAAAATACATAATTTTCAAGTAGTTAATTGCTTTATTTATCACTTAAGAAATATATCAGTAATCACCGAAAATAATTCTACAACTTAGAAAATACTGAGTTATTAGTACTCATACTGCACTAATGGCAAATTATGGTGAATAAATAGTTTCTGTGCATTAAGAGGTAGCAAACGGTTTCGCTTGTCTTCATAAATAAGGCCAGCTTCAGAAAAAACTTTTTCGTTGTACACACTGCTGCAAGGTGCTGAGAGATAGATCTTGACAAACTTTGTCAAATTTGGGTATTGTTTAGCATTAGCTGCCCACCAAGAATAAGGGTCACAATTGCGATCAATTTGTTCTGAGTTTAGATAGAAATCAAGCTCACATTCTATCGCGTTTTTTTCTTCATGTTCAACCTGGCTATTATTGTTTTCATTTGCTACCTTATCAAAGCAATCCCAAAACGTGTCATAAGCTTTGTGAGATAGAACTGACTCTGTCTCTTTTCCTCTACTTTTTTTAGCCGGTGTTGAAGATAAACTGCTATCGGAAGAGTAATCCAGTAGTTCATAAGACATATTTAAATATTCCAATAGAATCTGACGCGCTCTTTCTGCATCACGTACCTCTAAGTAATTTGTTTTGAATCTAGGGTCTAGGTAAGTTGCAATCAAGTAGTTTGAGTTTTCACATATGGACTTCAGATGAGTTTCTAATTCAGCTTTTAACGAGGCCCGCATTTGTGATAAATCAGGAGTTATTTGCTCAGTTTCATCTTTATCTAAATATTGTTTTAAAGCAGCAACGTATGGTATTACTTCCGACACGCAGGATAGACCAGAACTTGTTATTTTGACTATTTCTTCAAAGGGCTTTAATAAATTGACACATTGCTCCATTAAGCTCCACTGTTGAGTTGTCAGATTGATGAGTGTATCGTGATCGGCGGCACATAATGATATGGCCTGCTTTTGTTCTATCAAACGTTCAATCATATAAAACGTAGAATTCCACCTAGTGCTAATATCTTGCACCAAGTGATGCACGGGTAGATTTATCTTTTGTTGAATCATCAGTAGGTTTTCTTGAGCTAAACCTGAGTGATTGAAGTCCGCCACAAGTCGTCTTCCAGTAGCAATCATTGCTGTCACTTCAGCCTGGATTTTGAGCGACTCATTTATAGCTCTTTGAAGCGTATGTATGAAACATCTAGCAGAATCGTACTCGGCCAAACGAGCATCCTTCACCATGTTTGCGTCACTATTATGAATGAGTAAGTGTATTTTAGTCTGCTCAATATCCCAGCGGTTCGCGACAATATTAAGTTCCTTTGCTATATTTTCTCCTATGTGTGGTGAACCTGAGAATGGTCTCATATCCAGAACTCCGTGTTGTAGATTAAATTCAGGTGATATCCAATGAGCTGTAAAGCTCAGAAAGCTAGAATTGTTGTGTAAGCAAGTCCATATATCACAAGATACTGATATAGCCAAAGCATTCCAGATGTTATATTTGATTTTCTCGTGAATTCTGTCATATATGTCAGGAATGATTTTTTGGGTAATATAAGTCTGGCTTGGCAATTGATAGCCGGGTAAAGCTTGTTCTAAGAGTCTAGCTAATCCGGGTCTTTCTACTATGGATATTGGCTCGTTGTCCAGAGCAATCATTTCGGCTACTAAATAATGGTACTTTCCGGCTATAGCGCCATTTACGTTCCAAAGCAATTTCCTTTTAAAATCTTCTTTCATAATGAGTTGCTTTTTTGCTACTGAAGACGAACTTGTCCCCGGAATCGTTGTAGGAATTGTAGTAGGCCCGTTAGCGGCATTATCTTTATTCAGTTCACGGAATTCATCTGGATGTTTTGATTTTAGGTGATTTTTCATGGCAGAAGTACCTAGAAAAAAATAGATTATACATATAAGATACCATCAAAAACTCTGCTTTAAATAAACTTTTAATTATATTAATGTGCCTAACGAATAGATAAGACATATAACCAACAATACACAATTAAAAAAAAACTAAAGTTCGTAAAGAAAGTAAAGTTTTCACAGTCAATTAATTAAAAAAAAATACATCTTAAAAGCTCCGAAATAAGTTGCGCTCTAAAACTTGCAAAATACTTCACTCAAAAACGAATTATAATTAGATACATACCTGCTTTCTTTCCTTCGCCACCACGAGAAATTTTAACATTGCATAGTAAACAAATAGCAAACCTATTATTATCACTGTTAATACCAAAATATTCCCATAAAGGAGATACTTTCTTCGTCGATGCCATGTCTCGTCGTTAATGAAATATAATTATAATGAAAAAAGTACTTCAGATAACATGAGCACAAATAAAATAACCTCAAACGATCGCACACGCGTCTACACTGCAATCTATACAAGTCAATGAATGAAACAACTTTCGACTTCGCTTATGAACGACAAAACCCGAATTAAACCGAGTCCACCCGATCGTTCGCGCGCCAATTGCGCATGCGTGCTTCTTATACCAAACGGCCACGCTCCGCCGGATATCCGGCGCCCGGAAATCCGGCCATTCGGCTACACGTCTGACCCATATCAAAACCCAGTGAGGGTTTAAAACTAAATATTACGAAGATAATGATAATGGATAAACGATGGTTAGATTAATGTACTAACCAGTTTTTAAAACATTATACGAGCATTTGCTAGAATTGTTCAGATTAGACTAACCACAGGACTCAGTTTTAATATCTCATTGATTATTGTTTTTAAAAACCTATAACGGTGCATCGAAATTGACATTGTCATTGAAACAATAAAAGTGAGTTTCTAAGTTTTAAATGGTTACGAAGCTGTCAATAATGCACTTACTAGGTGTCAAGGTCAACGCTAAAAATATCCTATTACTTGTACGCTTTCAACGCTGGTATTTTTGTATTTGGTAGGGACTTACTAAGTTAGCAAAAATATGGAACAAAACATTTTGGTAAACATTATCCCTTATTAAGTTAGCAAAAATATATGGGCCAAATATCCGGTATCCGGTTGAACTGCTATCCGTTTTTCTCTACTACAAATCCGACCCAGGTGTAAACTAACTTAACATAACCATATAATATACAGAACCTAAAATTGTATATAACGCCCATAGCGATCTACATATCCCGAAGGTGATTTATGATTATGTACTAAGTAATGAAATTTGAGATTCCCAACTGAATCGAAGCGTAACTTCGCTTTGCACCTCCGGCCCTTCTTCGTACAACCGTAGTATCTTGGGTCAGAAGTAGTTTGCGTGAAGATATTATTTTGGACGAGTATCGAAGGTTTTTTAGCGGAAGCCGTATATATGTACTCCAGTTGTAAATAGCCTGAAACAACATACCTATATGTTAATATGGTAAAAAAGACATGCGAGATGAATAGATACAGAGGCACTGGTTAAAATTATAATAAAACATAATACAACATAAAACATAAATATTATGAGTCACAAATAGAAATAAAAAGTAGATAACTACAACAACATGTACCTACGTAAATAAAAAAATTGATAAAACTTTGATACGGTAAGTATTTATCAAAAGGAAATTGTCCAAAGGAATAATGCGATGTAGTAATTTTAGTGCAACGTATGATTACATTTTACCCAAAAATCAAAAGATTTACGTAGTTTATATTCATTTATTTAGCCTCTTATTCTCTTTATTCGTAAATAAATACAACACAGTAGGGTTAATATTTTTTGCTATTATTATTTTACAACGAGGCCCTAAATTCATGCGCTCGGGGCCCCGAATTTAACTGAGCAGGGACGTCTGCTGGCCATACATGGACTGCTCGAGCAGTTACCCCGTTATCAACATACACGGACCGCTCTTGCAAACAGAGTCAACAGCTTGAAGCTGCTGTTGATAACTCCTTGAGCAGTTAAGCTAACTGCTCGAGGAATTCATGCAGGTGGGAAGCGTGCCAAACGAGGAATGAAGAGCGCGGGCTGAGGTTACTGCGCGAGAGCCGTCGACAGCTCGAGCAGTTAGTGTATGGCTGGCGACTGCTTGACCGCAAGATGAAAAATCACCGTGCTGCCAACCGCCTCAAGCAGTTGCAACTGCTCGAGCGGTTCGTGTATGTACGTACTTATAAGTCTGAAGTTCACTATACAGTCGCAGCTTGAAGCATTCGATACTGGCTGCTCCAAGCTGCTCGTGTATGGCCGGCCTTAGGGAGTCTGACGTCCCTGCTCAGTTAAATTCATTTGTTAGTCTAATGTGTCTCCCATCTGGCCCTCTATAAAACTGCGGTGGATTATGGTTGTGTTTCAGATTATGATACATAATATTCCCGTGAACATCGAAGAAAATCTGCGCATCACATTTCGGGGACTTCTTGCTACTACATATGTAGAAGCGTGAGCTTCTTGTACTCTGCACAAACGTGAAGTTCTTGACGTGAAGCAAAGGCTTCTTGTCGTTACCGGTGTCTAAGTATTTCAGTATTCCCAGATCTGTAAAAAATGTAAATGTTATTGCATCCCGTTATAATAAACTTGAGCAAATTTTAAAAGCGTTGAAATATTATGAATGATTTCACATTAATTGTATATCGCGTCCTTCATACAAGTTAATAGTTGTGTTTCAAATTACGATATACCAAGTTCCCGTGAACAGCAAAGTAAATTTTTACTTCGCACTTTGAAGACTTCTTACTGCATATGAAGTAATGTGAGCTTCTTCAGCGCATATAGAAAACGGAAAATTTATTATTAAAATAAACAACACCATATTGGATTGGTATTAACAAAAATAAGATTATTATCATTATTAGAAAGGAAAGACATACAAATTCGTAATTTTTTATTAATCAAAATACACTACATTACGCTGATCCCATACTAGGTTACCCTGTATTGTTTACAATCAACATATACTAAGCAAATTCTTAATTAATATTAAAGTAATAAACAAACTAAAATTACTTTGAAGTACTTAATATAGAACAAAGATTTGCCGTAAATAGATATTATTTAATTATGTAGTTATATTTGTTTAAAAATAGTCAGGATTATAATTTTAACAATTGATTTTTTAAGTGCATGAAACATGCTTATTTTTCTGCTATTTAACTTTTAAGAGGAGTCAACAAAGTTATTTTACTCCAATAATTTAGTAAAACTGGCAAGTTTTTTATACACATCTGTACTGTTAAATAAAATACTATTCTAATTATATAGCGCACACATAAGACGACAAATTCTGAAATGTCTAATAATAAAACGCAACAATCTTAATTAAATATATACCTAAATTTTAACCTACAACCCGTCAGAGGATTTCTCCGCGTTAAAAAAAAAGCTAAAGCTAATGTTTCAAAAATTGACAAGTAAGGTTATGATGCGATAACATTTACCATCATGGTAATACTTTATACCTAAGTTAAAACAAAACAAAAGGATGTAGCACCTTTATTATCTAATGCAAACATGTAATTATTAATTCTATTATTTAACTTTATTATTACTTAATAACATCCAGTGGTAGACTAAGGTCGTCGGAGGCCCGGGGCGGAAAGTTGAATGGAGGCCTCCAATGAAAAAAGTTTTTTGATTTTTACAAAATAGGAGTTTTTATAATATAGGAGTAGCAGACTAGCATACAGTCCATCTGATGGTAAGTGGCTACTGCCATCCGTGGACATCTGTAATCAACCCCAGATAGGATTAGATATTTCTATCTGAGGTCGGCCACAGATGCACCGCTACCCCTGAGGACTAAGCTGGAACGCCTCGGAAAAGTATGTCAACCTTCAAACCGGAACACAGCAGCGCCTAACACTGCTGTTATTAGGTAGAAATAGGTGTGGCGGTGGTGCCGCCGGAGTCGAACCACAAAGGGTTC
This sequence comes from Epargyreus clarus clarus, assembly GCA_014595695.2. Taxonomy (NCBI): domain Eukaryota; kingdom Metazoa; phylum Arthropoda; class Insecta; order Lepidoptera; family Hesperiidae; genus Epargyreus; species Epargyreus clarus. The sequence goes on from JACTTY020000073.1 coordinate 1,346,023, forward strand.
TACCACCTTCATAATGTATACACATGTCACAGATTTTTTGGTTCTGACGACCTTTTTTAGCAACTGTGTTTTGCGCCCCAGAATCAAGGGCCCGGGACCTCCCCCCTTAGTCCGCTAGAAATAACATCAATCTCCGAGCTTAATACATTTTCCGTTGCGCCCTTTATAGTAACGCGGTGGTTTGTGATTATGTTTCAGATTATGATACGCTAAATTCCCGTGAACATCGAAGTAAATCTTTGCATCACATTTCGGAGATTTCTTGCTACTGCATATGAAGTATCGTTGACTTTTGTTACATTGCACAAAGGTATATCCTTGAATGTAGAGCAATGTTCTGTCTTCCCGAGTCCGGTCTAGATACATCAGGATCCCCAGATCTATGAAAAATGTTGAAACAGAAATGTTTATGTTATTGAAACGGAAAACTTAGTAATAACTTAATTATAACCGATTAAATTACGAGTATTATAATTAGAGGATAGGACTATTACTAGTAAAGGAAAAAGATACAATTTGATTGATTTTTATTAACGAAATATCAAACTCTTACATAATTATAAAAGTAAATAAATGGTAATTTTATGTAAATAATTACTTTCAATAATTTGTTTTTTACAGTTTATAGCGTAGCTAAAACATAATTACTGTGTCACTGTTGAACATGAGATGCCTCTTAGAGATAATAATGCCCTCATTAATAGTTACTTAACGCTAGTAAAGGAACACAGTGTGTATTATTTTCATAACGATATAGAGAGCCGTTCAATGTGTATTTTTTTTTTCAAAATCTTCACGGTCTCTCTCCGTTAAACCAATACCTCGATTTTACGAGTACATTTACCATATTGAAACTTATATAAAACTTATATAATTTGTCCTGTAGTATTTTGTTCAATTAGAATATGAACTAGCGATTGGTAACTTGGAGGCTCTGTAGTACCCCGGCCTGTCATGGCAGTGCTCGAGGTGGTAGAAGATCGCTGTGTCGTCATAGCTCAATCGCACTCGCGCTTGGCACTTCTTGGACAGCTTCTGTGAACAGTACCAGTTTCTGGACGCCTTGTGGTTCCTTGCAAATGTGTACCCATCGATGATCATCAAGCGACCACCACGCAACGAGTCGATGAACTCGAATTGTAAATCTGAAAATAATAGTTATCATCATCATCATCATCAACCCATTACTGTCCCACTGCTGGGTACGGGTCTCCTCTCAGAATGAGAAGAATTAGGCCATAGACCACCGCGTTGGCCAAGTGCGAATAGGTAGACTTGAGATACCTTTGAACATTTTGTAAAATTTCTCAGGTATGCAGGTTTCCTAACAATGTTTTCCTTCACCATTTAAACAAGTGACAATTTATTGCTAATACGCACATAACATTGAAACATCATAGCCTGGGACTTGAACCTCGGACCCCTGGACCAAGAGGCCGAGTTTCACAACCATTAGGCTATCATTGCTTGAAAATAATATTAGGTTAATATAATACAAAAGGTAGAAATTCTTAATGACTTTTTCATGTTTGGGGAGGCAAGTTTATGAGGCATACGTGTATGAGGCATTTTTATTTTTACTTATACACGATTTCACTAAGTTCTCTATATATACTATATAATAGCAATGCTTCTGTATCCGGCCTCATGGTAGACTCCATTATATTTTGGTGTTGATTACAGATGTTCATGAGCGGCAGTGCTTTCAAGTGGGACAAACAAAAAATTCATACGTATATACATACTATGTAAACAAATCATAAATTTTATTGTTGAAATATTTGACTGCATGTCTGTCTGACTTGCCGCAAAAATATAATAGAGATACAGTCAATGAGATAACAGACGGATATGAATGATAAAGCTTCGCTCTCCCTTTATTACCCCCCTCCCTTACCCCGAGAACGTCGAGTGTCCGCGTAGAAACACCAAAACGGAATAGTGCACGAAGCCGAAATTAAAAACATTTTAAAAACTTGTATATTTAACAACAACAATCATATACTTAGCCATAATAACAAAATTTCAATTTCTACGTCAGTCCAGACAATTTTGGCGAATGATTATGTACGAGATCTGCGAATATGATCTGCTGGCTGATCAAGTCCAGTTTGACCTTCGCAGCACAGCCTCTTGATAGCTTCCTGGAACAGTACCAATTCTTCGAGACCTTATTGGTTCTGGCAAAGGTGTTCCCGTGAAGAACCATGATGACTCCACCTCTGGAAGAATCTATTAATTCGTATTGGAGACCTGTAATATAACCCGTAAAATGATAGGTGGTAGAGCAGTGGCGGACTAAGGGCATCGAAGGCCCGGGGCGGATGCCCCCCAGTGTAAAAAGTTGGCCTGTGATTCGGTGACCTTTTTTTTGCTGACTAATACACATTTCATAGATTGTTTGGTACTGACGACCTTTTTTTTGCACCTGTGTTTGGAGGCTTCCCAGGATCGGAGGCACGGGGAGTACTCTATGGTGGAAGTGGCGTCAACAACGCCTTCACCTATTTCTGCATATAACTGCTGCGTCAAGCGCTATTTTGGTTTGCAGGCATTGGCAATGGTAGCAATGGAACTGTCACCGTCCTCAGCTAAGACTTCAAACCTATTTATGGGCGATTTTATTAATATCCATGGGCCGCACCAATCACTTAAAGTCAGGTGAAGTGTATGCACTTTGACATTTATTTAGAAAATAAATATACATACAGATACAGATTTTAGATTTATTATTCTGGTTTCATTAAAAATTCATAATTAAAAAATGACAAACACCGTAGTTTTATTTGATTAGTAAAAGGCATTACAAGACATTGACACAGATATAGATTATAACTAATTGATCTTAATAATAGTACCATCAGCTGCCCTATGCAGTATCGGTGGTGGATGATCGTGTATCAAGTAACACCCACTAACCACTCCGTGATACAACCCTACGCGCGCCTTGCACCCCCACCTAGACTTCTTCGAGCAGTAGAACTTGTAAGGGTTACCCCCTTGAACGGAGAACGTGTAGCCTTGGACGACTATCATGTTGTGCTTTCCCTTCCCTGAGGGCAGGACTTCGTAGGATAGGCCTGGAAAGAAGTAGGGTAGTTAGCATATACCTCTATGTATACGATTTACTTCTAAAGTTATGATAGTCTCGGACCATAAAGAAAGATAACGCCACTCGGAATATTCTATTGCATTTAATGTTCTAATTTTAGTGTCTTCTGACTTAACGACACGTGATGGCTTTCATTTCTTAACGTTTAATCGTAGATTTTGTTTTGTACTGAAATAAAAACGAATCATGTGTTTTGGTATTTAAAATACGGCAGAATATACTTTCGATTCGATAATGAGTTCTAGAGGCAGTCTTTTATTTTTGGTCTGAGATTAGCTTATAGTAATTAAAGGTTAAAGCAAAGGTTCTCCCGATCTTAAGGTACAGTATAATATTTACTTCCTGATACATAATAGTGAACAGTCAAAAATCAACATTGAATAAAACAATATACAATTGTTAGATATACTTTATTTCTTCTGGAACGTATAGGAACAAGGTAAATTGGACGTGGTTATGCAAAATGGATCCAACCCACAGAAGCCCTTTTTTTAGTTACTATTAGAGATGGGCAAAGAACCCGGTTTAAACCCTGTGCAGGGTTTAAACCCAATAAATACCCGTTTATTTCCTCCCACTGGGTATTTATTTGGGTGTTTATAAAAAAGGTTGATAAAATCTACACAAAGCTTTTAAAATAGTTCAAATGTTTATTTAATAGATATACTATAGGTTTTTATGTATTTCTAATGTTTGTACATTTTTAAAATTAAATTTTTAGGTTCATCTATTTTTATTACCTTTTTAATTATTATTTTTTTGACGAAACATAGCGCACACTAAAACAAATAAGTATACCCTCTCGTATACTATTGCACAGGTGGTGGTGGAATATGGGCATATAATGTAAAATGTAATTCTTACGTATCTTACTATCTTAATAATAGCTTTAAGAAAAAATATATAAAATTATTTTATAGAAATTTTAAGTGCTACAACTTTGGTCCAAGGTACTTTTCGATAAAATTTACTGTTTTCGAGAAAAATCCAGAAACCCGAAAATTTTGACGTTTGACCCCGAATAAGTGCCGACACACACATCTATGAGAACTTTTGGAACTTTAGTCGTGATGGTAAACCCAAGGTCTCTACGGAAATTTAGCTTTATGTTATTTGATTACTATTTTTATGTCTAAATTGACCGGACTATAAAAACTCCTCTATCAAAATGTTTCAATGTCATTTTCTGGTAAATTAAGTAGAAAAAAGTTAAAAAAAAGTCTTCCCAAAAGTTTAATCTATTATTGTTATTATCTTGGTTATTTTTGGTTTAACGACACAAAAAGTTATAGAACTAAAATTATAGATAACTCAATTTTGAACCATAATTGTTTCTTACAAATTTCTGTGCGACAAATAGTTTGCCTGGTAGAGCGTAAAAACGCTTTGTGTCCCTTTTTTCAAGATGGCGGTGCCGAGGGACAACAGTTGGAACTCCACAAATTAGGATTTAAACTGTACACTAAGCCCTTTACACTAATCATTGACATCAATAAAATATAATCTGGGTCTTCGAAAATTGCAACCCAAATGTAACACATCCGAATGGACTATACAGCGTACTTAATGAAATATGTGCTTTTAGAGTGCATATTTAGTGAATTGTTTACAATATTATTTTAAAATGATATTAACACGAAGAAAATAGAAATATGAATGACAATAGTTTACACCCCGCTGTTTGGGTGTTTATTTGGGTTTAAACCCTATTTCACCCAAAATACCCGGTTTAAACCCGTATCCACCCATTGGGTTAAAACCCGCTGCCCATCTCTAGTTACTATCACACATGGCATCTCCACATCAATTATCGTATATGCAAACAATATCCAAGCGGTATGGTACATTTTTTCCTTTGAAATATACAGATATCAGTGATAGCTAACAAAAATTAAGCAATTTATCTTTTACTAAAACACCTAATTTCTCAAAAGCTAGTTTTTGTGGTTGGATCTGTTTTGCATAACTACGTCCAATTAGAAATTATTTTATACAGATACCTTAATACCACACTAGTCACTTAAATCTTTAATGAAATACAATGCAGATATCACATTTTGGTGTCAGTTTCATATCGATCAACAAATAGTTATAATTGTTGATCAAGAAGTTATAAAGTTAATACTACACGACTAGAACATTAGGTACACATAGATATCTGAATTTATATTAATATTGAAAGAATAGAATCGTTGAAAAAACGTTGGAATCTTTTGAATTGCTATCAATACATAAATATTTGTACACAAACCACCCAGACCCTTTTTTTTTCTTCTCGTGAGAGTGACACAGAGTTATGTGGGATTCTTACCGCACTTAAACCCCCCCGGTGGCCGTCCTCAGCGCTGCGTAGAGGACTCCGAGATCTCCAAAGGAACACAACCGGAGTCCTCTCAGCGCACTGCCCCCTCGGACTCCGCCCAGGTGAGATCGAATCACCACACCGTCCAGTGTACACGACGGTATACCACCGTTCATTCCCGTGGTCGCTGGCCGAGCGGTTCGAGCTCCCACTCTTGCCGTCCGCAACCCCGAAAGCCCCATTTAGTCGCCTCTTACGACAGGCAGGGGATACCGTAGCCCATCTGGTCCCGGAACTACAGGGACAAAACCACCCAGACCCATACCAGACCTAAGATATGTGCTCAGCCGTAATTCGAACCCAAAACTCTTACACGGTAGAGTACAGTACGCCACGAAGGTCGTCTAAACGGTAAAATAAAAATTTATTGGGTATTTAAATCACCTAGCCCCAACAGTATTTGTCCAACCATGAGACAGTATTCTTACATGCAACTTAAATAAAGTTACTTTACTAAATTTAATACTGTACCTACTAAAATTACATGCAAAAACGTAATTAACGTGATGAAAGTATTCCACATATTTATGAGGACTATTAGAACAGCTAATGTGATTTAATATAAATGCCTGACGTAGACTTATAATATACGGGTGGCTCGTGATTATGTTCAGTGTTAATGAGATGAAGATGTCCATCGTCTTTGATCTTCAGCCGCGCGTTGCAGCCAGTACTGAGCTTCTGGGAACACTTGAGGTACCGTCGCCCGAGACCAGTATAAGCATATGTGTAGTTATTCACCATTAGAATAGTCCTCCCATTGATTATAGGCAGCTCTTTCACTGTGTAATCTGAAAAGGGTTCAAAAATTAAACCAATGGAGCTAGAGTGTCAAAAAATATCGTGTTCGTAAATGGTTCCAATTAAGATTGTCATGCAAAATTACTGCATCTATGTTCGCTTCTCCTTCCTTCTGTATAATGTATAAGCGAGAAAGATATACCATAGATTCGGATAACATTAGTTATTGGAGTTGTTAGTTTTATCGTGAAAAAAGGCACAGTGAGTGACAAATATAGTAATAACAATACGTAAATAAGTGTCTTCTCCTAAATTAGAAACTAAAAAGAGTAATTGGACCAATATGGATACAAATTTATGAAATAGAAATTAATACAGGAAGCTCCTTTTCAGTAATTAATGGAGTGTTATTTTAATAAAGTAATTAATTATGAAAATCAATGAATATTCATAGCCGCGGTGTTACATGGTGCAAGTAGTTCAATTACGTAGAAATAATGCCAACTTAAAATAATATATGAATAATTTCTTGATGTTTTCTATAAGACATACTTCAAATTAAACTTTAATTATTTTCACAAAACAATCTTTAATTTATCATCACAATGGTTACATTAATTAGTTATTGTAACAAATTTTTAACAAAAAAACAAAAAAACAAATCGACCTTAACGATAAAACAAATTTACATCAAAACAATTTTTAAAAATTAAAAATGTCAGACGGTCTCGTGCACCAGCGGTTTCACACATCACAAAATATCATGGCATAAAAAATACATGTCCCCTAAGTAACGGTCAAATAAGGTTCACTCTATTTCTTTCCATTTTTGCCATTTTGTCCTTTGCAGATATACAAAATAGACTCCGAAAACACTATTCGGCATGGCATTGTCAGTGCCGGTGGTCTAAACAACATCTTCTTTAGACTATATCTAAAAAAACCGTCCATCCGAAGTCCTATGGTAGTTTGGAGGTGGATGGTTGTGGTTTGTGTCTGCGAAAACAATCACCCCATTCCTATCAACTTTCATACGAGCTGTACACTTGGATCTTTTCTTCTTAGAACAACACAGATACTTCCTGCCGAGGCCAACGAAAGAGTATGTATAGTTCCTGTACATAACCACTGATTTGCCTCTCGACACTTCTACCATGAAGATCGAGTTATCTGAAAAAAGATATAAGATATGAAAGAAAAGATATACGCAATAAATTTAAGTAGTAAAGTCCACGTACTCTCATCGATTTACAATCTTCTGTTGTCTTGTAAGATTTTAGAGTTTATCATTATATACTTGAAATTAATAAAGTATCTTTATTAACGTAATAAATTTAAATTTAAAGAAGTTTAGGAACTAGCTCTTAAAATTTTATAAGACATTGTTAATATTTATTATATTTTTTTTGTTTTTTTTTACTTTTTTTTAAAATAAATATTTTCAAGCTCATAAGCGATTTCAAGAAATTTCACGACATGAAGCCTTTCTCGCTCGTTATGTGTAAGTGAGAAGCATTTATAAATTTCTATTCATTGAAAAAGGTGTTAAAAATCACAAACATGAGCTGAATACAATCATTTTAATAAATTTTGTGCAAATACATACTTCCTTTATTAGACAAACTAAATTTAATATTAAATTTATTTTATAATTATATTTTTTTGTTATAACTTTAATGTGATAATTTATATTACAACTAGTGGTGCCCGCGGCTTCGCCCGCATTTTAAAGATATAATATGACATACATAAAACAGAAAATTCGTACTTTCATTGGAATGATAGTGGTGCCATCTGTCGAAATTTGGTCTTACCAACTCCCAAACCTTCGTGGGCTCTTAGACAACAACTCTGCAAAAGATCATCACTTGATCAAATGCATAGTTTCCGATTCTATAAAATGTATATAGACAAATATTCATTTTTATATAAATAGATAGATGATCAACTAATGGATAAGTAAAGTAACTGTAGATAAAATCGAAAATCGATAATCGAATTTCGATCTTCTGGGTTGAAAGATCGATTCACTGAATCGATCCATTACTGGAGTCCGTTCTGGTGGGATTTCCGAGATAAAAACTATCCTATGTCCTTTCTCGGTTATCAGACTATATTTGTACAAAATTCCATTCCAATCGGTTCAGTGGTGTAACCGTGAAGAAGAGACAGACAGACAGAGTTAATTCCACATTTATAATATTAGTAAGGATTAGTAAGGAAGTAAGGATTTGCTAACGGATACATAATTTCAGTGCTTGTTTGATCCTGATAACCTTTTTTTTCGCTATCCTCGAAAAAATATCGAAGATAGAACGATTCTTAGGGCCTCGATTTTTTGTGAATCGATTTATTGCACTTCGATTCGAATCGATTCAAACATCGATATTTTTCGGTAAGAATCGCCACCCCTATTATAATCCCAATACATCTATATAAACCAAATATAATGTTGCAACCGTCTCCGATTGCAAGAACTCATTAAACTCATGGTTATTTAGAGTATGCCAAAAGCCCCACAACGTGGTAGAATCCATTACCGGAGAACCGATTAAAGAAATCGACTTTTTTGGTCAAAAAGATCGCTTCTCTGATTGAAACTGACCTATGTCCATTCTAGGTTTCTCAAAACTAACTTTGTACAGATTTAATGATAACTCGGTTCACGTTGGTTAGGCGTGAAGAAGAGACATTACAGACAGACAGAGTTACTTTCGCATTTATAATATTAGTAAGGATTGGTAAGGATATCTGATTAAAATAAATCGACTTTTTGGCCAAAAGATCGATTCTCAGATTAATTGATCTTAGATCGCCATCCCTAGTTCCCGTGGGATTTCCGGGATAAAAAACTATCCTATTGTCCGTTCTCGGGTCTCAGACTATCTCTTGTACAAAATTTCATTTAAAATCGGTTCAGTGGTTTAGGCGTGAAGAAAAGACAACCAGACAGACAGACAGACAGACAGACAGAGTTACTTTCGGATTTATAATATTAAGTAAGGATGTAGTAATGTAAATAAACATTGTAGTCATTTTAATGGGCATGAAATAAAATACTTTTATTTATATTCTATATATATATATATTTTGAGAAAGTCTCTTCTTTGTCTATCCTACATTTATGTTATCATAACAAATATGGCAAGATTCACTAAAATATTGTAATACAAAATGACAGCACAGATATTTGCTTTCGTTCGCTTTCTAGGTATTAACCTGAATTTTGGATTACAATTTGCATTGAAACAAGATTTACATCATATATTATATACAATATACATGTTTAAAAAGATTTGATTAATCATAATGCCTATTTAAAACAAACACATATATTACTTTTTGTATCATAACACAACGAACCTTATTTATTTCAACTAAACAACAACAGGTACATCACCAAACTGAGTTTAACAAACCTAGCTATATTTATATATAACAACACATTTGAATCACCTACATTGGATAAAACTTATTAATTTTAACATAATTACCTTCGGCAGTGACATAGACATTTGGCGGTGGATGATTATGTTCAGTAAATGATTTAATGACGCAATCCGTTTCGTCTACAGTTAACCTGGCCTTGCACATTGTAGAGCACCTACTCGAACAACGCATGTACTTTTTACCATTTAACTGATTTTGAAGACAAAAAGAGTAGTTCTTAAACATAATTAACTTCGATTTGCTTGTACTTGGGAGATATTCCACTTTATCTGAAAATAGTCGTTAATCTGTGACTAACGTTATGGGCAACGTTGGTAATTTGTTTCAACCTTAACAATAATAAAAGTTTGAACATTTTTAAACGGTATTAGTAAAAACCAAAGTGGGTCTCGTAACTTCTTTCATCATCTTTCGCTAATAATTGTAATAAAGTTTCGGATTTCGCCATCCACGCACACTTGAAAAATCACCCTGTATCTATTTTTATCCTAACATTACATAAAATAATTTATTGTAACATACTGACCTGGGCTAGTGACATAAAAAATTGGGGCTGGATGATTATGTTCACCAAAAGTTTTAATGACTCGATCTGACTCATCCACAGTTAGTCGAGCCTTGCAAGTCGTAGATCCCCTATTCGAACACTGCATATACTTCCTGCCGTTAACTTTATTTTGGAGACGGAAGGAATAGTCCTTATACATGATTATCTTAGTTTTGTTCCCACTTGGGAGGTATTTTACTTTATCTAGAAGTTGTTGTTAATCTGTTACTAACTTTATTTATAGTGTTGGTAATCTGTTCCAAGCTTAAGGACTAGTCATTTTAGCTACTACTATGTTATACCTAATGATTATGTTATTATAGTAAAATTGTATGTACGGAAATAAGCCAATTGTTGGGAGTTTCCTGTTTAAAAAATAACATAATACTAACAGAAGTTTGTCATTTTATTCAATAAAGGAGGCACATCTATTTCATAATGGAGGCACATCTATTTACTTCCCGTTCGCACTCTATAATGAGTGAACGAGAACTACATAGAATACAAAAGCCGTCTTCTTTATCACTTTGAATTACTATCATTAATAACTATATTAAAACAACTCATACATTATTGAAACTATTCTAATAGATTTGATATAAAAATATATACAAACATATTAAAAATTAGATATTTCACCGATTGTACATTCTTACATACTTGCCGTCAGAAGTGACATAAAACTTGGGTGGCGAATGATTATTTTCAGTACAAGATCTAATGACGGTATCTGTCTCGTCCACGGTTAACCTAGCTCTGCACATTAAGGAACACTTACTGGAACACCGCATGTACTTCTTGCCATTTTGAACGTTTTGTAGACTGAAGGAGTAGTTCTGATACATAGTTATCTTCGTTTTGCCTGCAGTTGGCAGGTATTGCAACTTATCTGTAAGTAGTTGTTAATTTGTTACTTGCATTATGTAAGTGATGGTATCTTTAAGCTCAAAACATTTTTTCTTGCATCTATATCTAATAATCGTTATTATTGCACATTTGGAATGCGAAAGCAAGAAAGGTATGCCCTACTGTTGGTCGAAAAATACTTTATTTTTCTATTTTGAACCATATCCTGTAACAGAAAAAACACACAAAATGTGAAGAGGACGTTCTAAATAATTGTAAATAATTTTCAAGACACCTTTATTTAAATTTTATTAAAAATTAGTACGTCATTCGTTAAACTAATAAATTGAACAATAATGTATTATATATATATTATGGATATTATATATAGCTATATATATATATATATATATATATATAATGTATATATATATATATATATATATATATATATATATATATATATATATATATGTCGGAGTGGTCACCTGTGACGTCATAAAATGGGTACTTCAGAACACAAGCTACACCTAAAGCACTTGGTGGAGCTTCGAGAGAGTCTCGGTGCGGCGGTCGTAAGGGGCGAACGCATACAGAAAGACTTGGGAACTGATGAGTGAAGTTGACTTGCGCGCACCGAGGAACTGTCTCCGTTTTGATAGTGTCCATTTAGTTGTAGTTCGATTAATTAGAGTATTCTCAGTATAGTGATTTAAGGACTATGTAAAGTATTACCAGTGATTGGGTTAAGAGACATAAGCTAGAGATAAGAATATCGGCGACTGTATTCCTACCTGTACCTGTATCATAATTATCCTGACAAATATGAAGTAACAAAGATGTCGGTTCGGGAACACATACAAAAATCAACTAATTCGGCCATCCTGTTCCGACATCAGAAGTGGGATCTGAATAAGAAAATGTGAGTAATTACGATAACCATACTGGATCCCAGTGGAAGATAATTTTTGGTGTGAAGAACGAGAAAAATGCGTGCTCTAATACAAACGCTAAAGCGTCGGATGTTGTTTTAATTAAATTGGATCCAGATAAGTAAGATGCTGGAGCACAAGCGCGTGAATTACCGCTGATTATATCCTGCCGATCACCCACTAGAAAAGAGCAAACATAAAGTAAGATAACGTAAAATAGGACGGCATCTACATGGTTCGCTCGTGCCACTTACCCTGGCACAATATAGAAGAAATTTCAAGAGATTTTGTGAATAGGAGCTACTGAAACAATTATCACTACGTTAATAACCCTGAGCACTGATAAAACTTATGAGGGTGAAACAAGTGTTGCTTATGCGAGCCACTTGTTCTTTAATGAACCTATAGAAAAACATAAGCACCAAAGAAATGATAATACCAAATGCGTACTGAACATTTAAACTATTGAACAGAAGCGATTCACGCAGTCAAACAAATAAAAACGGATGTTAACTCTGAAGTAAAAAAACATAAGATGACAAAGTGCTGACTAACGACTGTGGTTATGATAAAGAGGAAGTTGTCAGCATCTACAACACCGCGATCAACTTAGTATGATGACCCGGAGAACACATCTACGAGCGTTGTACGAGCTACGGGTGCAGCGCAGCGGAACACATGGTCTCGCAGGAGGCCGACCAGCAGCGCGTCGGTGCCGCCGGTACAGCACGTCTTGGCGCAGGGCGGACGCAGCCTGTGTTCCCGCAGGGCGGATGGTTTGGCGCTAAACGTATGTGCGGTGAAACCGCCTACCGGAAAAGTAAATCAGGTGTGTTGTTTTCATGTTGATGCGGGTGCTGAATACTTGATAGATAAAGGCTATGACAGTAAAAACTTACATATCTGGAAGACGAAATCTTAATACGATATCATAAATGGGTGTTGTTCAAGCAACAGTATTCAGTACCACGCAGATCTTGTTGTTATGAAGGGAGTTGTGGATACCCTATAGCGATTTTATTTTGTGTCTTGCCATATGTTTATGTGAATAGCAACTTAACGTTGAGCCGACAATTTTATAAATTAGGGTTTTGGAGCGGTCGGCGTCAGAGTTCTCAAGTGTGGAGAAATGTTTACAAGTGGACAGATTGTTCAAAGAGTATTTTTTGTGATTAATGCAAAGTTAATACAATACAATAATAAAACGAAAAAAAAAAATAGTATAAAGACAACAAACGATTAATAATAGAGACTCAATGCAGACACTGCAGACGAATGTGAAATGATTCAAAGGAATAGGGCTAATGAGATATCCCGACTTAATATTATTAGGCTTAGTCTATTTTAATAACGAAAATGCAGATGCAGAAAATAAATCGAAAGGCGATACTATGTGAATAGATTATCGTGAAGTTACCAATAACTATAGATCGAAATTCGCGATCATGAAACGATCATTTCTTTACAGAGTAAGACTTTGCTAGTGGTTTTTATTTGATTCCGATAAAAGATAACAAACCTAGAACGGACTGCATTTATAGCGGCAGGTGGGTTGTATGTAAATCTAGGCATAACGTTTATAGTTACTCAATACTATTTTTATTCTAACGAGTAATAATTAAAGCCCGAATATCGCTAAGATTATACTCACGTGGTTGTTTACGCTGGTGACGTTTTCAATGTATCGAAATTGATTATAAAAATTATAGAAAGTTTAAGAATAGTTTATGAAACATTGACTAAAGAAGAGTTCTTTATAAATCTTAAAACATTCGCTTTTTTTAAAACTACCGTAAAGACCTGGGAATATCTTGCCACAAGGTTCAGGCAAACGAAATAAGACCTAGTAAATGAACTTTATCGGCAGAGTCAAAAAATAATTTTATGAACTTGAAAGTCTCAATGTTGTTAACGCTATTATACGATTTTAACACTTTTGTACTGTATTACACAAAAATGTTCTTGTAAAAAAAAGAGAAAGAATAAAAAAGGGGAACAGTTTGTTTTAATAGACGCATTTACTAATTTCGTGTAATTATGACACATTTGAATATTGATACCGAGAGGAGTATTATAGCTAACAAGAAAAGTATTGATGTATCTGGTAGTCCATCGAGGATTCTTGCTAAATGAAATAAACTTGATTTTGTACTACATTATTATTTAAAGACTTTTGTGTAAATGAGTTGACAAGTATACCGAGTAATGAGTGTCTCAAAATCTATGCTCACTAAGGTAGGGACGCCCGACAATAAATCGTTACAAGATACGAAATACTCAGGCCAATTTTAGGTGGCAATAAACAGCACTAATAATCCTATTATAAAAGGGAAAGATTTAGAGGTAACGATAGAAAAAAAACAATTGCGCGTGCAATATCTTTAATGACATGTAAACTAACTATAGAAGTTGAAATATTTACTATCGATTATAGATGAGATGCTATGTAAAATTAACAGAATGATAAATTAAATTAAATTAAATTAAAATGATAAAAAAACGATGGAAACAAAGACAAGCGTTGAATAAATTCTCTGTGTAATGATATAATTAATTTATTTTGAAAATTTGTTCTGATAGAATTGAAAAAGGAATGAAATATTAAATGATGATCAATAGTTCACATGCAAGCGATTGAATTATGAATTTGAAGGTGTAATGAAAAATTTGCACACAAAAAAAATGGTTAGTGATCAAGGAAACATTGAACAGTTTAAAATTGAAAAGGAAAGTTTTAAGTTTAGAAGAGGTGGAGTAGCGAAAATAGCTTGCGTTCGTTAACATATGAGTGAAAAGTTGGCACCAACGGTTTCCGTAGCCGTAGGGTAATTGAAATCGGTATCTACTTTACGTAGGGCGTGCCTGGGCGGAGTGCGGTTACCTTGGTGGAGATTGGTTTCGAGGAAACCAAAGAGGAATGGTTCCTGGGCCTAAAGGCTAAGTTTGTACTGGGTATCCGCCCTGGAGCGGTTATCCTGGTAGAGATTGGTTTCGAGGAAACCAGAGAGGAATGGTTCCTGGGCCTAAAGGCTAAGTTTGTACTGGGTATCCGCCCTGGAGCGGTTATCCTGGTAGAGATTGGTTTCGAGGAAACCAGAGAGGAATGGTTCCTGGGCCTAAAGGCTAAGTTTGCACTGGGTTTCCGCAACGTTTGCGGTTGCACTGGTGGGGTTTGCACTGGGTATCCGCCCTGGAGCGGTTATCCTGGTGGAGTTTGGTTTCGAGGAAACCATTGAGGAACATTCCTGGGCTTGAGGCCGCGAACACTTGAGTTAAATAATGCAGAGCTATTGTTGCGCTATGTTTATGTTACTTGAGAGTTAAACAAAGAGCAGAGTTAATGTGAACTGAGGTTCGATTGTTCATCAATGCTTCCTTGTTCAAAGATTTTGTTTATAAAGCTTAAATTTATTGAATTGAGTTGAGTGTGTTTAGTTTAGATTACTGTTTACCAAAAGAATTGAAAGCTTGCATTGTGTAAAGTTGAGAATCATACTTTGTGTAATTGAGACTTGTTAAAGACTTAAGAAATGGTCAGAGTTGGCCGAACGGATGATACTATTCGAAAATTTGCAATACAGAGTAGGTAAACACACGAGGACGTGTGTCTCGCAGGATGGCCGCGTCGGAGTGGTCACCTGTGACGTCATAAAATGGGTACTTCAGAACACAAGCTACACCTAAAGCACTTGGTGGAGCTTCGAGAAAGTCTCGGTGCGGCGGTCGTAAGGGGCGAACGCATACAGAAAGACTTGGGAACTGACGAGTGAAGTTGACTTGCGCGCACCGAGGAACTGTCTCCGTTTTGATAGTGTCCATTTAGTTGTAGTTCGATTAATTAGAGTATTCTCAGTATAGTGATTTAAGGACTATGTAAAGTATTACCAGTGATTGGGTTAAGAGACATAAGCTAGTGATAAGAATATCGGCGACTGTATTCCTACCTGTACCTGTATCATAATTATCCTGACAAATATGAAGTAACAAAGATGTCGGTTCGGGAACACATACAAAAATCAACTAATTCGGCCATCCTGTTCCGACATATATATATATATATAATATTACTAGGATAATTTTGTTATTCGTAGTAAATGATGTTGGTATAAGATATTCAATTAATGTTATTTTTTAATGATATTTTTTTAATGTTTTCTTTTTTTCAATTTTGTTCTTTTGTTTTTGTTAAATTTATCTAATTAGCATACAAGGTGTGCATTTTTCAACTCTGGTTTTTATAATAACACTTTGTATAATAAATAATGTTTAAATTTCCATACTTGAAATAAAATACCAGAAATACATACTATAATCGTTTATTTATACATATTAAAAAAGTTAAATATATAAATAGGTTTCAGATATTCATCTATCAATTTTAATATTTGGCATGCCCAAAAAATATTCCAGTGGTGAAATATTACTGCCCCATTGCTGGGCATAGCTCTACAACTAAGAAAGGCCTGGAGAGGATTATTGCCGAGTACTAAGTACTAAGAAAGTACTACGTACTCGGCAATAATCAAGTTAGTAAATTAAATAAGCGTTATATGTACACAAATAAATGAAATGAACATCTGATCCAAATACTACTTGTGATTGCGTTATATCTTAAATTATTTTGTAGGTTGTGATTATTATATCAAAATAGTTCTTTATACGGGAATATATATTTTTCCAGACAAAAAAACTTCTTTTTAAATTTTAACCCGTTCAAGCTTAACTCAGGCACAAAATTCAATTTATCCAATTTTGACGTATTCCCCGTGCTTAGTTATGTGGTATAGAGGTGGTGGATGGTTGTGGTTGGTGTTGGCCATCAGCACATAGCCAGCGTCGTCTATCTTCAGCTTGGCCGGACACCCGCCCCTCTGCTTCTTCGAGCAACGCAGGTAGTTCTTCTTGGCACGTGAAACGTGGGAAAACGTGTAATTTTTGTACATAATTAGCCTTTTTGCGTCATTGGATGATATATACCTTATGGTTTCTGTAATAAATATTAAGAAAATGGGATAATACGTGTTGAATATTGATTACTACAAATAAAAGTAATACTCTTAATAAGTCTTATATTTCGCTCAACCGTTCAAGTGCGTAAAGACGACAGAACCACAAATAGTGTAAAGGTGGTAGAACCCTCTGTGGTCCAACTCCAACGGCGCTACCGCCGCACCTATTTCTACCTAATAACAGCAGTGTTAAGCGCTGCTGTGTTCGGGATTGAAAAGGAAACATACTTTTTTGCGGTATTCTAGCTTAGTTCTCAGAGGTAGCGGGGCACCTGTGGCCGACCTCAGATGAGATCTGGTCTTGTCTGGGGTTGGGGTTGAAATGTCCATGGACGGCAGTAGCTATTCCACATCAGGTAGACTACATGCTCGTCTCCTACTTCTATATTATAATTCATAAAAAACTATAGACTAAAGTTACCTATATACTACTTTTGCTTACGTTCCATTTATCTTAGTAATACATAAATATTTTAGAAGTATCTATAGTTTTCTAAAAAATCGATCGTTTACGATCAAAGAAATCATTTTTATCTCAACATTTTTTATTATTAAATTACTCAAGCTGTACATATCTTATATACTTATTTAATACTAGCTACTGCATTACTACAATTAAACGTAATTTAGGGACTACTTATACCTATTATTTTATCGTAATATTGTAATGTAAGTCTGCGTTATGACTAAAATTAATTGTGTATGTTGTATTTTTTTACAACAAAGTAGTACCTATTTTATAAAGTGTCTGTGTTTTTTGTATCCACAAAAGAAACTCTTGTTTTAATTTTAACCGTCTAAATTTAGATACAGCAAAAAAACAATTTATGCAATTTTGACGTATTCCCCTTGCTTAGTGATGTGGTATAGGGGTGGTGGATGGTTGTGGTTGGTGTTGGCCACCAGCACGCGACCAGCGTCGTCCACTACCAACTTAGCCGGCCCTCAGCTTTCTCGAACATCTTAAGTGCTTCTTCTTGTGACTGAAGGAAAATGTGTATTCTTTGTACATGATTAGCCTTTTTGCGTCGTTGGATGATATGTACATTATGGTTTCTGTAATAAATATTAATAAAATGGGATAATACGCATTGAAATTTGATTCGACAGAACCACGAATAAACAATAAGTTTAAAAAGTAACTATGCTTACGTTCCATTTATCTTAACAATACATAAAACTTTTATATCCTTAGTTTTCTAGAAATTCATCTACAATTAAAGAAAGATTTTATATCTTAAATTATTTTATTTATTTATTTATACACACTATACTGAAAATATATTATAGATCTAATACAAGGTACTGCATTAGTGCAATTAAAACTAATTGAGTGACTATGATACCTATATATGAAAAAAACCTATTTAGTTTAATTAGTCATCGCTACAATTAATGAAATCACATGAACAATGTGGCTCTGACACTATTATCAGCATGACATTACTTTGCTATTAAATAGAAAAAAAATCTGTTTTATTCCAGAAAAACAGAATTAAATTATCATAAAAACAAAAAAACCTTCGCAGTCAGATTAACATTAAGGAATAAAATCCTTGCCTATACACCTTAAATAAAAACACATGCCACATATTAAACAACTTAATAATACAGAATAAATATAACGATATATTTTTTTTTTAACAGAAAGCCGAATTCGTGTATGCAGTTGAAACTCAACCCATTTTAACATATTTCCCATTCGTAGTGACGTGATACACCGGTGGGGGATGGTTGTGGTTGGTATTGGCTCTTATAACTCGACCATCGACACCCAGAGTCAGGTTAGCTGGACATCCACCTCTAAACATCCTCGAGCACTTCAGGTGTCGCTTCTGACGGAATGAATACGTATAATTGTTGTACATGATAACCCTTTTAGAATCTGTTGATGGCAGAAACATTATTGTGTCTGTAACAATACATGTAATACATTAAAAATATTTTCGGAGTTTTAACACAAGTTTTATCAATGACAGTATATGTTTTTATTACAGCGGAGGGTAATATTTTTTGACAACATGTCAACGAGACAATTTTTTAGCATGTCCTACAGCCCGAACCGAGCCGAGGTGTCGTTGGTTGCGTCTTTGTATAGTAGAAATGACGTAGACTTAATTCTTAATTACATATATTTATATAATACAAGTAGCAAAGGGTCTCTAGTGCATGTAAAACGACACAACGCCACGTAGAAATAATAGTACTTTATAATATAAACCAAGAATTAAAATAGTACATTACAATACGAGGACGAAAAATTTTTTTCTGACAAGTGTGAGTTTGCAGGCCGAGCCGCAGGCG
Source organism: Epargyreus clarus clarus (assembly GCA_014595695.2). Lineage (NCBI taxonomy): Eukaryota > Metazoa > Arthropoda > Insecta > Lepidoptera > Hesperiidae > Epargyreus > Epargyreus clarus. Next base: position 1,365,326 of record JACTTY020000073.1, read on the forward strand.
AGGACTGCAATCACACGAGTCAGAAAAACATTTTTCGTCCGCGTGTTGTATAAAATTTTATATTACGGGGTCGGAAATGGGGGTTTTGCGCACGCGAAGCGTGCGTAAAACGTCAATTTACGCACGCCGTGATATAAAATTACATAGAAAGCAATTTTAATTTTTTGTATTAGTTTTGTACATCACTTTAAGACTTATTAATTAAACAAAAAGTGATTTATAAAAATAACAAATCCTTTATTAATACTACCGCAATACCTAAATAAATACTACCGCAAGGTGCCTCCTCCAAAGCCTCATCAGCGCTTGAAGTGCCTATCCACTACTTACTTGACCAATGTAATGTACAAGATAATTACGTTGTAATAATTATTACAATTTGATTTGATTTACAATATATTTAAATTGTTACGTATGTTCTAGTGTTAGTTATATAATAACAATTAATTTAACATTACAACTCGGTACTGTCTAATTATTTTATAACATTCATATAAAAATATCCTAAAATATATTTAACAATAACTAATTACATAATTCAATGTAGAAGTAATAATGACTACAAATTATAATATATATTTTACCGACCGAAATTTAAAAATAACAACCTATATACCAGTAAGGTCTAATAAAATTAAAATAAATATTTAATTTAAAAAATGTAAAAAATCATATTTTGCAACGTTTTACATATTATAATACATATTTTATCTCAAATATCTTCAGATAACATAATAATAGATACGATATTATACAGAGTCGTGTGGACGTGCGAATATAATATTATAGATGCCAAATTTGTTAAATTATTTTTCAATTTATTTGATTTTCTCTCATGACTGGTTCGTATATGTGTACATTATATTTAAAAGAAAAACATACTGTTTCACCACTTGCCAACATTTACCTAATACCCTATACACACTGTTTTTACTAGATGTCATCTCAAACTGTTTCAATCAAACTATAGATAATAATTTATTAACAAGTAATGAAAACAGTTTTTAATTAAGTAAATTAATCTGAAAATTTATAAAAATAATCCATGCAAAACATCCAAACACATCCATCTAATCCATCTTTATATAACTCCCACCGCTGCACCTAGTCAGACGTGGTGGGGCGTGATTGTGGTCATTGTTGACAAACACGATATTTCCGGCTTTATCCAGTTTCAGCCGGGCCTGGCATTTGAAACTAGTGCGCTTCGAGCAGTATGGGTACAGCTTCACATGCTTGGGTCCTTGGTAAGAGAACGTGTAATTCTGGAACAATATTAGGTCCTTACCCCCCACCATATGAATCACTTCATATCCTCTTATATGTGATAGATCTGAAAAAGAAATAGTTAATATATGTATACATTTACATATACTTTTAAAGCTGCCAAACAACTCTCATCTTCAGAATAAATTCGACATTTTATTATTCCCTACATAAATAAAATTGAGTGTAATGGTAACAATGTGGTATTGTGAATGAAACTTAGTTCTAATTTATTCCATTTATTACATACGTTACGTTACCTTGCTATAAAAGATCGTAGCATCTGTCTATACGACTTTTAAAACCATTCTATATTGGCACAAGTTATACAAATGACTGCTTAATCTACTTTTATGTACTACATTGTTCATTCTACCAAGTCATGATTACATTCTGCTAGAGCGTACACATTAGACATATTCTACTTATCTTTCGCTTCCCGCTCTACCATATGAGCGAATCAACTTTTCAGAAACTGCCAATTTGGAAACCATTGTTTATTCATAAGAGTTATAGCAATAAACTTTATCCTATTATTCAATTAAATAAGTTTTCTAGTAAATACAAATAAATATTGACTTTATACTCGTTCGGAAGTATGATTTGATTATCGTGTGTGGTACCTTAAATATTTGTAACACATATTTTATTTTAAATATCTTCCGGTTACGGTTACGGTTATTACGGTTATGTCTGGTTACGCCCCAACCCCTTCTGTTAGGGTCTAACCGTGCGAAGATTATATTATGCCAAGTTTGTAAAACAATTTTACAATTTATTAATTTTTCTGTCATAACTGGGTCGTTTTTGTGTGAATTATGTGTCAAAAACACAAACTATTTCATCACTTGCCGACATTTTGCCTCATAGCCTATCCACAGTGTATTAGCCAAATGTAATGTCAAACTATTTCAATCAAACTATGGATAATTTATCAACAAATAATCCATCATCCATCTGTCAAAATTAGGTACAGATTTAATCCATCTTGATATATCTCCCACCGCTGCACCTAGTCAGACGGGGCGGGGCGTGATTGTGGTCATTGTTGACAAACACGATATTTCCGGCTTTATCCAGTTTCAGCCGGGCCTGGCATTTGGAACTAATTCGCTTAGAGCAGTATGGGTACAGCTTCACATGCTTGGGTCCTTGGTAAGAGAACGTGTAATTCTGGTACAGTATTAAGTCTTTACCCCCCACCATATGAATCACTTCATATCCTCTTATATGCGATAGATCTGAAAAGGTACAATTTACAGATACTTGGAATGCTGTTAAATGGCCAGACATAAATCAAATAAAATCAAAATCCTTCATTTACACAATATTAGGCAAATTTACAAGGCATGGGATCTCTACTGGTAAGTTTATATATAAACCAGTGTTGAAGATACCTTATATAGCTCTCACCTTCAATTTACGCTTTTATATATAAGGAAAACACAGACGATGAAAGTGGTATTGTGAATAAAAGTTCTTTAAAATCTACAATTGCATTTATTACATACGTTACTTATAACTTTTTTGCAAAGATTTTAATCCGAAACGTCAGCATTCCATCTCTCCCGCTCGTATTCTTATAATGAGTGCGAGAATCATGTTTACGGTATAGATTTTATACTATTATATGCCATTTTTAAAACCATTCTATATTGACACATGTTATACAAATGACTGCTTAATCTACTTTTATGTACAACATTGTTCACTCTACCAAGTCGAGATAATGTTCTGCTAGAGCGTAGACATATTCTATTCACCACTCGCTTCTCGCCCTCTACAATATGATCGAATGATTTATATGAATCTAAGCACACGGCTGTGCTTCCACCAACGCAAACTTAATCCCACTATTAATACTCAATCTCTCCAAATTTTACCTACCAAAGATGAAAATTCGACATTTTTACTAATTGTCAATTTGATCAATTTGTTCTTAGACAAAATATTAGATATATGAATTATGAATAATGGGTTAATCTATCTTTATGTACATCCCATTTGGCATCCTAGTAAGTCGCGGTGGGTTATGATTATGCTCTGCGAGAGCGCTGACTATATTGCCGAGCTTGTCTAGCTTCAGGCGAGCGGAACACTTGACGCTGTCCTTTCTAGAACAGTACAGGTACAGCTTCACGTCTTTAGGGCCTTTGTAGGAGAACGTGTACCCTTGGTACAGGACTGATGTCTTCCCGTTCGCCATTTGCATGATTTCGTAGTGATTCTCTGAAGGGAAAACACATGTTACGTTTGAAATATGTAATGTATGTAGCTTAGGAACATAGTTGTAAACAGCATTTTCGTCGATTACTGCGTATGTCCCTTAACCAAATGTTGTAGACTTTTTTCTTATTTTTATTGGAGCTGGTATTTCACCCAGTTCCCGCTTGGCGCTGAGTTTCGGGACATCCTGTATAAAGCGACTCTAGTATGTCTGGGTAACCAAGTCGATTTAAAAAAATTATAAATTGATAGGTTATTAATAAAAACTTGTTACAGCGTGCTTTTTTATTTTACAATATATCTACATGCATATTATTATTATCGTTTGAAGCGTAAGCAAGATATGTATTATAAATGCAGAAAATTTTAAGCAAATCTTACAATAATGGTTTACATTTAAGGATAAGCACAGTTTTGGTCTGTATCAATTACAATTAAATTTAAATTACATTGCATTAATTGCAATTTAAATTACATGCACAAGTTACTTATATTGGTAGTATTTATTTTGCACAAATATATATTCACCATTATATTCTAAGGTCCGTAAATCTAGATTTGATTTTATTTGAAGGTGGTAGAACTCGTTGTGGTGCAACTCATCACAATACACCTCACAAACATTAACCCATCATCCCTTACATATAATAAAATTAATATTATTCATTCTTCTTATTAATAATTGAGCTCAGTAAATCACTGACTCTACTAAGTGGGTTTTGGACATCGCTGGGTTCATTGGGGGCTGGTTTCGCTTCAAACCTTTCTGGGTTCTGACTTCGGTAAGCCCTGTAGTAACGTAGAAACGCCGGTGTGTCTTCATCATCTTCTGCTGAAACTACTACGAATTAGTATCTTTACCTACAACTAATAATTATTGAAAATGTGCAACAAAAATACTATAAAAACGAACACATTTCCTGCTGTTTCTACTATTAGATGCAATTACCTAAATAGTTCAAAGTTATATGAAAAGTGGAATTGAAATATGTATGTGTATCTATTTTAGAGAATACATTTTATACTGTCTATAAATTTACATAAATATGACTAAATTCGCGAAACTTATTGCAAATTATTTTTAAAATAAAACACTATTTTATCAAATTAAAAATGTGTTGTATTTACAATAATAAACAGTAAAATTTAAGTTTGAGCACAAAAACGAATACATTATTTTCATATACTTACTTGTAAATAAAATAAACCGCAATTTACATACATTATTTCATAAATTAGTGCACGGGAGTGCAAGAGCCAAGTTTTTTGGACTGTAACACTTGTTTGCAGAAATCTATATATCTAGCATCTAGCCTTCTTAAAACTTAACATAACATAAATTCCTAAAATTAAATTACTGGGAAGCTTACGAATTCGAACAGCAATAAATATTTAAATATATCTATGTATGTTATTGGTGATAAATATAATTATTATGTATGTATCATGTCTACATGCATTGGGTATAAATAAGTAGTACATTTTATGTGTCAAAAGTGAATGGTATCCAATTACCAAGTGGTTGTCAACCACCTATGCGCAATATCTTGATTAATAATGAATATCATCATATTATCATAGTATTGCTAGCCTCAATCGACACAAGTCAAATATTAATGGACCCGGCAGGTGCCAGAGGCATTTTTATAAATAAATTATTTTACTAACAAAATTAATAGTATACATTGATAAGACTATCTACATAAAATCAAAATTAAAAAAAATCTAAAATACGGCTAAAAATTTACAACTATTTTTATCAAAATATTATTATAACCCAGTTTACACTAAAAATAACCACAACAATAATTACAGGACCGATTTTAAAAATGCTATATAAGAAAGAGTCGATGTTTTCATTGTAGTGTACGATAAGATCCACTCACTGCACATGAACGACGCTATCTTCGATATACATACATTTACTGCAAAACCTTATAATTATATGGATTGTCATAGTTTCGTTTTTAGCTTAATTAATTCTAATTAGTTTCCCATCGGCCTTCCTGAACAAATTTGGACGTATGTGATTATGGTCGCCGACGACATCCAGTAAGTTACCAGCTGGGGTGGTTATCAAACGAACCTTGCAGCCAGCTGCTTTCTTGGAGCAGTACCACCGGGTCTTGTTGTTCATGTTGGCGAACGTATACCCATTGTAGACCAGAACTTGGCCGCGTCCGCGGTTGCTCGGTATAAACTCTAAAGTACCTAAAATTTAAAATTTCAAGTAAGTGTCCATTCACGTTTGTATTTTAACTCAATCTAAACTAACTCGTGACGAAACATAGTTAAACATACGTATATCCTTGTAATCATCAAATAAATCTTTAGCCCCTCTTAAAAAATATATGTGAATATCTTTATCAAAAATAAAAGCTAAATTTGATACTGCACCCTAAAATTTACAAAATTTGATATTACAGAGTATTTTATTTTGTAATAAACAAATGAAATTCGTAACGTTTGAATATACTAAGATACTTTAAGATTCACAAAGGCTATCATGCATTTTCATACTAAATAACTTCATGATACATATGAAAACTAAATCACTACTTTTGCACCACAAATGAAACCACATACAGTTTAATATGATCGTATATTAACTAAACAGTCCATCACTTGACAAAACACAAAGTCCAACACACATTACACACTAAATCAACATACTTAAAATTAAAAGCAAACGCTATTTTTATTGCGCGACATTTTGTAAGTAATTTTTACGTCAAAGACAAAAAACATAACCCTTCCTTGGGTGTCGGGTAAAAAGACAAAGGCCCATCCAAAGACAACAAATTATTGCCAGTTTATGAATTATTCTAAATTAGTATTATAAATTAATTCAATATTTCTTAACGTAAAACAAAATTGGCAAATATATTAAATGGAATATTTATATAATTTTAATAATAATAACTAATACATATCCATATTTTAAAGATGTGCTTACACATATTACATATTATACGACGTAGCATCGATATTTTACCGTTGTAACTTATCCTAATGCCTAGGACATGACAGGTACATTTTTACAAAGATTATAGAATATACCAAGAATATTCTTGAAGTTGTAATTGAGGCTGTTAGAACCAGAGTAGCCTAATTACAAAAAAACGATTACCAATATGGAGAAAAGTACAAATGTACAGTCCGCTGAAATTGTTGCGAGGAGGTGTAGTTATACAATTTACTGTGGCGACGTGATTCATTTCTATATGAAGAGCGGACTAACAATTTGACGCGGACTATACAACCCGAATATTTATAATTGAAGGTGGTATACCCCTTTGTGGTTCGACTCCGGCGGCACCACCGCCACACCTATTTCTACCTAATAACAGCAGGGTTAAGCGCTGCTGTGTTCCGGTTTGAAGGGTGTGGTAAGGGAGACAGACTTTTCCGAGGCGTTCCAGCTTAGTCCTCAGGGGTAGCAGCGCATCTGTGGCCGACCTCAGGTAGGAATATCTAATCCTATTTGGGGTTGATTACAGGTGTCCATGGGCGGCAGTAGCCACTTATCATCATCAGGTGGACTGCATGCTTGTCTGCTACTCTAATATTATAAAAAAAAAACCATTTTAAATTACGAAAATACAGATAGGTCAAAAATCATTAAAATGCAGTTAGGCACTCTGGTTCTAGCAGCCTCAATTATGAAAGGTCATGTTGCAAGGGGACAGTACAAGCGAATGGCAGCAACTTTGCCTTACGTCTTGATGTAACAATGTTGTCTATAGAACCGATATAGGACTAAATCCCCATTATCATCAGTACACAATCTCGGTGGTTCGTGTTTGTGCTCCCCGGTAATACTCTCAAGAGTACCAGCAGCTGTGGTTGATAGACGCACTTTGCAACCAAGCTTACTCTTGGAACAGTACCAACGGCGTTTGTTGCTCGTGTGGTAGAAAGTGTAACCATTGTGAACCAATAATTTACCCTTACCGTGATTACTCGGAATCATCTGCAGCTTTTCTGGAAAAAAATAAAATCAATACAGTTTTGGTATACCTTAAGCATTGAGTATTGATTCTAATTAGCATTGGTTTCTTATTATCTAAGAATAATATCATGCTATATATAAGCTGTGCATAGAAATCATTGATTTCATTAAACTCACTTATATTTGCGGTCGTGAAGTATTCTTAGATGCATAAGGGTTTTCATGGGAGTTCCTCACCGTCGCAGGAAAAATAATCAATTTCTACAAATAGGTCAACAAATATTTAATAATGAAAAATAAGCGGATTTTTTAAACAAGCTTTCATTATTTGTAAATAAAAAGAACAAAAAATATTTTTAACATGCTTTATACATCTTAACCTGTAAACAATAATTAAGTTCTTCCTAATATATCATTCTATATCATCAACTTGAAACCAAAAACTTCCTTTTTTTGTGTCCTTATCACTACTTTTGCACCACAAATGAAACCACATACAGTTTAATATGATCGTATATTAACTAAACAGTCCATCACTTGACAAAACACAAAGTCCAACACACATTACACACTAAATCAACATACTTAAAATTAAAAGCAAACCTAATTTTATTGCGCGACATTTTGTAAGTAATTTTTACGTCAAAGACAAAAAACATAACCCTTCCTTGGGTGTCGGGTAAAAAGACAAAGGCCCATCCAAAGACAACAAATTATTGCCAGTTTATGAATTATTCTAAATTAGTATTATAAATTAATTCAATATTTCTTAATGTAAAACGAAATTGGCAAATATAATAAATGAAATATTTAAATAATTCTAATAATAATAACTTATACATATCCATATTTTAACATATGCTTACACATATTACATATTATACGACGTAGCATCGATATTTTACCGTTGTAACTTATTGTAAAACCTAGAACATGACAGGTACATTTATACAAAGATTATAAAATATACCAAGAATATTCTTGAAGTTGTAATTGAGGCTGTTAGACCAGAGTAGCTTAACTACAAAAAAACGATTTACAATATAGAGCAAAATACAAGTGTACAGTCCGCTCTGAAGTTGTTGCGAGGTGGTGTTGTCATACTTGTCATACTATTGACTATGGCGACGCGATTCATTTATATATTCAGAGCGGGCAAGCAATTTTTCGCGGACTATAACAACATTTTTAAATTACGAAAATACAGATAGGTCAAAAATCATTAATAGTTAGGCACTCTGGTTTTATCAGCCTCAATTATGAAAGGTCATGTTGCAAGGGGACAGTACAAGCGAAAAATGGCAACAACTTTTGGTGTCTATAGAACCGATATAGGACTAAATCCCCATTATCATCAGTACACAATCTCGGTGGTTCGTGTTTGTGCTCCCCGGTAATACTCTCAAGAGTACCAGCAGCTGTGGTTGATAGACGAACTTTGCAACCAAGCTTACTCTTGGAACAGTACCAACGGCGTTTGTTGCTCGTGTGGTAGAAAGTGTAACCATTGTGAACCAATAATTTTCCCTTACCGTGATTACTCGGAATCATCTGCAGCTTTTCTGGAAAAAAATAAAATCAATACAGTTTTGGTATACCTTAAGCATTGAGTATTGATTCTAATTAGCATTGGTTTCTTATTATCTAAGAATAATATCATGCTATATATAAGCTGTGCATAGAAATTATTGATTTCATTAAACTCACTTATCTTTGCGGTCGTGAAGTATTCTCAGATACATAAGTGTTTTCATGGGGGTTTTTCACCGTCGCAGGAAAAATAATCAATTTCTACAAATAGGTCAACAAATATTTAACAATGAAAAATAAGCGGATTTTTTAAACAAGCTTTCATTATTTGTAAATAAAAAGAATAAAAAATATTTTTAATATGCTTTATACATCTTAACCTGTAAACAATAATTAAGTTCTTCCTAATACATAATTCTATATCAACAACTTGAAACTTAAAACTTCCTTTTTTTGTGGCCTTATCACTTATATTTTAAGTGAAAGCGTAACACGCTTATATATTATAATGGTAAGTTCAGGATTATATATATATAATTACATTAACTGTATTGCTACATATAAAACTCATAAATCAATATATTTTACCCGATTGAAGAGAGTAATGTTTTTCGAGCGTAAGTATGTATGTTTGTATCATTAATTAGACTCCCTGCCCAGACTTAGAGCCCCAAGAGCTTGACAGATATTGATACTTAAGGTTTATTGGATTCAACTACATTTAAGTTATATTTGTAAGCAGTCGGTCTAGTATTTATAATAATTAGGTAGATTTTGGATTGCATTTAAGCATTGACTCGATGTAAGCTGGCGTACTAGATCTTTTTCAAGTATTATATACTTATTATATACAAGTACTATATTTTTGAAAAACAGTTCATTCACTATGAATATCAACAAAACATTGCAAGCAAAAGTATTGTTGACATTTTGGGCACAAGGTGTAAGTTTTATTCGCTTTGTTAGACGCAGCCCTACTGTTAGACTCCCCTTTGATTTTCTCGTAACAGCCCGCACAGCGTCTCCGTTTGGACGATTTTTTCAAATAATGACCCGGCCACTTTTGAGCGAGCGGAATAGCGACTGAAATATGAGATCTCACATAACTTCATAACACCATTTTGGGATATACGCGTAAGACTAAAAGAAAACACAAATATAAAAATTACATATATAATCACTAATAATTCTAAATGCACAGAAAATTTCTAGCAAAACATTTTGATTGAATACAAAAATTACGAAAGTTCCGACTTTGGCATACTTTTCATTTCTCCTCTTTTGATACTCTCCCTTGTATCTTTTATGCCTTGTTGCTGAGCATGAATCTGTCCCCACGAATGGAGAGCCCTTTAAATGTTTGTCCCAACTCAAAAATTAAATGGTTCATATGAATATGCTAACGATGCATCTTATTATAGTGGCTTCAAAAAAGCCTTTTATATTTATTTTTTCAAATTGTATTTCGGTTTTAATATTACTAATCTACTTTTTATATTTTACAAACAGGGCGATCGACTGAATACAACTAATATAAGAATAAACTTAGATATATATCCTGGATCTACAGAAGTTCTACAGAACGAAATTTGATAATTGTAGTGGGCAGAAATTATTCATAGATTGATTATTAATAATAAATGTTAAAATAAGATAAATGTACCTTCGAAGTACTAAAAGCAAACGGCAGTATTTACATTCACAATATGATCTGTTAGTTTGTGTCTCTAAGTAATCTTGATATAAATCCCATTTGAGGTCTTATGCAAGTTTGGTGGCTCATGATTGTGGTTCAGGACCGCTCGGAGGATCTTCCCGCAAGCGTCGACTTTCAGCCGCGCTTGGCAGTTCCCACTCATCCTTCGGGAGCATCGTAAGTGCGTCTTCTTCTTGGAACTAAGGAACGAGTAGGTGTACTGCTGGTACTCTACCAATGTCGTGTTCTTCAACGACGGCAGAAAATTTACGTATTCACCTGAAAAAATTACGACTATTTTTATATTATAGTAAGATTAGACAATAAACCAAAAATATATTTTGAAGAATGTTTAGCATGTTCTCTTAAAATTAATTACAACTTTGACAGTTTTTGAATTATTTATTATATATATTATATTATATTTTAGATATATGTGTGTATGTATATATTTGGATATGTATTTATATATGTAGTAAGTATTACAATATTTATGTATTTTGACACCTGCCGCAAATTCTCTCCACTCACCAAGGGTTGACTGGTAGAGAATGCCATCAGGCATTAAGTTTGCCCTGTTGTACATTAACCGTGTGTTTGTGTTACAATAAATATATAAATAAATAAATAAATATTAAACTCAGATACATTGTAGGTTTTATTATACCTCCCTAAACTTTCAGAACCACAAGTTATGTTAATCTTCCGTTACAGCAAAGACTGAAGATATTGTACATTATACATTTATAACATTTTGACAGCCAAGGAAATTAGGGGATACATAAAAAAGTAAGATAATCTATTTTGTTATATTAACAATTATCTTCGTAAAGACGAAGTCAAAATCAAGTGTTTGTTTCTTTTTAGCGTAATCTTATGTGCCTTACAAGTAAACTACTCTTAACAGTTTTTCATATGTCTAATAATTATAGTACGCCGTAGAATTTTCCCTAGTTCTTATTCGCTGTATCCTTCGGCCCCTTAGACTCCTTTCACTGAAAGGTACTATTTATATTCCTTTCTCCTAATGTATTTTACACGGTTCTTAGCATTTTTATTCTTCGTATAGTTTGTATTACTTCTATTTCTTTTTAATTGAATTTTTTGGTCGTTCTAAGTCATCAAATTAAATAACCATTTCCAGATTATTGACCATTTTTGTATTTTGTATGTACGAGTATGACGCAAAATAAAAAAATGATTGATCATTTATCTGCCCATGAGAAAAGTAAAAAGGCATTGTTTTTAAAATTATAGATGAAATGAGACATTCATTTTGCCTTTGAATTAAAAGTAAAAATAAGATGTAGAATCTGTAATATAATTTCCTTGAAAATGTAAAATAAGCAAAGCCAAGGAATAATTTTAAATTCATTTTTTCCAACTTAACCAAATTCCATAATTAAATAAATTGAGTACTGTTGTGTTGATCCTTATTTTATTTGGATACACATATCAGTAAAATAATTAATAAGTAGCAATGTGACACAAAATAGTAAAAAAATGACTTCTTTTATAAAAACAATAAACAAAAAATATTTTATGATTTGAAAAATCATTCAGGTGTAGTTACGAAACTTGCAAAACAATAATATTTTCTTTCTATATTTCAACAAATTATAATTTTTAAATATGCGCCAATTTAAAATGATAGGTCCGTTAGAATTACTTTCATCTGGTGTAGGCTATATATACGTGGCTACCTTGTGACTACGGCTAAGTAAAAATTCTTCATGTAAGTGTTCCTCATCACACACTTATTCCAGAATATAGCAATGTTTAACGTAACTGTTACGGTACCTATGTCGCTTTACATAGCGGTATCTGTCGGTAGTGTAGGAGCCAAGTTCAGGCGAAAATGACAGAGATTGCAATATTTATTTACACCTCACATATTCCCCAGAACTAGTAACAAAGTATTGTGGTGGTTTATGTGTATGCGTATTGTCTGCGAAGAATATTTTGCCATCATTATCCATTTTCACTCTCGCCTTACACCCTATGGCTTTCTTCGAGCAATACCATAGTCTATCCGTGTTCTTTGCGAAGGTAAAACCGCCGAGCATTAGCAGTTTATTTTTCATACCAGACGGGATTAAGACGTACTGATATTCTGTAATGAGCACAAAAAATCTGTAATTTGTAACTAATAACCTTCTAGTGCTTTGTAAAGACATCGAAATTGGTACAAAATATCAACAAAATATCGTGATCTTTTTGAGACATGGGATTCATTTGGAAATACACATTTTTGAATTAAACGACTACAGAAATTACCGTAGTTTTCAAACTGCAAAATAAATTCTATGAAATACACACATAGAGATTTGATCGTTTTATAATGCGTTGTCGACAGTTAACCTAAAAGTGCTATTTTAGTTATACTAAGTACTAATTTCATCAAAACACTTATCAATTTTAAATCATCTCAAAAACTTCATATAGAATCTGTCTATGTCAGAAGTAATCAATATAAGCATGTTAAAAATAACAAACTCGCTGGTATAAAATATTTATTACCTTAACCGATCAAATAAAAAGTTAAATTATTAAAAGGTTATTCTTTACTTAATTTTACAATTGAAATAAACAGGTATGGAATTTCTTAAATAAAGTTAACAAAAAATATATATTAGTCACACATGCACTGAAAAAACTACCTTGGATCTTTGTCAGATTCAGATCCCAGGCTTACCCATACCACAGGCTGGGGCATGGTATAGTGACCAACTTTTAAAATTGTAAATTCACAGCAATTACATTCCCATAATACTTCAACCACTAAGTTTAATGTAGTATCCGTCAGCTGCCACTTTATAAACCGGTGGTAGGTGGTTATGGTTGCAGTCGTAAAACAAAACTTGAGTCTCAGGGTAGTTGAGGAACACCCTCGCCTTGCACCCCTTGGCCTTCTTGGAGCAATACCAGTGCCTTTTGGAAGTTCTCGCGAAACTATATCCATTAACCATTAAGATTCTCTTATCACCAACAAGTGTTATAAAATGAAAATCATCTGAAAAATACAACATTATCATTCTTACCTACATTGAAATCATATGTATATACAAATATGTAAATACATTGAACTCCGTTATCGCAGATAAAAAATAACAATGATTGCAGTTCGCCGGAATCACTCATAATAGACATCATGACGTATATACTATTAGTATTAGTAACGTATGTACTATATTAAAAACTGAACAAAATCAAATGAAAAATAATTTTGTAAATATTAATTTATAACGTTTAGAAACGTTACCTTTGTTAGGCATTTAAATTCGATATGTAAAGGCCAATAAAACATTTTAATGTGAGCCAATAATTATTTGAACCAATAATTATTTAAAATGTAGTAATTAATTAAAAGATCAACATTTGGAACTATTTATGTATTTATAAATTACGGCTATACTTTCCGTAAACTTAACACTCACACTCTCACACACTCACACCACAATAATGAAACTCGCTTCACAATACTATAATTATTTTTATAAATTCCAATTCAATTTATAATTATGCTACTTTCATATAATATCCGTTAGATACTTGTATGTACACTGGAGGTGCATGACCATGGAAATTATCGACTAAAGTTAGTCTTGTGAAATCGTTATTCAGGACAATCTTGGCTTTGCACCCTTTCAGCTTCTTCGAGCAGTACCAGTACCTCCCAGTCTTCTGAGCGAAGGTATAGCCATCGAGTTGAATCAACCTTTTGTCTCCCAATAGCTTTATAAACCTGAAACCTAACAAACATTTAATTTATTAATAGAGTTTGCCATGAAAAGGAGAAAAGCAACTCAGATCACTGACGCTGTTTGTCCACCGCCACCGTCACCGATCCGATACCGATAATTAATGACGGCGCCGAAGTAGCGTACAAACATTTACTATAGCAGTGTTAACGACAGTTAAACGGCTCGCCTGGCGAGATACCTTATATAAAATAAATAAAAAAAATTAAAATAAGTACAATATTAAATGATGTAAATATAGGTATATATATAATAATTCATAAATAATAGAGTAAATAGTACCCGTAATGTTGGTAACACCACGCCGTTTTCCCGCGCGAAGGGACGGCGCGGGGCGGGAAAAAAGCGCGCGCGCACCCAGTGTGGTCGACGAATCCTTTGAACGCGCACACGCGTAGTGTCTCTCACGAATGTATTGTAAAATAAAGTTACCGTTATCCGTTGCTTTCTGTGCAGTGAACACCATTATTAAACTGTCGCTGTGTTGTGTAAAATAAATAACTCTTTTACCTCTTCTACCTCTTGTTCTCGTTTACCGACCTACTATCCGCTATAAGCAGCTTGTTCACAGCACGCCCGTCATCCGAGCACCGTCATCCCACCAGCCGATATTTCGAGTAGATCAGCGTGACCGCTAGATCGGCACCGAAATTTTGGACGCGCCGATGTGCCGGCAATATAAAACACGTTGGAAATGAAAATTAACCGTTTAGATTTAAAATTATTATGAAAACGTGTTATTTATATCTATATTATTCTACGTCCATGCGAGATTATACATCATAGAAAATTATAAAGTAAATTTGATTCGACTTTCATGTTAAGATACAGATTACTACAAATCCAAAAAAAAATGTGAAAGAACACGGATTGAGCGATTTAAAAAAAAAACATTTTTTATAAATAAATCCATCGATGTTGGTTTTATTTTAAAAATTATAGAATTCTGGTCTCTTTATTATACATTTCCATCGTCATATAGATATAACATCGAGGTAACACATCAGGTTCTTACTCTTTGTTCAGTCTTAGGCTAACAGAAAAATTTACTGGCTATACCGGAAAAAGCATTAACACCCATACCCGAACATAAATCTAAATAACTTAACACTAACTGTCCTGGAAATCGAACCCGGTACCTTATACTTAACAAGTCTACAAACCAGCTAAAGTAGTTTGATATACAATCCATTCTTATCCCGTTTATATTTCGGTGGTTCGTGGTTATGATACCCGTAGAAGCTGGTGATCATGGTTTCCTCCTCATTAATCTTCACCTTCGCTATACACCCCTTAGACCTTTTCGAACAGTACCAAAGCTTCGCGCTGTTCCGAGCGAAGGTGTAGCCGTACACTCGGAGCAAGCGTTTGTTTTTAAACAGCGTTATAAAGTGGATATCTGAAATATTTTGTTCATTTAATTATTCATGTCAAACCATTTTTCATAGGCTCTTTAGAAAATTATTTTTGAAGGTAAATGCCACTACAGCGACGAAAGAAATTCCATAACATGTGTTTTTTGAAAACATTACAAGTAGGTATATTATTTATAAATTATTATTAACATAAAAAGTAGAGGATTTTACGAATGTTCTACGTTCTTATAAAATAAAACTATGCGTTTTGAAATATGTTTTTCTTCAAGATTCCGTAATCAAAGGGTACAAAAGGGACGCTATTTCTAAGCCTACAGTGTCTGTTCGTCTCTCACAAAGATCTGTCTCGTTAACCGTAAAAAATTAAAATGTTTATAGTTATTACTAAGGTAATAAAAACTGAAAATGTAAGGTAAACATAAAGGAGACCCTGGACTATGCAACAGACTGCTTCTTTTCAACTGTTTTCTATTTATTTAATAAACAATATACTGAGTTACTGACCTGTGGTACTGGAAATTCAATCAACCTTTGTAAATAGTGGAAAGATTAATGTAATTTGTATGCGTAACCTAACTTAACACGTTCAATGCCAATACGATTTTGTATTGGAATTAAACGTGTTAATGATTAATGAAATATGAAATATTTCATAAAATCTGTCAAAATCATTGAATTGAAAATTTGGAAGATGACAAAGCAGAAAATTATTGATGAATAAGTGTTGATAAATGAAAAAATACAAGTTTATAAAATATCTGTTACAAGCTGATTTTATTAGTTTTAATTTTGGTATAACTTATGATGATAATCTTCCTCAATTGATTGAGAATAGTAAGACTGATTTTGTCCAAAGGTTGTGTTATTGATTAATTAAGTATGATACTGTTGATTATTAAAGGATGATTATATTTATAACGAGTTGTAATTTATACAGTAAAGAAAACAAAATGTTTATACAGGATTTTATTTATTTACTTTTATATTACATAACATTTTACCTAATAGATTTTTATAATTATTAATTACAAAAAATCATAAATGCTAAATAAGATGGCCTTTATAAAACTACACTAGAGGATGACGTAACGTTTAATATCTATGATATGGTCTGAAACACTCTATGCATAACCCTGGCTGACTGGGGCAATCTTCACATGCGAATATGCTTTGCACTCTTTTTTTAAATACGAGCCAGCATTGACTGCATCGCCTTCGTTTTGTTTTGCCCTTGGAATCCTTTGTTAATCGCATTAAGCTATGAATTCTATTTGGCCGTCGCTCAACATCAGGTAACATTGCGATCAAACCCCGGTCTATCAAAAATAAAAAGAAATTATCTCAAATCGGAATTGAATACCATCGTTATATTTTTCTTCCAAAACAAAAGTAAGTACATATTCAGGTCTAATAATAAATTCGCCGCGTTTATGAAAAGCTTCGCCTTACAACCTTTAAGCTTCTTCATACAATACCAATATTTATTTACGAATGTCTAACCATTTACTTGAAGCAACCTTTTATCTATATTATATATCTTATCTTTGTAATATATTTTACTTTTTATAAGAAGTACACTACCGCCAATAAACTTCTGTAATGAACCCTAAATAAAATTGGTATACTACTGAGCCGCACGTCAGTAGTCCAGAAGCCGGCCTTATGAGATCATTTTCATTCATTCTTTATGTGTGATCTATGATGAAATGAAAAAAAAAATCTGTGTGAAATCTTTATTTACACTTATCATGTATTTGCTTATCTTACCACAAAATCATACTTATCAAATATAAAACGCTCATGACATGGAAATTTGAAAAACTGTTTTAGGGCCGTAACATTTTAAGCTACCTTCATGAAGTATCCATTTGGTGCTTGTATGTACACTGGTGGAGCATGTGTGTGATTGCCGTCTATGTAAATAATTTGCGTATTCTCCTCATTGAGGTACACCTTCGCTTTGCACCCCTTCAGCTTCTTGGAGCAGTACCACCGTTTATTTGTGTTATGAGAGAACGTATAGCCTTCTACTTGGAGCAGTCTTGTATCACCTACCAGAGTTATGAACTTGAAGTCTGAAATTAATATCCACATTACTTCCACATCCACATTACTTTCGCTTGAAACCTGATTTTTATTTCAATGGATGTAATCTTTTTGCTGTTTTGAACTTACGTTTACACCGTCCCCGAGCCGATACCGATAATTATTGACGACGCCGAAGTAGCATACATGCATTTACAACAGTGCTTATCCACCGCACGTCCTTCACCCGAGCACTGTCATCCCGTACGCGGATATTTTGAGTAGATCGGCGTGACCGCTAGATCGGCACCGAGATTTTGACGGGCCGATGTGCCGGCAATATAAAACGCATTGGAAATTGTCCATACATTGCCGTCACACGCCGATATCGATCGAACAAAATAAACCACCGATATGGGTCGCGGTGGACAAACTATCGGCGTCGCGTCATATTAAAATCGGCCCCAAAATAATCTCGTTCTCGGTATCGGCTCGGTGACGGTGCGGTGGACAAACGACCGTACATTAGAAAAATGCAAATTGATATATCTTCTTCAATTTAATCATTATGGTGGTCGTGCCTAATTTTCATCACGGATTGTATTACGTTGAAAAAAATGTATAACTCGATTTTCGTAACAGTCGTCGATTAACGACTTGTATGTTTCTTGTTTGCACATACAGGGTGAAAGGTAAATAAAAATGCTGGCACTTTTAAATGCAATTTATTGAACCAAGTTACAATCATAAAATCCATACATAGCCAAAAGTACAATACATGTATTTTACACATACAAGGTTTTTATAATATAAGAGTAGCAGACGAGCAAGCAGTCCACCTGATGGTAAGTGGCTACTGCCGCCCATGGACATCTGTAATCAACCCCAGATAAGATTAGATATTCCTACACGAGGTCGGCCACACATGCGCCGATACCTCTGAGAACTCAGCTGGATCGCCTGGGAAAAGTATGTCTCCATAAAAAATTGCACGCTTAGACCAAACAACAGTTTCAAACAGTATTCAATTCATATTCAACGTTTCTAACGAACGTGATGCCGTAATTAACTATTAAATTAACTATCAAAGTTATATCATAACAAATGACTAGCTATATAATTAAAATGACTAGATGTAGAACTCAATGTTAATTAAAAAAATCAAATACAAAAATATAATAATATGTACAGTTTTATTGTGATATAGATGAAATACTAAGATTAGTTTTGTAAACCAAACTGTTAAATGCAAATTAATACTAAAAATATGTTCCATAAATAGTACTTACAACTATAGGTACAAAACATGTTGATCTAAACTTATAGACATAGATTTTTTCCTATTCCCCAATACACTATTTATATTTCGCATACGGGTCTGTACAGTATTTTGTTAAAAAATGAAGTACTCGTACCTTTTTTTTTTTTTGTTGACGAGAGGGAAACCTTAAAAAGGTACCCTATGCCATGGGAGCGACACGGGGTAATGTGGGATTCTTACCGCATTAAAACCTCCTGGTGGCCATCCTCGGTGCTGCGTTGAGAACTCCGGGATATCCAGGGAGCACAACCGGAGTCCTCTAAGCGCATTGCCGCATCGGGCTACTCTCAGGTGAGCATAAGCTCGCCACATCCTCCGGTGTGTACAACGACATGCGGCCACACATGAAGCCGTCCTTCCCGGGGTCGCTGGGCGGAAGGTTCGAGGTCCCACTCTTGCCGCTCACTACTCCGGAAGTCTCCTTTTAGTCGCTTCTTACGATAGGCAGGGGATACCGTAGCCCTATTCTGGTCCCGGAACTACAGGGACAGAAGTACTCGTACCTAGCAAATGACCTTACAGTCCACCATATAGTAAGTGGTTACTGCCGCCCATGGAATTTGAAACCAGCTCTATATGGCACAAAGATTTTATCAAAAGCTTATCACACATGTGACTGAACGTAACATACTACATTCCTTTTAATTACCGTACCTTAACATAGTGACCAGATGGGGTCTGAACGTACACCGGCCTATCATGGTCATGGTTGCACTCAGCAAAGATAATCTTTTGGTTCAAATCATCCAAATACACCTTGGCCGTGCATCCTTTAAACTTCTGCGAACAATACCAGTGTTTCTTGGTCTTCTGGGCAAAGGTGTAACCATCGTAGAGTACTAGTTTTATTTTGCTGGGCAGAACAATGAACTGTACATCTGAAAAGTACCGCGGTTTTAACATCTCTTATATTTTAAAATATAAAATCAGCTTTCCCGTTTTTCCGCAATTCGAAAAATATATGTTGGATAGAAAATTTCTACACAAGGTTACGTTTATAAACGTGTATTATAGATTTTTACCTCCAAGATTACACGAAAACGTTCGAAAATTGGAAAAGTGGTCCAGAAACCTATTTAGAACCACTAATAAAATATCTGTCTGTCTATATTTCGCACAGGACGCGTAAGCTAGAGGCATTTTTATAAAATTGAATTTTCATTATTGTAAATTAACGATTAACAATATAATTAATTAATAGAAACAGTTGTTACAGCCTGTCACATTATATGATTAAGATCCTTCTCCTAATTTATAAGTAACACCATACTTGTATCACCCAATTGAAACAATATAGGTTCAAACCAACTTACAGGTAAAAAACAAGAATACAAAATGTTTAATCTTTTGTTCTTTATTCTACGAAATTATATCATTACAAGGAATAATTACAGTGATACTTAAACTACTCGTCTAATGCGAATGACGATAACATACACAATTAAATTAAATCACAGTTTTTGCTTGAAAAACATTGGTCAATATGGCTATTTGCACGATAAAAACATCAAAGAACGATGGGCAAATTCATATGGAACTTAGTCCAATCGTCAATAGTCTTCAAACTCTACTATCGAATTCGAGGTTTGGCAGTTTTGATAAATTTAAAAGAAAAACATACTTCTAAACATTGTAAGACAGCTTGTTTAAGCTGTCTGTGTAGCTTATAAGGACATAGAACTTCGTAGTACGCCTTACCAACGTAATGCTCGAAAACGCTATATTCGCGCTCGATTTCGAGTTAGCTCTCATACCATGAAATAAATGGTAACCTGAAAGCTTTGATATGGAAAAGGTTTGAAGACTGTCAGGGGTTTGGACCAAACTGCCCATCCTCTTTAAATGTGTCTTGTATTTAATGTATTGGTAAAAATATATTGGCACCGACTAATGTTTAGTTAATACACATTTAATGAAAGAGATTTAGATAATGTATATCACACCGTTTACTCAGATAAAATCTAGTAAGCATTCGGACGTTATTAGGCATGGGTGATATACGAGTATAATATATCTACACTAATACCAAATATTTTTGACAAAACTCATAATTTTCAAGCATAATAAATTTTGTAATTCCTAATTCGAGGCGATTTTTTACATATTACCAAATTAAAATACACAACTTTACGTTATTTTTTATGCTAACCATCCGGGTCCTTCTACAATCCGAGCCAAACTTCTAGTCTGCTTTAAAGTTGTTGCGCACAGGTGTAGTCAGAGAGCCAAAGCAGTCAAACACAACATCTAAGGTAAGTAAGAGCACACTAACGCATGTACCCGTGGCCAAGAGCAAGCAGCAGATGGGTTCCGGGGTGACCCGCGCTGTCTTCATCCCGATAATATCTACAGTTTGCTGCTGCGACGCGACTCGTTTCTATATTCAGAGCAGACTGGAAGTTTGGCGCGGACTTTACATGCAATGAACTTTTATTCATTATTCATAATATTGACCTTCGTATCGTTTTAAAGTGTCTGTTCTTAATTAGTCATCCAGTCACTTTTTCAACTCATACATTTCATATAGTGACCATTTAATAATTTCTTGTATACCGGCTTCTGGTGGTTATGGTTATTATCATATTGGATCACAGTATTCTCTGCATTAAAATGTACTCTGGCCTTACAGCCCTTTGATTTCTTCGAACAGTACCAGTGCCTCTGAGATGCTTTGGCAAACGTGAATCCTTCAGCCATCAGTAATATCTTACCACCAATCAGCTCTATAAACTCAAAGGAATCTGTAAAACCATAAATATAACATCAGATTTTATTTTAATTTATATTAAATTTACTACTTTTCATTAAAAATCTAACGGTAAAATTAAATTATAAATACAGCCATGTGTTACGACTTACGAATTTACCGTTAAGAATTAATATAAATAAAACAATCATTATTTTATATTTGTTTATACTGCATTTATTTCTTAAGGATAAAACCTAATATTATTTCACATTATTTATACAAATAAAAATGTACATATTTATGGCTAAGGATAATAAATCGTCTAAGAAGTTACTAAATTTAAAAGAAAAATCTATCGTCTTATATTTATTTAAATACAAACATTTAAATTTATATTTATTACAATTAAATTATGAATCATATTATTATGTCATCTACCTGTGGTAACCACCCTAATATTTTGGGAATAATTAATATTCGTTTCCCGGACGTTGGATTCTGAGCTGGACTGAGATTAAATTACGAATTTATTTATATATTTACTCATATCTTACATCTAACATTACAGTACTTCACAAGGTATTAGACCTTAACCAGTTACAATTCTCCGATACGATTATATATTATTAAATTTTAAATAATTACAATTAAATGAATTACAAAACCAAATTAAATCCAATGAAATACTTACTTAAAAAAAAAACGATTAGAAAAAAAAAATGTCAAATAAAGTAAAATTAAAAATAAAACACAAATAAAAATAACAAATGAAAAAATAATTCAATTCAAGTTAAATAAGTTACATGTAATAATTAATTTTTATTCTATCGAATGTTAATCTACTCGTCATTATATATTAATGACACGTACATTAAAGATAATTCTAATCCTGTTGGGTCCTCGTAGGATCATTTATAAGCTAGTAAAAACCATACTCGTACACGTAAAATATATCATCACAGTCGGTAAAGTCATTTCAAAAAGTAAGTAGTAGACGAGCATGCAATCCATCTGATGGTAAGTGGCTACTGCCACCCAAGGACATCTATGTATGTAGAATACCTATGTGGAACATATGAAATGTGTGTGTATGTATATATTTGGATATCTATAATATATTTATATAAATAGTAAGTATTACAATATTTTTGTATTTAACACCTGCCGCAAATTTTCTCAATTCACCAAGGGTTGACTGGTCGAGAATGCCATCAGGCATTAAGTTTGCCCTGGTGTACCTTAACCTTGTGTTTGTGTCACAATAAATATATAAATAAATAAAAAAAAACATTTATAAAGAGAAAATCCCTAAGATACCCTAATAAACCCGCCATGATTACTTTTCACGTACTTCCTCGGTTCATGAGGATGGACGTTATTAATTTTTATAATTTCTTTATTATTATTAAGTTTCAGTTTTGCTTTACAATTGGCGATTCTACTCGAACAAGTCCAATACGTTGATGTTATTTGGGAGAATGTGTACCCATCTACCACTATTAGATGCTTCCCTCTTTGTGAAGGAACAACGTCATATGGTATTCCTGAGAATTTAAAAATAAAAGGACATAAATAAGAGAAATACACTTAGCAACTTACACTTATTAGCAACCTGTGTCATACCATATTAAAAATAAATTAAAAATCAAATATGGCATACAATAGGGAATATGCATGTGATTTAGATTTGCTTGTTATTTTTTTCCTCGGTACATTACGGTCCTGAAATTACATCTAAACCATTATTTTTTCTTTATTTCGTATTAAACTGTTTAAAACTTTAATCAAAAATCGTAAATTATGCGAGCGAAATTCAAATTTACAAAACGCATTCCCATTGGTTGAATAGAAAAATGACGTCACATAGCGTGTTACGATGCTTATCGGCGTCGATATTCAAACTGTTTGAGAGAAAAAAAAAATTGTCTATATTCCTACAGTGTTATTTATTACCTAGTGCGATTTTTCTACATAGTATTATTAGGAATAATCAAGAACAATGATTTAAAGTAGTTTTGTCAAAGCACAATCGGACTGTTTACCTAAAATATGTCAATGCAATATTTTAAAATTGTTTACCTAAAATTATTGTTTGTTACAGTAAATGCAAAAGTTAATGCGATTTTGGAGATACTTTATCTGTTTAATAAATAACATAATAAATAAATAATATAACAAATAATAATAATCATCTAATATTTTAGGAATAATTAATATTCGTTTTCCGGACGTTGGATTCTGAGCTGGACTTGGATTAAATTATGTTTGTTTTTTATAATATAGGAGTAGCAGACGAGCATGCAGTCCACCTGATGGTAAGCCTCTACTGCCACCCATGGACATCTGTAATCAAGCCCAGAGTGAATTACATATTCCTGAGCTCGGCCACAGATGCGCCACTACCTCTGAGGACTAAACTGGAACGCCTCGGAAAAGTATGTCTCTCTTCAAAACGGAACACAGCAGCGCCAACACTGCTGTTATTAGGCAGAAATAGGTGCGGCGGCGGACCTATTTCTGCCTAATAACACCTTAAACGCCGAATAACGGAAAATTTTGATATTAAAGAAGTAGCAAACGATCATGTCATCATCATCATCGTCAATCGCAAATAAGACTACAATTCTTCTTGAGGCTGTCTACATATGCGTTGCTTCCCCTGAGGGCTATATGGGAAAGTTTCTGATAAGTATGTAGAATACCTATGTAGAACATATGAAATATGTGTGTATGTATATATTTGAATATCTATAATATATTTATATATATAGTAAGTATTACAATGTTTATGTATTTAACACCTGCCGCAAATTTTCTCCATTCAACAAGGGTTGACTGGTAGAGAATGCCATCAGGCATTAAGTTTGCCCTGGTGTACCTTAACCTTTGTATTACAATAAATAAATAAATAAATAAAAAAAAACATTTATAAGGAGAAAATCCCTAAGATACCCTAATAAACTCACCATCACTACTTTTTACGTACTTCCTCGGTTCATGAGAATGGACATTATTAATTTCTATAATTTCTTCTTTATTATTAAGTTTCAGTTTTGCTTTGCAATTGGCGAATTTACTCGAACAAGTCCAATAAGTAGATTTTGTTTGGGAGAATGTGTACCCATCTACCATTATTAGACGCTTCCCTCTTTGTGATAGAACAACGTCATATGGTATTCCTGTGAAATTAAAAATAAAGTACATAAATAACAGGAATACACTTTCATAATAAGAGAGTATTGTAATATCGCTTCAATCTTGATTTTCTCTTCTATGGTTGAGGTGTTATTAGCTAAGTTTAAGATTTCCGTTCTCAGAATATTTTTAGCAGTCAGGTGTTTTGTGTTCATAATAATTACTATAAAGTTAATCAGTTGATATCGATGCTATATTTGCATGACCTTCCAACGGCGTTGACGTTTTGCATAACTAATTAATTAGCAACCTGTTTCATACTATATCGGTAACTAAGTATAGTTCGCGTAAAACTGCTAGTCCGCTCTGAATATAAAAGTGAATCGCGTCGCCATAGCAAATTGTATGACTACACCTGCTCGCGACAACTTCAGAGCGGACTAACAGTTTACGTATAATTATACCTACAATAAATGAATTTATATTCATATGAAACTAATATACCAACATGGTTTAAATGTTATATTGCTACCTACACTCAATGATACATAAAAAGGAATTATTGCCTACAGTAGCCTACACTTAGAATTTCAAAAACATAATAAAAAGTCAATAATTAAAAAATCGTCAAAACAATACGGGTATCAGTCTTGTTAAAAATGTTGAAATGAAATACTAAATAACTAATAATATATTTTATTAAAGAAATAACATTTTATTTGTATATAATACATTTGTTATTAATTTATAATACATATATTTTTGAGTTTAATTAAAACTCAACGAAATTTATAACAGTACCTAGGTAAAATTTATATTAATACGAAATAAGTCTAGAAGTAATGGAAATAATTGGAAAAGTATTTTTAACAAGGAAAAGATGGTTCTTACACCCGAGGATTATCGCCCGTTATTAATAATCAATCTATCAATTTGTACTTATTAAAGATTAAAATTTCACAATTTTTGCATACTAGAATAGTCATATTTCGATCTTTGGTGCACAAAACATTGGATAGACTGGTTATTATTATATTAATATGATTGTGAGTTAGAATACCTCATATATTTTGTTATCTCTCAGAAAATATTATATCTGAGTTAAACGCAGTCCGACCACTCATAATAGAACCTCGGAAAAGTATGTCTCCCTTTAAATCAGAACACCGCAGCTCTTAACACTCTTTATATTAGAAATGGGTGTGGCGGTGGTTCCCCGCAGAGTCGAATCACGGAGGGTTCTACCACCTTAGATAATGCCTAACTATTATGGTGCATGATTATGCTCACGTGTAACCTTCATAAGTTCATTGTAAACAGTAGTCAAAGTGGCTTTGCACTGTGTGGCATAGTTCTTAGAGCAGCGCCACACTCTCTTCATCTCTGTCTGATGCCTAAGATGATACTTGTAACCCTGATACTTCAGCATCTCGTTTCCGATTCTTGAAAGAAAGAACTCCAAACCTAAAGAATTGTAAATAATATAATAATAATAATAAAATGTCAGAAGTACCATTATGGTATATGGTATATGTTATATATTAAATATCCCTCCCCATCAAGTGTCAAATAATCAAGGTGAGAAGGTCGTAGAAGAAAATTAAATTAACTGTCAAAAGCAAAGGAAGCTTCACAATTTCAATTCAACCACATTTTTCAAAATCCCATTATGAGATCAAATACGTCACAAAGACCAAAAATACCGAAAAGGTATATAACAGGTACGTAATGCACTTTTACACGAAAATATTAGAAAGCAAATTATAGCGACGGAGATTCGCTCGATGTTTATATGCAAGTGCATACATACATGAGGAAATGCTGCCAGCGTCTTGGGAACCTTGCCCAAAAACAGTGATGGTGACTTTTTTTTTATGGTAGTGTTTTTTTTTTTATATTTTTGTTTTTCATTTTACATATATACATGTAAATTTTGTAATTAAATTATTTTATATTTATAGTTTAATTTATTATTTTTAATTTTCTGTAAGTTTAATTATAATTGAAAATATTTTTCAGTTAATAAAAATAAAATCTCATACATAAATAATGTGCCTACATACTGCTAACAGTGCCCCCTCTTTTAAATACTTTAGCTTGTATAGATTGCGTTAGTGGATTTATATATGTTGAGTGACGTGATATAATCAATAGAAACTAATTTGTCATGGTTTTATATCTTTTATTGCTATATACGGTGTATGTATACTTAAAATACTTCAGTTAGTTTTGAATTCACTTCATATTTTTACAGTACGTCTTAGATGAAATATGGAAAAGAATGCATGAATTACCCCCATCTGAAAGCTTTCTCATTAATTAAAAGGAATGTTTCGCTGTTGCTTATTTAAAGTTTATTTTTAGGCAGATGGTTATGGTCATTTGACAAAAAGACGATGAACCCGGCTTCGTCCAATATAAGCTTGGCCTTGCAGAGAGGGCGATGGGTAGAGCAGCACCACCTAAGTTTCCCATTATTGGAGTACGTGTACCCACCGATGGCAATCAAGTCCTTCCCGCGCTGTGATTTCACAATATGATACCCTCTAGCACTGGGGGCTGTAAATTGGAAATAGTTTGAATTGACCATTTCTGGTGTAACAGTCTAAGCATTTACCATAGGTAAGTATAGATATCTCTCCGCATTGTAATTGAAGGAAGCCATTAAATGGTTTAAGCGGGTAACAAATGTGTCTGCCGTTTAATAGCTGTCATGGTGTAATTTACGCGGAAAAAGTGCCGACATGTTCAGTTAACACGTGCAAAAACACGAAATCGAAGAAAAAGTGCGTAGAAATATCTGTTCATTCGTAAATGATCTAATAAATTACACTTTTTTAATATTTTTAAAACACGAAAATAGATGACAATGACAATTTCAATTGTCAAAACTGGATTTTCTTGTAAGGAGTGAGTAGTTAATCTTTACTTATCTATGGCTTTTACCTATATAGTTGTTACCGTTTTATTTTGATCTCTTGTAACAGGTCACAACGATTTCACATCGTTGTGACCTTGTTTATTTCAATAAACGTCCCTTCTGGAAACTCGCCAAATATTTACGAGTAGGTAAGAGATTTTTGTCTAATGTCCCATAATTTATTCAATAACGGTAAAAGAATTTATATCACACATAATTTTATTTATTTACTTAATGTATATATACGTTAAACTATTATTATAAATTTGCTTATGAAAATGGAATTGAGTAATCACTAATTAGTCCATCATCAGAAAATGATTTATCCCATATATCTTTCTATGTATCTCCAGTTTTATCTTCTGGTTTATTCTCGATCGATCCCATATTGTCGTCATATATGACATATTCGACATGTCACCATCAATAACAATATATCACATTTAACAACATCCAAAAAAAGTCTTATCTATATTTAGGTAGTGGCTAGAGCCGAATTCATGAACATTTATATCTTTCGAAAGTAGTTCAAAGATACTTTGAGTATTTCAACAATATCAAACTGATTAGCCGCTTGATGTTACAATGGACAATACAATGGACCTTAAAAGAATCTAGACCTTCCAAGGGAGTTTCTCATTTTCTCATTTTACACATATTTAATCTTCCCGTCGTCGAATCTGTAAATATGTTTTGGCGCATGGCTGTGATCATTCGACAGATATATGATCTCTCTGTTTCGCCCCATTCGCAATTTCGCCTTGCAACCAGGATGATGGGTGGAACAGAGGTAGCTGTACACACTCGACTTCGCATACGTATACCCATTGACAAGAATCATCTCTTTTCCTTTCCGTGATATCACTACCTCATATTGATACTCTGGAATTAATAAGCGAGTATCCGTGAAATAGCACTGATATTACACACTCCTGTTAAAAATATTGTAAAGACAATGAGTAATTACGCGCAATTATTTGCCTTGCCATTATAGCCTGCTATTTATAGTTTTCAATGTAATAAAATATATTAGGACGTATAAATAATAGATTATTTGAAAATATAATTGTATTCTTAATAGAAACTTTTACAGTTACATTTATTTTTATATTTATACAGAGTTATATTTCCCGCCATTGATACGCCAACTTTACTCTAAGGCAACTGCTAACATTAAATGTAGAGCCGTGTCCGCACGCTTACCAAACCTCAAAAACCGTTTCAAAATCAAAAGTGTGGATAGTGCGTTTGCCTTGGTTTATGTAGGTTTACAAGTGCTTGTGACCGAAACAATGAAGTGTCGATTTAAAAAAAAATAAAAGGACTTTGCCGCATGCGCTTGCAATGCGTCCACACGTTTGAGCGTTTGTAGAGGTTTAGAGTTTGCGGCAAGTGCCAAGTGTGTGGATGCAGCATAAGTTCAAACAAATCCGGTCGCTTATTGGTTAATAACGAACATAATGTCCTTCACTCGTTTTCATTATTTTCTTCGGGAGATGATTATGTTCTTTCGAAATGTACACTACTTGGTCATCGTGTAGTCTGATCTTCGCCTTGCACCTTGGGTGATTAGTTGAGCATATCCAAGTGAAAACGCCTGATCGGGCATAGGTGAAGCCCGCTACTAATAACAAGTTTCTACCTCTTTGAGATTTAATTATTTCATATGTGTCATAATTGTCTGAAACAATATTAGTTTTAAACAAAAGAAAGAAGTACTGAAAACGACTGTCACTAATTAAAAAACGAATTGTTAAGTTTTTTGATAGTATCATTTTGTAATATTACACTTTTTTCTCATCATTTTTATCTGATTCCGTTTTAAAGAATACTTTCCGTAGACGGAATGACCTAAGAAAAACAGCGTCAAACTGTTAATAAACAATCGAAGTGTTTCACCTTAACGAGACCCATGTATAGCACGGGACGTCTAAATATCTGAGAGATATTCCATCTCTTTCCTCGTGTACTCTTGATTATCGTTCATTGTGATTTGTAACAATTTCTTTCACACTTACACGGAAACCATGATTTAAGGCACAGAGTAAAATTGATGAACAGCTTGCAATAATTACACAAAACATAACATCGTTCAAAAAGTTTAGTCAAACCAAATCAAAACCGTAGTACCTGTCCGCTCTTTGTTTTGTAAATTCTCTTCGGAGGGTGGTTATGACTATATGACACATATGTCAGGGTGCCGTGCTTGTTGAGAGAAACCCTGGTTTTGCAGTGTGGGTAGTATGAACACACCCAGCGGGTCGGCGTCGATCTGGAGAATGTGTATCCATCTACGAATAGAAGATCTCTTCCTCGTTGGGACTTCACGATTTCGTATGACGTTATTTCTGGAAGAAATACGTAGGAGTAAAGAGCAAGATTGTTTAATTTTCTTATGAGTATGAATGTCAAGATACATTTGTTACAGTTACTTTTGCCTATGGACACTCGCACCACCCGAGGAGCCAACCTGATGTGTATCCTGTGATCCTCTCACTCTATATATACTGTAATTTTCATTGTTATAATAGCTATCTTGTCTTTCCGTCCATCTATCAGCTTACTGATCACTTTCGGACATAATCTTTTCTTATTTGACCCAACACCAACCAGAATGCACAAAAAGAAACCACAAGAGAGAAGTAGAAAATATTTATTTACTCATTGCTGTATCTAAAATACTTTTAAAAATTATAAAATATTTGAACAATCCTCATACAACAACGGGTGTAATGCCGCCAAATTGTTGTATACATGAAAAGAAAATGGATGCCACCAATAGTAGCGACTTTTTATGAACAAAAATAACCACATAATTTACTTTAATCACTCCAATTCACGAACATATCTTCATGTATTCACCCGTACGTGTACGTGCATACTTGGGCGGCTCGTGATTATGAAAGCACATTTCTTGACTAACAATGCGCCCATTGGCATCCATCCTTAACCTTGCCTTACAGCCGTGGGCCTTCTTCGAACAGTAGTAGTTTAGAGTGCGGCTGTTTTTAGAGAAAGTGTAATTTTGATACATCAACAGGTTAGCACCCTGACGAATCTTGATGAAATGATAATTGTTATCGGCTGAAAAGATGAAATGATAAGCGATTCATTTGATATAATATGTACCAATGCGGCTTTTCGCTACGATTTATCGATTCAGATTTTAATTCAGTTTTTGTATTTTGTTTCCAAGATCCACAAAGTATCTACAAAGCTTAAGGCAATAATAGTAAGTCGTAAATGTAGTAAGAAAGAAAGCAGGAAGGGTTTTTTTGGCTATTTGTAATGAAGGGTAATTATAGATACGGTTTTTGTAATCGTTTACAGGTTCGTTCAGCCACGGTTAAATCTTTTTAACTTTTCAAAAAAAAAAAAAAAAAAAACAAAGCCATTGGTAAAAAATCTTTATTTCATTAATGTATAATATACTTCGTAACTCATTACATAAATTGAAAATTATTTGAAAATTTTGTAGAGCACTCACATTTTTGATATAACAATATGCAAAAAATATTGTAATTGAAATGGTTCCACCGGGAAGGGTGACGTCATACCTATTTCTATTTCTGTAGAAGTATATGGCTGCAGACAGGACTACATAAATGAGGACACCAAGAGGAGTATCTGTCTTCAAGAGAGCAATCGCAACTGTAATTGGCTTAAGGGGGCTATAATTGGCCAAGTGCAAGTCGAACTCGCACACTGAGGGTTCCGTGCCACCAACATTTTTTATACTTTTTTTTATTTTCAGTATTTGTTATAATTTCACCCAGAATTATATTATATTTTGAAGCAAATGCATCGTGAAAATTTGAACTGTCTATCTATTAAGGTTCAATAGATAAAACAGAATACGTCGAAAATAGCAGCTTCTTATATGTTGACCCCCATTTATTTTAGTTATTTTTTTTTTTTTTTTTTTTATAATATAAGAGTAGCAGACGAGCATGCAGTCCACCTGATGGTAAGTGGCTACTGCCGCCCATGGACATCTGTAATTAACCCCAAATAGGATTAGATATTCCTACCTGAGGTCGGCCACAGATGCGCCGCTACCCCTGAGGACTAAGCTGGAACGCCTCGGAAAAGTCTGTCTCCCTTACCACACCCTTCAAACCGGAACACAGCTGCGCTTAACACTGCTGTTATTAGGTAGAAATAGGTGTGGCGGTGGTGCCGCCGGAGTCGAACCACAAAGGGTTCTACCACCTTCAAGTTATTATAGCGGCAACCCTTATACATACTCTGAAAAAATTCCAAGGGGCTATCTCTTCAGGAAATAGAGCCCTGTGACAGACGGACAGACCTTTAGTTTTACCCTACACCGGAGTTTTTACCCTTTAACTCTATTAACTTTACTTAACCCTAAAAAGACGGAGATTGTTACATTTGTCTGTAGCAGAAGTGTCCTCTAACCAATGGGTTAACTGCATGCTCGTATGCTACTTCCAATCTTATGAAAAATGTCATTACAATTCTATTTTATAAAACAACGCCGTCTAAAGTAAAGGTATAATTAAGTCGTTACTCTTAATATCCAACTACTTAGGTATAACATTATTTTTAAAACCTTAATTATTATGGAGTTCTTTTATATTTATACAACATTTCTATTACATATCCATCTGTTCCAAGAGAAAGAGAATAGGAAGGCGAATTGATGACAACATTAAGTAAATTCCTTAGTAAAACTGCACTGCTGGTCAACTTCTGAATTTTGTCTCATAGTAGTCTCTTATAACATTCAGGGGAAAATAATGAGTAATGTTCTAGGACATCGTACAACGGAACTACTATTTGTACAAAAACAGTAACGTACATACGTAAGTGTAAATTAATTAACGCACGCCAGACGTATTTCTGATCTTTAGTCTTTGAGTCAGAGTTGAGTAACTTATAGACACAGACTTTTATTAGTACCTTTAATGGTATATCTTTGAAATTAACTTGACGGATAAATACTTTTGCTTTTATTCGTTAATTATTGGAATAAATCCTACTTGCAAGGTCTTACATTACGATGTCGCAGAAATACCCTCTGTATAGAGAGGTATCTTAATGACTTTAGAGTCAAGCAGGTATCCAGTTTAAGGGTTCATTGACTGTAGGTCAAGTTCACGAAGATATCTTCATGTAAATACCGGCACTTGTGACCGCATACCTGGGCGGCTGGTGATTATGTAAGCATTTTTCTTGACTGACGATCCGTCCATTGACGTCCATCTTTAACCTTGCTTTGCATCCGGCGTTCTTCTTCGAGCAGTAGAAGTTTAGACTGCGACTATTCTTTGAGAAAGTGTAATTTTGATACATTAACAGATCACCACCTTTGGGAGTCTTGATAAAACGAAAATCACGTTCAGCTGAAAAAGTGGAACGATACGGATTGATTGCATAGGATGGTATAGTAGTGGCGGTACTTCCGCACTGCTGCTTCGATTATATCTTCCATACTGATGAATTTCATTACGATCACACGGAAAATCAGAAAAAAGTAACAATTTTTTAAAATACAATAAAAGAGAGAGAAGGGATTTTTTGTGGAAATATTTGCGGAACAGAGAGAATTTTATATATTTATGTAATAATAATTGTAATAGATAATTCTAATTTAATAAGTATTAAAATATTTCGGTTCTGAGATAAAATAAAATGATAATTTAATTTCAATGATAAACGAATCATCTTTACCTACGTCCTACATCCAAAATGATAGCACAGTACCGATTAGTGAACTTTCGAGAAAGTTATCAAGGTTTATGTATATATTTCTTGCTTGCAGTTGGTTTTAAAATAAATTACTGATATAAATAGAATTTTATTTAAAGTTATAAACGGAGCACAACAGGACAGATAAGAGACAGTTGTATACACATTCATTAATATCATAAACGAATACATCTATAGGTATAAATATTGTTGTCGAAACAGTCATTTACAGAGTATTGATAAAGACTTTAATGTATCTATGTAATTGAAATTGTGAGTAAGAACACGTTATTTGCAAATTGCTAGAAATAATTTTTAAAATACACTCAGAGATTTTTAAACAGCTTAAACTTGTTGAAATAAGTCTTCCGTTGCTTTACAATATCATTTATGTCCCTAATTTCCTTAGCTTTAGCTGTTAGTGAGTCCCAAACAAGGCAGCAATCCTCCTGATAACAAAAAGTTTATTCTAACAACTAATGGACATAAGAACAACTTGGACCTCATACTGTACTTAGCTATGACATGTCTTCATACAATAAACCTGAGGAAGTAATAGAATATTTCGGAGGTGGGTGTGTGTGTTCATTTTTCATCGACATCATTTGACCATAGCAATCGACTTTGACGCTGCATTTACAATCGAATAACCTCCTCGAGCAGTAGTATATATTCTTCGCCACACTGTTTCCGGGGAAGGTGTATTTATCTCGAGAGAAGGTGTATCCATTGTACATAAGTAATTTGGTCCCTTCTGTTGTGTAAATATATTTACATTTTTCTGAAATCAAGTATAGTTTATAGTAGGTTATAGTTCAGTTTGGGGAACCTGGTTATGGATCCCTTCAGTTTCGAAAATACCCGTACCCAGTAGCGCGTTGGCTGCAACTTTTTATCCCACTTCTGGGCAGGGGGGTGTTTTTCGACAATTGAAAGATGCCTGGAACTTACTTTATTTCTCCGCTCCAAAGCGTAGTGATAGCTACCTACTATTTATAAGTTTATGTATATCGACATTAAATGGAGTGAAACGAAAATAGGAAAATGTATTTATTCTGTATAAGTCTACGGTGGCAATTACAAACCGTTTTAAAATGTTTAACCGACTTAAAATGTTAAAAATTATTAGCATTATTTAATTATATCTAAGTTCCTAATATCATTGATATATTGAAATGCAATAAATGTAAGTTTCGTTACGTAGATATCCAAAGATTTACCAGTATTATTTCAGACAGTGAAATTAATTAAAAAACGCTAGACGACACTGATGGTTAATCTGGTAACAGTATTGTTTCCGTTTAAATCAGACTTCTGCATATCTTATTCCGAAAATCGATAAATTTGTATTCGAGTAACATGACATCTTGGTAAAAGGAAATTTGATGGCGAATCCCATCATTGCAAACAATACACCTATAGCATCCCTTAAATACAAGTGTATTTATTGAATACACTCAATACCTATAGATACGTATAATTAAAATAATTTGCTTAATAAAGCTTATTCTATTTCCATATAACTTTCCTATAATATACGAGTATATTCGTGTCATTTGCTAAGGCGTGAAACAGAGACTTCAACATAAATTACGAACACAAGCTTTATTTTTTCATACATAAATTAATACGGCGTTTACACATCAGATTTATTTAACACGTATAACGATACGTAATATAAAATGATATATAGTAATTAAATCAATATCACATCAGCTATTAAATAATTGGGGTTTATTTAGACAAAGACTAATATAAATGCAAATGGTTAGCCAAACCAAAGTATATATTTAAATGGATAAAAAGTAAAAATTCCTACAGATAATTCCAGTTTTGTCAAAAACAAGATGACATTAATCCATTGCGTACATACATCAGCTAGCTACAAGAATTTACTCACAACAATTATTAATTTCCACGACATACCTACCTACACCTTTAAATGCCCTGAAATTAAACGTTTCAGGGCATGTACGTACCAAATGGCATTGTACGACAATTTAGATCAGTATTTTGAGCTTTTTGGTAGTTACAAGTGATACGATTTTTTTTCCTATGATAAAACTTTTATTTGTCAAGGCCGTTTAAATATATTTGGCTCCGAATGCAGATTGTCTTTACACGCCAAACATTGATGACGTTTGTAGTTTGTACAAGTATATAATTAATAATTATATAATATGTGACTAACTCTCTTGTCTTTTGCATTTACTATGAGAGCTATTCGGTGCTCTATAGGTATCGCTCACACAATAGCGGCAATTTGTGTAATTAATTAAAGAATAAAATTTATATAAAAAGCCGTTAATAATTCTGGATTAATTAAAATCAATCAAAACTGATTAATTTATACATGTATTTTCATGGGAGTGCGAAAAATATTACAGGATTACACTCTCTCTTTGAACAATAATATTATGATCAGTAATTTACACGAACGACGGGCGGCAGACGCACGATGCTTTCGCATTCGGCGGGCGCCCGTTCGTATAATATTTCTCAAAATTACTTGAAACTTTGAAACTATGCCACATACATCGTCTTGCAAGCAACGGACGCCCACGGCGGTCCCCGTACCCTTAGTATGAGATTTAACGTTTGGCGTTTTTATTACATCAAAACATTCTTATTACAATTTGTAATATTGTCCAGTTTTAGTCTTGATATATGTCGGTGGTTCGTGGTTATGGTTGCAGTCGGCTTCGATAATCTTACCATTTATTAGCTTCACTCTCGCGCGACAATTGCCACCGGGCGACTGTTTTCTAGAGCAATAATAATTATTAGATTGTTTCATCTGAGAGTAAGTATAACCATTCACCATTAGTAAATTCTTTCCCCTTTGTGTCGGTATGAACTCATATTCAGGCTCTGAAAGAAAATCACGGTTAGGTTAGAAAAAAAAAATATGAAAAATTTGAATGATATTCACCATTACAGTAAATATACACACATAGAGAAGAACTTAAATTACTACATTCATAATTTAGATATTGGATCAGGAAACAAACCCAAAAATATTTATTGTATTACATTATTATAAGTTTTATACATTATGGATGGAACATAAATTAAGTACAATTATAATAACTTTGTGTTATTACCGCATATTATAGCATTGTTAGTAGGTAATCCTTATCACTAGAGATCATTACACTTGGTAGATATCACAAAATGTATTTCTTTTTTAACAATGTATGATAGTTATATGAAAATTTATATTCTTTAATTACACCTTTAAGTGTGCACTTATTTGGATTTTTTTACATTTTTCGTAAAGCTTATACAAGTTTACAACTAATACTAATGTTCTACAAGTCCAATTTAACCTTCAAAACTTAGTAGTAATAATTGTGCTTTATTTGAATTATAAATATTATTAGTATATCTAAATTAATTTACATAATAAATGAACATTAAAGAACTAAAAAATTGTGTTATAAATAAGTACCAACCTATAAATGTATATTATTTAAATTGTTATGTTATAAATTAAAACTGGTGGGTTATGTATCTGATGATTAGGTGTGATTATGTCTATTGTTGATTTATATGTTTTTTTTTTTTTTTTTGTTTTTTTTATAATATGATAGTAGCAGACGAGCATGCAGTCCACCTGATGGTAAGTGGCTACTGCCGCCCATGGACATCTGTAATCAACCCCAGATAGGATTAGATATTCCTACCTGAGGTCGGCCACAGATGCGCCGCTACCCCTGAGGACTAAGCTGGAACGCCTCGGAAAAGTCTATCTCCCTTACCACACCCTTCAAACTGGAACACAGCAGCGTTTAACACTGCTGTTATTAGGTAGAAATAGGTGTGGCGGTGGTGCCGCCGGAGTCGAACCACAAAGGGTTCTACCACCTTCAACTTGTTTAATTAATCCCAAAATAATTAAATATAAACCACAAATATTACAGTTTTAAAGTTTCTGATAATACCCAGATGCATGTTTAACATATTTTAAAGGATCATGATTATGGTAGGTTGAAGACGTTATGATTTCGGTATGGCCATGATCCATTTTGATGAATGCCGAACATTTCTGATGACGCTTAGAGCAATACCAGTTCACCACACTTTTGCTTCTCGCATCCTGCCAATACGTATACCCATCTAATAGGAGCAAGTGGCCCTTTCTGGAAGGGATGAAACGTATGCGATCTGGAATAAAATAAAGCATATTTATCTCTTCATATATAGTAATGATTTATTACTCGTGAATCTATTTATATACTCACCATTTTTTTTGAAGGGCAAGTATTAGTTTTACCTTAAAATGGTTTCATAATGTTACCTGTTCCAAATTAAATGCTAAAAAAGGCACGTCAAAATAAAAAATTTCAAATCTTTACAGGAAATTAAACTGAAACACAATAGATAAGTATAGGAAGTCTTGGGGTAAATTCAATAAAATACATAAACATTTTCAAATAGATTTATTATATTTCGAGACACTTTAAGGATTTAGTAAAACATACATGTACTTCTATGACTAATCGTTTTCAAAACGTCCAAATTAATTCTTATATAACCTGTAATATGCTGAAAACCAAAATAAAAACAAAATATGCTGCGAGTTTGATAATATTCTCAGGTATGGTACAAGATAGAACATTTTTTCAAATAGTGAAAGGGGAACTGCCGGCATTCTGGATATTTAACCACACGAGTTCAATGTTTAGTAGAAGTATATATCTTAATTAAGTACATTATTACATAAAATAAAAAGAACAAAGACACATCAGACACACAGAGTAAATGTTGAATAAAATGAAATGAAATTACAAAACAACAACACAGCATTGGATTGTATGTAAACAACAACTGCAAAACAAACAATATATTATAATCTGTTCCACCAATAAATTTATTATGAATAGTTACGAATAATATTCTGGAAAACACTGTAGAATTGAAAAAAGTCACATCAAAATAAAGAATGTATACTTTGAAAACTTAATACTAAATACTTACCCCTGCCTCGCCGTACAGGAAACAATTATCAGGAACATAAGAAACATGACACAAAACACATAACACACATATAATTAACTTAAGAATCATCACTTAGCACCAAAAACATTTAAATCGAAACAAAATATTACTACCCTTGACATTTCATAGGTTATAACACTAAGGATTACAACAAATACGGCACTGTAGAACACACACTTGTGATAATATTTACCAAAAACAACACATTCGCACTTCATATTTCGTATGAACCACTTTTTCACTCCCGTATTATTTTTAAAATCGAATTGGGTTATGAAATTTCCGAAATTTTGACAAATCTAAACAACAACTAGTGATGTCCCAAATTCTTACTAATTTATTGGAATTGTACTGTACCAATGATGATATATTATTGGTAGATAACATTCATCCATAAAATAAATTAATTAAAACGTAATATCTTGCGCAGTCTCCGGTCTTAAACTTATAATCTACTAATTGCTAGGGACATTTGTCTCGATATGTGTAAAATCAGATTTTCAGAATATTATTTTTAAACTGTAGATTTAGTTAACCTATTTTTGTTGTTAAAACATGAATAACGTCGTAAATGTGACAAACACCGTTGTAAATATAGTATATTTATTTGTGATTGCCTTAGAACAAATCTAAGTTATCCTAATATAATAATAAACAGTCCAGTCTGATATGTAAAGAGCTAAAGTCTTTCGTGATTTTTTGAAAGAAACCGCTTTTGATGATTTAACGGAAATGTATGCCTGAAATATGAAAGATGGAATATATTAATTTGCATAAATTATGAAAAATAATACATTCTTTATGTTATTTCTAAGTCTGTAGTCTTCGAAATCCATCATAAGTACGGATATTCATGTCCGCTTTTTTTTTTCATTTAGACGCGAAACACATACGGAATTATTGTATACATCAAGACTGTGTATGTTGTGTAACGAAATATTTAGCAAAGATTTTTAAATTTATTATTAAGTGTAATGTGTTCACGTATCTGAGTACAATGTCACATCACTAGCGCACTTAGGATAGTACATAATTCTTGACGTTGACGTTTCTCGACGCTTTTAAATAATAACCTAAAATAAATTGTTTGTTTTTAGTAAAAAATATCAAGAGTAGAAACGTTTTAAATAATTCTGAATTATTCATGTGATTATTTTGATTATTCCAATATCGCTATCAATATAACTGTGTGCAATGTGTTCAATTGGAGTGATTTGTGTAATTTGTGCAATTGGAAACTGTCTATCAAATTGAGCTATTTTGATCCCAGTTATTACCTATTGTAATACGCGTGTATGTTTTTAAATATGAGATTAGACTCAATTTCTAATAACCAACAAACGTAAAATATCACAAATTTCTTTGCTTATCTAGTACTCAAAAAAAACCAATTGCCACCTAAATATTTACTGGCAAACGTACTAAATCAATCATGTTAATAAGTGTTATATAAAAAAAAGAAGTTACTACGATTAAATACATATAAATAAATTAGAATTTAACTTAATATTGATTATACAGAAAATTATGTTTCATTTTGTGCAGTAACCAAAAATCCAAATTCTAAAATTAAGCAACAATATTATTTAATATACATCTTATTTACCATATACATGTAAAATGTTATAGTGCGTATAATATTCAAATGAAAATACAAAATCGCGACATGTTATCGATTTCCCGCCAAAAATGTTGCTACTTAACTTTGTGACAAAGTCATTGTGTTGGTGTTAAAAGTGCGATTTCAATTAATTGTGCATGTGTGGTGTTTAGTGGAACTTGAAAATCTCACATGTTGAGAATGGAGCAAGGTAATTTTCAAAATATTTTACCGAGGTTAAGAATTGTTGTAACCGCCATAGCCTACTTATGATCTGCGTTTTTTTTTCATAATATAGGAATGGCAGACGTGCATGCAGACCACCTGATGGTAATTGGCTACTGCCGCCCATGGACATTTGTAGACAAACCCAGATATGATAAGATTCCCACCTGAGGTAAACCACAAATGCACAGCTACCCCTGAGGGCTAAGCTGGAATGCCTCCAATAAGTATGTCTCCCTTACCACACCATTCCAATCAGAATACTGCAGCATTTAATACTCCTGTTGGGCAGTAAGAGGTGTGGTGGTGGTGCCACCGGAGTTAAATCACAGAGGGGTATGTGAGCTCTATGTCGTACTTGGCCAACATGGTGAACTTTTAGAATATACTACTTTTCTGGTGCCCAACACTAGGAATATTGTGGGTTGAGGTAGTCATCCACTGCCTATTATTGATTCTATTACATGGTGTAACTTTTCAAATTGATCAGCAGACCATGTTTTGCCACCCAATTACAACAATATTCCCCCAATTTGAATTGCGTCACCATAGGAAATTGTATGACTACACCTGCTCGCAACAACTTCAGAGCGGACTAGCAATTTGGTGTGGACTATACCAATTTTGTTATCATTCATGATTATGCATCAACATATGTTTTATTCAT
The DNA here is from genome assembly GCA_014595695.2 of Epargyreus clarus clarus. Taxonomy (NCBI): domain Eukaryota; kingdom Metazoa; phylum Arthropoda; class Insecta; order Lepidoptera; family Hesperiidae; genus Epargyreus; species Epargyreus clarus. Next base: position 1,406,428 of record JACTTY020000073.1, read on the forward strand.
ATTTTTTTGGTTACAGGTAAGTAATACTGCGTGGCTGAATTCCTGGTACCGGCAAGTCGGTGAGTCAATTTGTATTTACCAATATTATATATAATGTACTATTTCTGCGAATTGTTATTTGATCCTTGATTTTCTCTTGTAAGTCACTAATTTGACTGTGGTAAGGTTATTTTTAATATTTTTAATATGTTTTCACTTATTATTATTATTTTTTAATCTGTTTATGTGCAATCTCTGCATTAATATTTAAAAAATTGGCTACATTTTTACATACTGGATATACTAGGATTAATGTGACGGGAAGAAAAACTGGGTAAGTAATAAACTCCATTGAATCAGAGAAAAAATTAAATGAAAATTTAAAACTAATGGCAATATTTAATTAAAATATTAAAGGAATATAACTGTAGTTTTATTATATGAGACCTATAAGCACATGTTGTTATATTATACTGGTTTATGACTTAAATTCCTTAGTTTTATTTTACCTATACCCAATTTTTTTCAGTAATGATTTCTAATGATCTTTTCTTTTTATTTTCTCCTAGTTATGTATCTCTACTTTATTTTTCAGCTCAAAATTGGTATTATACAGTTAATAATAAAATTTTGATTTTACAGTGACTGTGTTTGTGTTTAGATATTGTGTTTACAGGCTGAGTTGCAGATTGCAGGTTGCAAAGCATACAATCCATCTATGAATAGATTCAAAGCAAATACTTACAATTAAAAACCATGTATGCGGCATGAAAAAATATTGTGGTCATGTATTGTCTGTGAGCTGAAAATAATTGTAATATATGATAGGAATATATAAATGTAATAATATAAATAAAGTAGTAATAGATAATTCATGTAATTAAAATGTATCAATTGTATGCCTTCAATGAAATATATACTACTTTCTCCTTTAGTTGTTTTATTACCCCTAATATATTTTCGTTCTCATATTATATGAGACTCATTTAAACTCACTTCCATTGTGGAATTAATGTTTTTATACTTTGTAAATAATTATGTTAGCTTGATCAGCATAAAATCAAATTGTACTTTGTTAGAAATAGGCAATTTCATTTCCCTATATACTTTGAACATATACCTCCTTATTTTCAGTACATAGATATAGAGATGTAAGTGCTTTGAAAATGTATTAATCATATCAAGGAATTCTCTTGGAGACATTATATAATTTCTTGATAAGGATAAACTCAATTCATGTGATAAATAAATTGTTGATATGATAAATATTATATTATTGATAAATAAAAAGTAATAAAACTAAATGCGGATATGTGCACAGTGCATGCTTAGTTATATTGTTTATGAATTCACTGTTATGATTTTATTTTAATTATATTATACCAATTCTTTCCTGTTATTTTATTAAAAAGTATTAATAAATCCCTTTAGTATGTGAATTTTGATTACTTTCTAGTTAGTTACTTATTTTATAAGCCTATTTAATTCAAGCTCTAAAAAGAAACTTAATGCTTATATTGTGAGTATATTGGACAACGTTTCTAAATTGTGTTTATACTTACTAAGAAAAATGTACCTTTTCCCTACCTACCTACACATATGTTGTGTTGAATTTTTCTACGATTACAATTACTTTTTCTGATTCATCATTTTTTAGCGTGGAATGTTTGTACTAGCGCTTAGACGACATAATATCGGTATTTCATGATAAAAATAAAATGTCTTATCAATATTATACCGAAAATACTTTTTAATTTTCCCTATTTCTATTGTACATGTGTACCTAATAAATTATACTTGTATGCCAAATTATGCTATAGATATTCAACAGAGAATTATAAAAAAATATAAGATACACTAGATTATAAGTTGACACTTACGAATAAGAATTCGTAATATTTTAATTGCATAAAAACGATACAAGATCTTACTTAATTTATTACTTATTACTGACTTTAAAAACAAGTAAATCATGACAAGTAAGTAAGACATGAGTTCTTCTACATTCTATAACTGAAAAATATAAAAATATATGGTTAAAGTGTTGTGTACTCATACATACTGTGTTTATGTTTAACTTTTTTACAGATGCGCTCATCATTCCTTCTACAAAGTCATCAAAAACTTCCCGTGGATTGCTATTGTATAAAGGCTACACTTACTCTTGGCGGAACAAAAAAGCTAACGGGGCGTACTGGACTTGTTCTAGTCATCAGAAGAAAGGCTGCAGAGCCAACGTAACAACTATAGAATTGAATGAAAGAGAACCGTTTGTATGTAGATTGAATCTGAAACACAACCACCCTCCACCTAAAGTCAGATTGCCTAGCGACGTTGAATATGTGTAAAATAAACGCTGAGCTAACAATTTATGTTGTACATAGCGAAGTGTAATAATTTCGCTTCCTATCCGTCCTTTTTCCTTATTAACCCATAATGTTACTATTCGAAAATGGGGATTGTAAACGACCTGTAAAAATGCATTTCGCTGAAAAAGCTACTGAGAACTACAGTTCTTAGCTTAGTAATATTGCCAGCGATACTGTCTTGTCGCAATATGTTAATATAAATATATATTGGAGTATATATAAATATATATTGGAGACTATTGGCTATATAGTTGCTACAAAAATAGCCCGTTAACGACTAGCAATTCATATTTGGGTACATCTGACATTCAGGTTTTTATAAAAATGCATCTGATAAATATGTAATAGATAGTGTAATATTCAAATGTGTAAATGGATAGTAATGGTTTTATATATTATGTGTTAATTTTATTAATGTGTAAATAAGTGTATATAATGTTAACGTGGATATATTTTAATAAATATTTTACATATCAAATTCAACTTTTTAATATATTTACTTTGTGTTAGTTTAAGTTATCACATCGAACGAAAACATAATATTGTTAGTAGGTAAATACAGTAATATATTTTAAAACTCATAATGCGAATTTTTAATTCCGATAAGGTCCACGCGGGCGCTGTGTAAGCGAAGTCGTAAAAGTTGAACGTTTTCGATCAAACGTAAAATCTCATGCTAAGGGTACAGGTCCCCTCAGGGCTTTATCGATAGGCTTATTTATATAAAAGTTCTTAATTATTTATTCCATATACAGAAGTATAAAACATGATGATGATGATGAACATAGTATTTCAGATAAATATTTATTTACATGAGTAGAAAAATATACATTAAATTCCACAGGATTTCGCCATTGTCCTATATTAATGGGCCGGCAACAACGGTGTGGTGTTTGCCAGAAAAAATCACAATGGCGGTGCAAAGGATGTTCACGGTCGTTGTGTATTAAGAGAAAATGTTTCGAAATTTATCACATGAAATTTTTACAACAGCACTACAAGTGAATACAGCGTTTTTATTAAGCAAAATTTGTCAAAGCGACACTTAATAATAAAATAATAATAAAATTTTGTTTAGTTTTTTTTTATTGGGGCTGATTCCTTGACACTGAATTATTCCTTCGTCATCAGGTTGCCTTATCACGTCTTCTCGCGGCGAGCCATTGTTTCTGCACCAGGGCTACACGTACAACAAGAGTTACTTCTCAAAAAAGGACTCCCTCATGAAATGGTACTGTTCCTCGAGAACCTCTAAAGGGTGTAAAGTGAACGTGCTGACGAATGATAACCATGTAATCGCTAAATTTATCGGCAAGCATACACACGAACAGAAGTATATCCGGAACAATGTGTACATGCAAAGTGTATGATTTAATTGTGTGTTAAAAGTTTAGTGTTGTGAATTGTGTATGAAATCCTTCTTAATGTAAGACGAGACCAGTTCCCAGCAGTTAGATGATTATGACTTTATGTTGAATCTCTCTATGTCAACGGTTGGCAACCTTATTGGCGACACGGGCCACATAGTAGCTACAGTAGGCCGCATATGCCAACAAAAAAGGTAATTAAGATAAAAACACATGTTTATAGTCCCTGAAATATCGTTGCTCTGTAATTTGAAGTAACGGGAGAGAAAATAAGCTAGAAAGGTACGCGGGCCAGTAGAAAGAAAGTTGGTAGACCCGATCGACTGTTGCCTACCGCTGTGTTATGTAATGCATTTAGGAATAGGCCGTAGTCAACCTTATGTTATAAGCAATCAATAAAAAAACAGTGTAGTAATCTCAGTCGTAGAAGTCACATGTTATTATACTAGGTATCACAGAAAATTAATATAGATCTGTGCTAGGTATTATGTTATTGTCCCTGTAGTCTCGGGACTAGAATAAGGCTATGGTATCCCCTGCCTGTCGTATGAGGTGTCTAAAAGGGGGCTTCTGGGGTTGCGGGCGGCAAGAGTGGGAGCTCGAACCGTCCAGCAAGTAACCCCGGGAAGGACGACGGTGTGTGCGGCCGCATACCGTTGTAAACACTAGATGTGTGGAAGGAGTGTATACTGCTTCCCTAGGGAAGAGCCCGATTGGGGCATCGCGCTCGGAGGACTCCGGTTGTGTTCCATCGGAGATCCCGGAGTTCTCCAACAAGCGCCGAGGACGGCCACCGGGGGGGTTTTAGTGCGGCAAAAATCTCACATAACCCGGCGTCGCTCCTACGTCGTCGGGTACCTTCTGAAGGTTTCCTCCTCGTAAACAAAAGCAAAAAAAAGGTATTATGTTATAGATTGAAGAGAACAATGATTTTGATATTTATTTTTGTATCTAGTTCGTGCCATTCTTAACTACTTAGCTATCAAAGCTATATGTTTTTTAAGTAATTAAGTCTTATAATGTAGTGCCAAGAATTAAATTATTATTTATTTGATCGTTTTAAAAAGATACAAAATTATCTGATACTTACGAATGCTATTGACGTATATTTTTAGTACCATATTTAAATGGTAAATGTGATAAGTGTTATTATTTATATCTTTTTTATTTAATGTGGTATTATTTATATATTTTTTTTATTTATTTTAGTCATAGAAATTTTAATCAAAGGATCTTTATTGTTATTATTCCTGTACATTGTAAATATAAATTTGTTTTAAGTATATAACTGTATATATTTTTTTTTCCTACGGAACAAAAACAATATTATGTTTAGAAGAACTTACACTTGTTTATGTTTTGGACTTAGAATATAAGTCATGAATCATGTAACCTTAATGTATCTCATTGATATTTTTTTATTTCAAATTGCAGATCCAGTGTTAATAAAAGGAGCGAAGAAGGGCTTATACCTTCTCTTATACAAAAAGTTTACATACTCACGACGCACCAAGTCGAAGAAGGGTATTGTATGGAAATGTACCGCAAGCAAAACCGAGGGATGTACTGCTACTCTCACTACGGACGCTAATTTAAATGTAGTGGTTACAAAAGGAGAGCATCTCCACGACAGACCCGATACAGGGCCTAAACCGAAGCATGTTTATTTTATGGCTCCATAATATGTAATATTAAGTGCCCTCGAAAGTTATGCATGGAGAACTCGCCTTTATAAACAATATATTTTACTCGTAGTAGAAACAGATATATAATACAAACATGACCGCAAAAGATAATCAATTCCATGAAAACATCAGTACATAGCTTAAAACGAAGCATCTTTAATTAATTACTCCGTAATACTTGTAGAGCCCGTTAAAACTATAAATAATATGTACTTACATAGTTTTGTCGCCTTTTGTATGAGTGGATACTTACCTAAGAGTATTTTACTCGTAGGTAAGTATACGGAAAAAATGAGGGAAATAGAAAAATATGATTTTATTACTTTTTATTATATGAATAGATTTGTAAGTTTTTTTTTATAATTATGTTTAATAGTATATATTAAGTCGCAATACCATATTTTAATTATTTTAAAATTTTAAAATATCTTTCATAGCTAGTAAATTAATTTACAAAAACGTAATTCACAGAATCAGCGTCTACATCAAACTCTTTATATATTAGGTATAACATTTATATCTAATGTGGCCATATCAAATTTCAAACTATCGCAGGTGTTATAATAGTTTAATTTTTTTTACCTGTAATAAAAATATATAATAACAAGAAAGATAGAGTTAATAGTTAAATAAAATGTACAAATACCTAGTATTAGTATACACATAAGTGTATGATCGCATTTCAGTACTACCTCATAAAGAGAAAATGGTAAAATGTTGAAAATGTTACTATTTATTAAAATAGTATTCGATAAAATAAATAATGAGATAATTGCTATCAGTGTGTGTACAAGATTGTTGTATTAAGCTAAGCCTTAAAATTAATGAATTCAACTTAATTACCTTAGTTTATAATATCCAGAATGACGTCTATATTTCCGATTTTAACTTGTGACATAGGTACATCATTTTTAGGTATTTATAATAAGACAACTTTATTTGTAAGATTTTCTAGAAGTATCAAATTTTTATATAATTATAGGACGTGATTAAAATAATTTTATAACCATTTAGATATTTAAATGTCTGGTCAGTAATCGAACCCGGAACCATCTGCGCGTGAAACGAATATTGTGACCGCTTCGCAATATTTTGTTAAATCACCTAACCTACCATAAAAACTAACTTAGGTTTAAGTGTTTTGTAGAGTAAATTTAATTTTAATTTCATATTTTTTGTTGTTTTTTTACTTTAAATAGTAAAAAAGCAACCTGCCCTAATCTATATAACCTAATGAATAATTAATATACATTTTTACTTATTTGATTTCTAATATTAAAATTTATATATTTCTATCTTTATTGTTTTATTTAATAAACCATTAATAAAATTGTTACCTTTTTTAGAAAAGTAAAATGCACATTATTAAATTATTATTTGGTACGAGCTGCTTTGGTACTTTTCTTGGTTCTTTAATAAACCTCCATCATTCGGTATATATTTATCATTTTAATTTAATGCAGAAATGAATTCACCTACATATTCTCGATTTGATTAATAAATGCTATTCCTCACTACTTATTCTTATTTGTAATTCTAGTAAGACGTTTTATAAAACGTTTGTCTATTTGCAAAGATAACATTAAAATGGCTAAAATAATTTTAATCATTTGTATAATAGAAGGTTGATGAAGTCTTAGCACGATTCCCATAGTGTTATAATTTCTGATAAAAAATGCAATGAATGTACTTAACTTTAAAATAATATACTTTATCGTTAGTTGTATAATACATTGCAGTTAAGGTTGTGACAGCGGTGGATGGGGCACCGATTCTGATGCTGAACGGGTATTCCTTCACCAACCCCTCGCCCGTGCCTGGAGGAGAGCGCTGGTACTGTTCCGGCAGGATCAAGTGGAAGTGCACCGTGTGCCTGCATGTCAATGATGATTACGAGTTGGTCTGCATATCCCGTGAACATGAACACGAACCACCCATCTACAATATCTCACCGGAGGGGCTGTACTCTATCTCTCGTTAATAATCGTATATTACAATTTATTAGTTATGACGCAGCCTATCTATTAATTTGTATGCTGATTTTTATATTCACAGATGTATATAAATTACATAAGCATGGATGGATGTATGTAATTCAAAAGATAATTTAGGTGGTACTTACATTGCATACAATTATTTACTAATATCGTATACAATTTTAGTACTAGTAGGTTAGGTTAGGTTAGGTTATATTCAAGTTATTTAGATTGTCTCCTACTCCCAGAACGTGAAGAAGTCGGTTAAAAAACGGCAAGTCTTGAAGGCATTTGAATACGTATATAGGATTATGTAACTTGCTCAACAATAGATGTAACTTATTGATTACGGTAATCCTAAGGTTTTTACTTTGTACCTAATTGTAAGCATTACTTTAAGTTCCTTTGTGACTATTTTTTTAAGATTTGATGGTAATTAATTATTTTTGTATCTCTATACAAAAGGCCTCTGTCTTTTATAAACTTTACAAATCTTGTGGCATTTTATATTTCTGTAGTTTAAAATTACTATTTTTAAATTGATATCAAAAATATAGTTTATACTTATTTGTTTATTTTGTCAATGAATCTTAATATTTACTCAAAATAACAAAACAAGCGTTGCCTTTATTTATATCTCCGATCCGGTACTAGTTTAAGACAAAATATTGTAACTGACAGTTTGTAAGTGCCGCCGTTGGCCTATACAAAATAAATATATTTCATTTCATTTCATTTTATATCTAATTCCTAAAAGTCACCTTTCAGCTGGTCTCATTAAGCTGTCGAGTGGGAAAACACTGCTGATGTACGAAGGGTATACCTTTAGTCTTCCGACTGACGTGATTCGGGGTCCAGCTGGCATGAAGTGCTGGAGGTGTACTGGCCGGGGGGCGCAGCGCTGCAAGATGTATGTACACGCCAACGAGCGCCTGGAGATCGTGAAGACCTTCAACGTCCATACTCATGGACCGCCGAAGTACGCTCTCACTGCGTGCGGGTTTCATGTCAAACTATGACGATGCCTATAACTATTTGACAATGATGATTAGCTCAAACTATATAATAGCAAAATAAGGTTCTAAAGCAAAATGCTCGATCGGGTTTGGTAGATAGCAAATTATAGACACGCCTATGAATAACATTGAGCCAATCAGCGTAATTCGCATGCGGATTATTTTTCGCATGGCTTTCTTGCGTGTATTTAAACTAAAGCTGTTTTTTTGCACTCGATGATTAATTTTGTAAAGAAAATAAATTAATACATTGATATTTGTGGTTTCGTTTTAATTGCTGATATTGTACTTAATTTTCTCGTTTATTATTAACATGGTTTTATTGGAATAACTTCAAAAATAAGCGCCACTGTAATTTCGGTAACATTCACCGAGGAACCTGATAGCTTTAAATTATATGGGTGAATTACGTTTTGGTTTTTGTTGTCCATGGTTTTTCAGATTTTTTGTTATTTAAACTGGAGGAGACCATGATATTATTAATAATGGACGTTAGTCGAAAAGTGACCGCACAACATTCGATCAAATCATCCACGATTTTGACTTATGACTGAGGTAAATAAATTCTATAGTTTTCTGGGTAACTGTTTATTTAATTAAAATTGAATTTATTATTAAAAAAATGATTTTATATTAACTGTGAATCACGAAGTGTTTTTTTGGTTACCTGGGTAGTTTGGTTTACCAAAAAAACACTTTTATTTTATCTGAACGAATTATTGTAATTGATACAAAATATAGGTATTTTTCATTTAATGACTATAAATTAGGAACAAAATACCTAATGGGACAAAATTTAGCCTATTTTTAGTCTGTATATATATATGACAATATTTTCACTAACCAGGAGTTTTTAAGTTTTTCTAATTTTTATTGTAATAGGTAGTAATTAAAATTGTCGTATTTTTGTTTGGTAAAATATTTGGCACTCACGACAGACATTTGTACTTCATCACTATTATAATAGTTTTAATTAAATTTAATTGATTATTTATTATTTAAAATGCAAAAATATATTTTTTACAAATCTTGCACATTATAAAAAGTTGATTCACTTATTTATATAATAACTTCTTACTATATATTACTGGTTTTCAATTAACATTATAACTAAACCTTTCTGGCTTACTCGTAGATAGCTAGCAAATAATACGCACCATGTCATTTGGTTCCACTACATGAACTTAATTTTTTTTCAGACATTGAATACTCATTTATCCCAACCAAGCACGGAAAGAACCCTCTACTCTTAGTGGAGAATTACACTTTTAATCAAGTCAACAAGTACAAATTCTACTGGGCTTGTTCCGGAAGATCTGCCTGCCATTGCACAGCGAAAATTAAATTCAACAAAAGTATGAAGATAATTTCGTACGATTCTATTCACAATCATCCTCCTCCAGAGTTCTATCTGGACCCACGGGGACAGTACGTCAAAGTTGGCGGTGGGATAACCTCACACTATCGTAAATAGTGTAGTTCCTATGCTAAGAAGTTCCTTATTAAGTTTTTAATATCCAATGTTGTCATATATGAATTAATTAATTTATTACTATTTTTATTCGGCTCGAGGTCTTCTCTGTATGGTCGATATCCGAAATTCGAGTATTTCCGTTGGATGACTCACAGGTGTGGTTCACTATAAAGGAATAGTAATTCGATATCTAAACAGACTATACTTACTATTGTTGTAAACCCTCTGAAAAATAATATTCGATAATTGTTTTATCGGATAATAAGTGACTTTTAATTTCGTTACCGAATTTACTAAGTAGACCTTATCACTATACAAGAACAGGAGTCAAAGGATCAAGATTTTTAGTAATGTACATATAGTATTAAATTATTCATTCGAATATAAAAAAAAAAACTATGAGTTTGTGTAGTAATCTAGGTGTTTATTAATATTTAGTAAGTTTAAATTAATTGGTTGCATTTTTTTATCCATCCGCCTAATTTCTATTGATGAAAATAAGACCAAAAAGTTCAATTTTATATTGCTGATTGCTGACTGCTTTAAATTTTAGATGAAATATAATATTATTAATGACGATGTATGTGTCGGTGTAACGCACAATTTTAACATGCTTATGTTATGTACAATATAATAATATTTTATGTAAGTATAAAATAACGATTTTCTGCATTTAATAATTCCATAAGCCTAGAAATTTATAGCAATTAGTATTGCTGTTACTTGTGTAGTTTGATGTTTGAAGCCAATGAATACAAGTATTCATAGAAATTATTGTTTTCTTTTAAAGTATTTTTAATATTATATAATAGTAATTTATTTTACAAAATTAAGTATCGTCAGCTGCCTAAACTAAAAATATTATTAATAAACGATATTATTTATATCCGCCTGGTTACAGTAATAAGCTCTGTTGTTTTTCGAAGGGAATTGTAGGTAGACACTTACACGAGGCATTCCCACTTAGTCCTTAAAGGTTTCACCCAAATTGTGACCGACCACGGGTAGAACTTCAATACTAGTAAGCATATATTGATGTAAGCTTAACACAACTTACCATCATAAAGACTACATGCTTCTTTACAATTAAATGGCTTGGCTAATGTAAACTTCATTTTGATAGGTTGTTTCATGTATTTAATATATTGATCTAAAATATATAGTAATAATTGAATGTACGATAGTATCCTATTTTATTTCAGCTTTAGAATACAAGTTCATCCCTACCACAAAGGGAAGGAACTCACTTTTGATGATAGAAAATTACACCTTCAACAATGTAAGCAAAACTTTCTGGGCCTGTTCTAAAAGATTGTCACGGAAATGTAAGGCAAGAGTTAATTTTGATAAAGATAATCGTATAACATTTTACGATACTACACATAATCATCCACCTCCTGTTTACTGTTTTACCAATGAAGGTCTTTATTTAAAGATAAGTTGAAGAGTCCATTATAATCTGGAGGATCATAGTTCAACAGATGACAGAAAATTAATAAAGGTAGTATGAGTGTTCAAATTGTTGGAGCATTACATCGTGATGTGGTGTTTGTCTATGTAATACATATCCGACGGGTCCTACGTAAACTGGTGCAAGTGCGTTTTCACAACTTTACAGTAGAGCGATTTGCATGTTCTAATGCGTGTAACTTTAACATTATTCAACGTACATAGTTAAAATTTTAAAATGGTATAATTGAATCCTTTTGAAAAAAAAACTGCACTATACGTGAATAATTTTAAAGTTACACGCATTAGAACATTCAAATCGCTCTACTGTAAAGTTGTGAAAACGCACTTGCACCAGTTTACGTAGGACCCGTCGAATAACAATACGAGTAGTATAGGTACTGAATTTGCATAGTGTAAGACATGCTTACTGTAATTGCTGTTACTCTCCATGGATTTCTGAAATATCCCTAGATGGCTGCATCTAGGGATATTTCTAAATTCAGTGACTATGATAAAGGTTATAACCATTCTCCGCCACAATTATACATAACTCGTGGGAGGTATATGTAATATAGTAAAGTAAATAGGGAAACAATTACATACCTCCCAATGAATATAATTTAATATATTTGTTAAAATATAATATGGCGAACACTTTCATGTCTATTATTTTTAACTACTTACATAAGTAATTTTTTCCATCAGTAGTAATTATCACAATATCAAATACATACTGGACATCTATACTGGATAACATAGTGTACATGTATTGTTATTTAAATATATTTTTATTAAAATATATTTATTTTACTATTTCTAGAAGTTACACTGGCAAAATTACAGAAACAACTCAAGAAAGAAGAAAGATTAGCTAAAGACAGGTTACGAAAGCGTACACAATACAGACAAATAAAAAAGGATCCTGAGACGTACAGGGTTAAGAAAGAACAGGAGAGAATGAAGTACTTAAAGAAAAAGGAGAAGAAAAGCATTCTTAGCATTAACGAAATGAGTCCTAAATCACAATGGGAACAGAGAGAAAGATGGAGAAGAAATAATTTAAACAGAAAACCGAAGCAGACCTTAGACGCAGAATTTGGAACCTTAATGGACGATTTAATTAGGTTCCAATAAATTTCTCCTGAATTATGTAAACCCGTCAAAATCATTTCGAACCTAAACTACTAAAATGTAGCTTAAAGTACATAAATTAGTTTAAAAGAAACTACCTTCGTTATAATACTATATGCAAGTATCAAAAGATTACAACGTACAAACAACATACAAATAACTGGAAGATACTTCAAAGAAAGATTGGATCGGAATTAGAAAGGTTGTGTAAAAAAATATTAATTAATCTGTTGTTTGAGAAGTTTAGAAGGTGAATGAATATTGAAAAAAACTATGTAACAGACATAAGCACAGACAGAAAAAAGATCTATATATATATTTATTCCTATTTTTATTCAGCTTTATCTACTGTTTCGTCTGATACAAATTGTGAATTCTCATTTAAGATTGGAAAGTATTCTAAACTTCGTCAATGGTAGGTGCATAGTTGACTTTTTAATCTTTCAATTTATTTGAAAAAAGTAAGAGAAATCACAGGCACAAGATTTTTAATCATGTGGGGTATAATTTTTAAATTATGTATACTTCTATCTAGGTAACCAGTAATTGATTGGTTTAACCATGTAAAATTATGTACAGTTTGATTGTGTTATTATTTGTATCCATCCGCCTAATTTCTGTTGATAACAGACAATAACAATTCAATTATAATTTGCTATTTGCTTTAAATTATAGATAAATATGTCATGTATATGCCATGCATGTGTTTAATATACCTTTACAATATAATTATATGTATCTAAGTGTAAAATAATGTTTTTCTGCTTTTTACTATTAACCTATAAATTTACAGCAATTAGCGTTGCTATTACTTGTGTAGTTTTTCATGTTTTGAAGTTATGATTACAAATATTCGTTGAAATTATTGTTTTATTTTAAGTACATCTTTTAATTTATTTAGGGTATTTGTCGTCTTTGTTCTCTTTATTGTAATTTGTGGTAAAGTCCGCAGTTTAATTTTGGAGATACTATAAATATTACACACGTAAATATTTTCGCTTCATAACAACAGTGATATGCTCTGTTGTATTTTAGTGTCAAGGGAGGAGTTAAGGTTAAGACACTTACACGAGGCGTTTCAGCTTAGTCCTTAAGGGTATCACTGAACTATTGGCCGACTACAGGTAGGATTTCAGTTAGGATTGATTGATGGGTGGTTGAGTAAACTTACCATCAGGAAGAGTGCATGTTACTTTACAATTTAGACAAATTTTGCATATAACCTAAAATTTGATCCATTGTTTTACGCTCTTAAAATATTGATCTAATATAAAAGGATTAATTTTTCAATTGAGCCTTCATGGTCAAATCCAAAACTATAAGAAATAACTAAAGTGCTGAAAGGAATTACGAGGCCGATTATAATAAAAACGAAAACTGCATACACTAAATATAATATGAGAGTTTATATGAACTTTACAATTGTTTTAGAATTGGACTACAAATTTATTCCATCGGTAAAAGGCAAACATTATTTGCTCATGTTAGAGGACTATACATTTAATCAAGCCCAAATCACCGACCATCGATACTGGACTTGTTCCAAGAAAACCACAAGCAAGTGCAAAGCAAGAGTTAGATTTGATGTAAACGAAAAAATTGTCTTCTACGATAAAGGCCATAACCACTCTCCGCCACAATTTTACATATCACGTGAGGGGAAATATATCAAAATTAAAGATTAAATATTGTAAAAAGGAAAAATACTAAATAACATAAATAATATCGCGCTCCCTTTAATTTCTATTTTTTAAGTACTTAGATATAATTTCCATGAGTTCGTTAAGTTGAAGTATATGATAATATATGAATACGTACATGTATATGTGTATCGAATAAATATGTAAATTTCCAGTTTATTAATAAAATACCTAATTAAGTATGTACCGATACATTTTCATTTTCACTACCTTCGTTGAAGTTCGTTCTGGGGTTTCCTTTTAGTTCTTATAACGTAGTATTATTTTAATAATATTAACCCTCAAAATTAACCCACAAAATAAAAAAAATATTTTGTGCTTAAACTTAGTAATTTCTGTACACTATCTTCGACCACAAAATATTTAGCAACGCAGATAGCGTTATGCAGTCGCCTATTCAACAGCTATTCAACCAACTGGTACCAAGCACAAGCAGAGGTCATAAAATGTTATTTAAATATATATAATCGAATCTAACTGAATCGTTATAACTCACCGATGCATTTGAAAAGTATAATTTAAAATATTTAAAATAAAATGTACGTTTTTTCATTTAAATATATTTTTATTAAAATATATTTATTTTACTTCTTCTAGAAGTTACCCTGGCAAAATTACAGAAACAACTCAAGAAGGAAGAAAGATTAGCTAAGGACAGGTTACGAAAGCGTACACAATACAGACAGATAAAAAATGATCCTGAGACATACAGGGTTAAGAAAGAACAGGAGAGAATGAAGTACTTAAAGAAAAAGGAGAAGAAAAGGGTTCTTAGCATTAAAGAAATGAGTCCTAAATCACAATGGGAACAGAGAGAAAGATGGAGAAGAAATAATTCAAATAGAAAACCGAAGCAGACCTTAGACGCAGAATTTGGGACCTTAATGGAGGATTTAATTCGATTCTGAGAGTTAAGACGTTGAGCACATTTCTCCTGAATTATCTAAACCCAACAAAATGTTTTCGAACCTTCACTCTACAATACAATTAACAAATGAGCCTAAAATAAACTTACCTTCTTCATAACACCGAAAAATTTTATATGGAAAAAAAGATGATAACATAAAAAAAACTCTACTAGAACATACTGTCAGGAACAAAATGATTGGATTACAATCATGGAAAATAATTATTAATCTGTTTTTGAAAAGTTCTGAATGTTTGAATATAAACAATAATAAGATAAATATAGGCAGAAAGAAGAGATTGCAAAAGTGCTATTGACAGATTACCTACATTATTCATATTTTTTTTTCATCGTCAATACCTACATATAATTATATGCGAAACAATTGTTTTTGTATCTTAGTATATTTGTGATGTGACTGTAGTTAAAATTGTAGAGTAATATTGTTTGTGTGTATTTTAGTATCTTAGTCATGTGTTTGTAACTAAAATTTTAAGGTAATTGTGCTACTAATTTGTAATTCCTGGGATAGACTGGCAATAAATTGCCATTAGGCACTACTGTGGTATCTTTTATTTCGAAGAAATACTGCAATTGTCTTTTGGGTATATTATTTATACTTTGTTCTCTACGTACTCAAACGTCTTTTCAGATGTGCAATACAAGTTAATTCCCTCAGTGCAAGGGAAGCACCCGATATTAATGTTAGAAGATTTTACCTTTAACCAAGTTTACAGTCGACGTAACAAGCAGTGGTACTGTTCTAAAAGGATAACAACGAAATGTAAAGCACAGGTAAAATTAGATGAAACAGGAAAAATAATATCCTACGATAGAAATCATAATCATCTTCCACCGACGTACTTCGTTACTAGTGCGGGAAAGTATGTGAAAGTAAAGGATTAATTTGTTTTTCATGTTTATAAAGTGTACTCCTTCAAATAGTTCGTGCTTTTTCGGTATTGTATAATAGTTCTTGAAGTCTTTTATTAATTAAGACGTGGAAAAAATATGGAAGTGTTGTTGTAATAAAATTACCTTCGGATTAAATCACCATTACATGTACATTCATTTTGGACTCAGACTGCCTTCACTGTTAGTATTTTCCTTATATTTTTTGCACAAGTAAGGTCCGCGTAAAACTGCTAGTCCGCTCTGAATACAGAAATTAGTCGCGTCGCTATAGCAAATTATATGACTACACCTGCTCGCAACAACTTCAGAGAGGACTAGCAGTTTGGCGCGGACTATACCTTATTACCAATTTAAAGGACGCACGATTTGTTTTTGTTTTTTGAATATAATTTTATTTTTATTTATATTGCTTGTGTGATAATCTTTGGTCCCTGCAGCAGCACGTTGTTTTATGCACTTTTAAGATTTTCTTTTTTGAACATTTATTTTTATTTAAACATTTATTTTTTCAAATGATGACTTTTATTTACGCGAACTGTCGCTTACACGGAGCTTGAGCGTTTCCATTGTTATTTATGTAGATTTGTTTACCTGATTTTAGTTTCTTAATGCATAAATGTTATATGTGTAGATAAGTAGGTAATTTCATTCATTTGTAAGAGCGTTTCAATGTAGGACTCCGTTAATGTGTATACCATAATTGAATTACTGTCGTTGTAATAATTCTTATTTTTTCCTTCTAATGAGTATTAAATTAATAAGTGCTATTTTATTGGAATTTGTTACTTACCGTTAACATCCCTTACTTCATTATAAACGCAAGTACAAATGAATGAAATGCCATCAATATTATGTTTTGCTTCCGGTGCTACTCCTTCTCATTTCTTTAGTTACAGTAGTTTCGCTGTCGACTGGCAAGACATATCTTCTTATAAATGGGCATACCTTTAGAAAAGAGGTTTGTGTCAACGGCGCCACCAGTAGGTGGTGTTGTAACGAGCCTAACAGCAACAAGTGTGACGTCTACGCACATGTCAATGACAAATACGAATTGGTTCTTATCGTTAATTCTCACAATCACGAGCCTATGCTTTATCGACTTTTCCGAGATCGAATAATGTAGCCACCTTCTATTTAACGTTATTTTTGTTAGCTTTTTTAAACATTATGTTTTGTTATCATTAAGGACACGCTGCCTCAATAGAATTAAGTTAGGCGTTTGGCATAATAATGAATAATAATAAGTATGTTTGGTAGCTCTTACAATTAGTATAAAGGCTTGTTATTTTAATTTACTCTGTTAGTTTCGATTAAGTTTTTTTTAATTTCGTGCAATCAAATTCAATGCACTTTTAAGTTATAAGAATCAAAATTATAGATATCTATATTTTTCTGATATTCATTGGAATATAAAATAGTTGACATAAAACAGCTTGTTGTACGTAATTAGTAATAAAGTTAATTTTAAAATATCTAAGGATTTCTTTTATATAATATACCTCGAGTACTCATTGGTGGTGGTAAAACATGTTTGAGCGAAATGAGGAACGTAATGTTTTGTTATTTTTCGATATATTATGTGACAAAAATATATTTGTGCAGATGACAGAGAACCTATTGAAGAATTTAATGAGGAAACAACTGACGATGATGATGGCAGTGACAGTGAAAAAAATGAAGCCATGTTCATCGAGTCACGAGATGGACAGATTTTATTAGAATTCAACAAATATAAATACCGCAAAGTTTGTGATAGCAAAAACGGGTCCAGATGGAACTGCGCATATAAAAAAGACTGCTCCGCCTTCGTTTATTTGAACAACGAAGACGAAATAATTATGACTAAAGATGAACATTGTCACCGTCCACCGAGGAAAACTGAAGTTGCTGATGACGATAAAGGTATAGAAATATTGTTATTAATTAAATTTCTTATTACACTGAAAACTGGTAGTTTACATGGATATTTCAACGATGTTATATCGTTTTAATTCTTAATATGCGTGCTTTTTAAATTCGAAATAAATCTACGAGAAGTCTAAGTACCTATACCAATGGAATAAACTGTCCAGGATTGACTTTGCATTTTTATAGACAATTATACCTTCCCCACAGATGCAGCAGTTGTGATCACTTCAAGGAAGGGGAGAGAGATGCTTCTGTTTCATCAATTCACGTACCGTAGGCAGTATAGGACGATGCAAAAGTCTAGGTGGGTTTGTTCCACAATGAAGAACTGTTATGCATACGTCTTCACTGATGAGGACAACATTATTGTATCGGCATATGAAGAACATGACCATGACCCTCCAAGATATTATTTGAACCCAGATCATATTCTTGGCGCTCTAAGGGAACCTTTAGTGTCAGGAAACGATTAAAGAATCTAGGTAGAGTTGGATTTCTATAGGTTTTATAATGCAAAGACATATTGATTATGAAAGATTTTGTTTTGAAAATATGACTTAGTTGTAAGTTACATTAATTAACTTTGTGATCAAAGAATGTAAAGTACGACATGTTATCTATTTAGCAACAAAACTAATTAAATAAGCTATAGTGGTTACTAAAATTATAATTCAAATTTAATCTAACTTGAGATATGAAATTTTAATACCTTATATAAGATTCTTTAACGAATAAAAGTTTTAAACTATTTGTTCGTTTTATTTAGGCACTGATTTATAATTTGAATTTAGAATTTTAAGTAAGTAAATTTCCAGATTTTTTAATCTGTATTTATTTACGATATGATAAGAAATAAAGATAATACAGTACAACACTACTGTACTATAACATCAGTTATTTTGACAAGTGTTAATACTAAATAATGGAAATTAAATCAATAGAAATGTGACCTTATATTTCAAAAAATTAAATACGAGATTAATTGCGGTAAATGAAAATATTTTAATTTCTTTCAGCGGTAGAAGTAAAGTCCAAGCGAGGGCGGACACTCCTAATGTACAAAAATTACACTTATTCCAAATATCCATACCCACTTAAGTACGGGTGGCGGTGGTACTGCTCCAAGGTGAAGAACTGTAAGGCCTATCTCATAACCAAAGAAGATAACACCATAATAGGGGTCACAGGCTCCCATGGGCACGAGCCAGCGGTCCAACCCTTTAATTTCAGGATACCCGTGAAGATACCGCCAAACTTTTCAATGCCATTTTGAAAATTCAAAATAAAATAATAATATTACCATGAAGGTAATATATTTTAAATGATTTATTTTATGTAGATATTTAACTATACAAAGTTCCTGAGCATTAGCAATAAATATTTGGCGTCGGTCCCAGACGTTAATAAGAGGTTTATAACAGAATAAAAGATTTTCTTATAAAATATATTTAAATTCTGTATTATAATAAGTTTAAGAAAAAAGTTCTACAATTGTACCTACTAAATTTAAGGAAATAAAGCTCTATAAGTGTTTTATATAAATAAATGGAAAAATATTTTGGTCCTTCCAATATTGCGTTTTATTTCATTACTAGTTTTCGCCAAGCTGTTAAAACTAATAGCTAAGAAAATCGGTTTACAACACAAGTGAAAAATGTTGTTAATATATTTATAAATTGATGTTAATGATAACACCAACTTACATAAGTAGCACGGTTAAAAGAAAGTTTATTTTTATTTCAAGAAACTTGTTGCCTTGTAATCTGGTGCTACAATATTTGTTTTAATTGTTGTGGATTTCAAATCTTATACCCATGGATGGACGCAACGCAAAATATGTAACTATAATGTATATAATATTAAATGCCTTTAATAATATTTACATTAATTTTAATTTTGTATGATATTATAAAAATAAAGCAACACAAAATTCGGAAAAAATTTAATATATATTCAAGACTTAAAACTACATACACTTTTACAAAATACATTTTTATATAGAATTATATTAAATTTTATAAATACATATATCTACCAAAAATAGTTATTAAAAACATTTATTTTTTAAAAACGCAGGTAGCAAAGAGTATTTTTTAGCCTTTATTCAATTCAGGAGAGTACAATAAAATTTAAATAAAAATAAAACCATAGTAAAAAGCAGTCTTCAGGCAGTCCGTTTAAATTTTTATAAGTATATTACAATTAAAAGAAATTATTTATTTTGAAATTCGTTAATATTAAAATTCACTTACAGCTATTCAATTTTACATTCATTATTTTATTATGCCTCAAAATAAAACATTCCTTTTTACAAAATAAATAGTACACAGATGTATAGTTCTCCAAAATATAGGTCAAATTTGTATATATAAAGTGACTTTTATTAAATTAATAGAAATATTGAACAAGACAAATGAGTGACAGTTTATGTAAGCATGTTAATGTTACACTTTGGGGATAACACACATTTTTGATCTGTTATCAAATAAAATCTGTCAATTGACAGTTGTTTTGTTGTAAGTTAATGGAAAACAGTTTGATATAACCCTTGTAAATTTTTGACAATTTTGCAGGCAACTGAGTTTACACAGATTGTTTCCATGGTAACAACATTTAAAACTTGATGTAAATAAAAAACATACTATCTAAAACTACCCAATGTTCTGTGGTAATTGTTCTCATTCAAAATAATCAATGTCTTAAAAAAAAGTACACAATGTCACTTATAGATAATTATAGGCTTTCTTTGACAACTATATTAACGTCTCAAGTAAACTGACATTATTTATTATGTAACTTCACTTGTATCAGTTCCCATTACTTATTTTAAAACATGTTCAAAAAATACATCAGTACACACAACACAACTTTTCTACATAGAATGTTAAAGTATAAACTTAAATAAAAAATAAAAAAAACATTTACCAAAAACACTAAATCAGTTTCAAAGGTACTTCTTGAGGTAGAAAATTATAAATCAGTCTTTTTTAAGGTACAAGTTTAAATAAATCAGTTCTTAAAAATTATATTCTAATTTACTTTCTAGTCTTAGTATTAACGTTCAATGAGAAATATATTATGGTTCACATATTTAAGGCAATGTTCCCTGGCATAATAGATATGTGAATATTTGCCTCCTTTATACAATTTTGAATGAACCATCATTTCGCCGGTAAAAACCAGGTGGTGGGTGATTATGAGTGTTACGTACCCTGTTGACAATGTTCTTGAAACGGTGAAGGACAGTAGTGACATCTACATGACATCCAGTTTTGGTCCTCGATGTGCAATACCACTGCTTTTTGCCATATGCTAGCTTATTCTTTAGTCTGAAGGCATATCCATCGTGTACCAAGAGCATACTCCCTTTTCGTGTTGGAATGAAACTGGCCTCTAAAATAAAAGAATAATATCTCAGTAAATGTGACATAGCACTTTTACAATTACCAATATTTTGGTTTATTACTTAAACTAAGAGAATAATATTCAGTACCATGTTACAAGTATGTTAAAGCGAGGAAGTAAATGAAACAACTGAATATTTACATTTTTTATTTATTAAATCACATTAATTTTAATCACAACAATAAGTGGATCAAAGATATTTAGTGTTATACCTTTTGACAATGGATATGAAATAATCAAAACAATAAAACAAACTTGTAAAATTGCTTTATTTTATTTTTATAAATAATGTTCATGCTAGTCACTTGAGTCGTAATTATAATGATTAGCAAATAAGATATCAACGATTATGAATGCAGCATACGCGGTATTATAACCTCAAAGAACAGAACGTTATTAAACAACATTGCAATATCACATATACATATAACAAAACTTAACACATTATAAACACAAATTTTAATACATTTCTCACTGTAAAATTGTTAATAATTATATAAAATAACTTTTTATTAGCGTTTCAATCTCACGAAAACAAAACATACACGCATGACGCAGGCAATGTTGCCATATGTATTCAAATCAAATCATCATTCAAAAATTCATGAAAATTTATAGCTACGAAAAACATTATATTAATTGACTACTTTCTCAGTTTCATTAAGAAAATCGCATCATTTTTATCTGAAATATCAGTTTACTAATTTTCTTTGAATCTTAGATAGTTACTAAATAATTATCAAAAAGTTGCTAATATTCAAATAGCATGGTAATATTTTTCATAAACAATTTTAACATGGCCGCCACATATTTTGTCACTGTCAGTTTAATGTCACTAATGTCAGGCATCAGTGTTCCCAACCGTACGATAATTATCGTACATGTACGATAATTTGATACTACCGTACGATGTACGATAGCGAGTCATTATCGTACGCAAATGTACGATAATTGGGTACTTGAAACTTTTTGGGAAACTGTTTTAATGAATTCATAAACGTATTATATATATGCCTTTAATTGATTTTTTTTTTCGAAAAAAGGGCGATTTATTAATAAAAATTTTTTTTTTATTACCGTATCTGCCGAAAAATTATCGTACATTTCATAAGAACGCGTGCATCGCGCCTAATGATGTGCCGAGTCGGCCATTTTTGGTATTCGAGATTCCAAAGTACTCGACTACAACAATAAACAAACAACAATAGCACGGAAGAGAAAAAAAAAAAAAAAAAAAAAAAAAAAAAAAAAAAAAAAAACGCCACCACGAGGCGACCTGACTCGGCACATCTCTACTCGCGCCCGCGTTCTTATGAAATGTACGATAATTTTTCGGCAAATACGATAATTTTACGCCCCTGGTACGATCAACGCCATCTCCCAGGTTGCCAACACTGTCAGGCATGCGTAGATTATAACTTATAAGAAAAGCATGCAGGAAGGAAAAGAGGGAGCGTCTACGTCTTATATTTAGTTCTGTTTTTGTGTATTTGTATCAGGCATTTATATATTATGAATGTGTGAATATATTATGACGTGCAGAGTGCTAATTAAAGTACAATGTAAAGGCTAAATCTATCTCTAAGTTCGTTATAGCAACTGAAAGTGTGGTTACAGTTTAGCAGAGGAATGATGTGTTTACATCTTTGAATTTGGAATGTTGGTGTAATTTGTTGTGATTATGGTGATTGCAGACCTTTATTTGTGAATTTTAAAGTTTTAGATATAAGCTGGTTTGATTATTTATTAAGGATATATAAAAATAAACATTTCCAAAGTTTTACATAAGTTTTATTAGATTCGATGCTTAATTACCAAAACCAATTTTAATTACATGAAATGTTTTTATGATATAAATAATTCCCATGATAACCTGAGTTTTATTTTAATTTATAAGTTCTCTTTCTAGGTAAACTTATGATTCTTACTGTAACTTTGAAAATAAACCATTGGTTGATTATGTATATTGTTTCATTTTCCCTGAAACTTGCTTAGTAAGTAGTAATGTAGTAATGTGTCTCAAGAATTTGTAATTAAATTGTATCTGTTTTTTCAGGTATATTCATAAATACAAGAGGAAATTCAAAGTTGTTCATATATCAGAATCACACATTCAGGTTCATGTATAAAAAAGCGTATGGGAGTCAACTATGGTACTGCTGGTATTTCTTCAGTAGATGTTGTCCAGCCAAGTTGAGGATCAACAATGCAGGCACGGTGACGGAGAGCATCGGAAGACACAATCATGACCCACCAACGTGTTGGATGACTCCGGATGGAAAATCATACAGTCTACCCCCTCTCCCCGATAAAACTACTCAATAAAACAATGTGATTATTAAAATAAGTATTCTGAAACCGAGTTTCACTGTCCATTAATTATAAAGAGTGCGTCTAATGAGATTTTTTAATTGGATTGTGTTTGTAACTAAATATAGTTGCTACGTGTACTCTTGTATTAATGTGCCTTAAGAAACATAAGGTACGGATTGTCCTAACTACATATATGTAGATTATATGGCCTAGTATGTAAGAAATGTACAATATAAATTTACTGTCTAACTATTATGACCTCTACTTATATCTTGACAAGTACTATCCCACATTTAATAATGCATTTTTATTTTTATGTGCATAGTTAAGTAGAGGAATATAAAGTGTATTCCATTTTATTGCCATTTATTAGTATGTTACTAACAGTAGTATAGGATTTTGTGTTCATGTTTCTTTTTAATATAACCTTTCTATTAATTTCACAGTTTAACTGTTATCTTGGAGATTGTTTATATAAATTAAATAATGTTTAAATTTTAAACAATATCTATGACTATATTGTTTCAAATAATGTTTTCAGCATTTTCTTATCTTGTATTTTAAATGACCAATGACCATATATGATAGATAATTAACAAAATATATATGCGAAAAACAATGTATGTACACTCCTTATCCTTAGGTAGGTAGTATCTGTAATTTATTATAACCTCCCCAAACATTGAAATGAACTCTCAAATTCATAGAATGCTTCTTGTAGAAAATAATAATTAAAAATAAAATTGTTTCCATAATTTGGATTATTGTTAATAGATTTATTTCAAGTGATGCCTAAATTGTGTTAAATTATGAATAACTTGCTGATAATGTTGTGATTATACATTATCTATGTCTGTTGTGTTTTTGTAATTTTTGCCTGACCCAATGAGGCATTTCTTTATCATGACGCCTATGTTAAATAAATCCTATATTCTATGTTAGAAGATTGATATATGAATATTAAAAAAATATATTAGTGTCATTGAAAATTGTACCTATATAAACCAAATAAAAGATACTAAGCATAAAAGTCTTTTTATATATTAAAAATACACGCATTGTAATGAAAAAATTGATGATAAAACTATGTTATGATCAGGCTAGTTATAGATATCATAGCAATGGTTGATATGACAGTTGCACAGTTATTACACTACAAAATGTATATTTCCGAAACTGGTATAGGTACCTATGGTAAGGTTAGTGCCCGATAATGGCCTTATACAAATTTTAATATATGGACGTTAAGTTTCAACTCTTATCATTTCACATTAGGAATAGGGTTTAGAAATTGAAAATCTTGTATTTACTAAAACTACTGTTAACCAGCCCTTTTATGGTTATATCTGACCCTTAACCATTAATATGAAACGTACGAAAATTTGGTTACATAACTATCTAGAAATTAATATTTTATTAACAAATCACAAACATAAATTACCTACGCAATTTAATACGAGCCCTCCCTATTACAAACGGGAACAATTGGTAGCTATGCCCTGCACGAAATAAAACTCAAGTCATCGACGTAACAAACTCTTATCTTCGTTACATAAAGATCATATTCGAGCGTCATGCAAAAAATTATTACATTCAAGAGAACTCTATACGAATGTGATAAGGTTTATAACGTGGTGTGGAGAACAATGAAGCATTCAGAGAATATGAGCGCACTGGCTGATTGACTAATAAGTGAAATCGATGGCAATTGATACACTTATCTCGTCTCCACGTGAGGGGTTCACTCCAATTACGACTGATTCACTATTACACTGATACATATCTAAAATAACAAAATAAAATAATTACCATCTCAATGTTTGAGAATGCAAAAAAATTCGCAAAAATAGTTAAAGTAGAGTATTCATAGTTACTCCTACAATGTAATTCGGAACTATATTGTGAATAAGTACCTTCTTGATATCAAGGGCTTACATTCACAGTAGTTTATTCTAAAAAGTACCTAAAGGGGACCACTCTATCATCTCTAATACTAGTGAGGGCTTAAGTACCATATAAGATGGGTTCATCATGAAGGGACCAATAAGGACCTGTGTCATGAATCAATTCATGGATCTAATAATTACACGACATCCAGCATGTCCCTACATTTACTCGTACGCTCGACCTGAATAGAGGGGGGGGGGAAGGGGTGGTCCGCCCTGGGCACCAACTAAACAGTACCGGTCACCGGAATCATACATATTTTTGGGCGAATAAGTCTATGACACATATTTTGTAAAATCAAATAAACTTTTACCGCCACTGCTCGTATGTGACGTGTTTTCGCCGTGACGAATGACAAAATGTCACTTGATATATCGATAAGATTAATATCAGGATTCACGAGTAGGTACTCCACACGCTACGATTTCACCGAATGAAACAATTGTTTTCTTTTTCATTTAAAAGCACTAAACGCGTACCAATATACATTGCACATATTCGTTACTCATATTCGTACAAGTCGATCTGATTTTAAGTGATCAGTCCTTTCATAATAGGATATCCTGAGGTTGGTCATAGATGCGTTGTTATTCTTGAGCATGAAGTGAAACATTTTATATATCAAAATTTAGTTTATTACACAGTCAAACTAGAATAGAACAGCGGTCTATTGCTGCTAAGAAAGTCGCAGGAAAATAACAAATAATGGCCAAGAGCGAAACGGAGGATTTTATAGCACGAAAGAATATTATTTAGCTGAACATTTTTCTTGCATTCATTTCGAAATCCTTAGTGCGGATTCAGACGTTATTATTGCGTTATTATTTACTTTTTACTGAAAAGTTTCCGTTCTAATTAGAGAAAGACGTTTGAATGTAGATAGTACTAGTAGATACAATTGTTGGGATAAAAACAATGTTGCAAATAACACGTTTCTTGAATGGAAACCAAATAAATTATAATAACATTTGTATAATCGGCGAAAATTTTAAACAGCTGACTGTTATATAATCGATACAACTATTCAAAATAGGATAGGCAGACAAAGTCTATGACTAGTAATACGCCCCCTCTTGTATGACACGCTAAAACTTTATTATTTATCTTTAACATTAGTTATATGCAATATAACACACATTGGTATATTCTCAGTAGTTCCCTATATGTGCTGACTAATTAAATATGTTTTGTATAGGTTACGCGGTATACAAAATCATTAGGTCCAGTCGTGGGACGGCCGGCGCTCGAAATGGGTGACCATAAGTACCACTTGCACTCTGTCAGTGGCACTAAGTTTAGATGGACGTGTGAGAAGAAGAGGCGTCTTCGCTGCAATGTGACAGTCATTATCATCGATGGTGAAGTTATAAGGGTGAAAGGGTTACATGTACATTGACGTCTTTTTACGTAAAATGCCAAGTACGCTATCACGAAAGGTGGTAGAGCCAGTATTAACCACTGGTTGGACCATACTAATTTCTAATATGAAGTAGTAGTGCGTTTCGGTGAAAAAGTACGGATGTCGACTGACGCAAAAAGCAATCATTTCAGTCCTCAGAAAATCTAACGCATCCTTATTCGGGTTTAGGTAGAACCTATTCTATATCGTGTTGGTCACAGATATCTATAGGCGGGTGTGGTCATTTACTCGTACCATTAGTTACACGCAAGCTTGTTTGCTACTGCAATATTGGTGAACGGTATCGGCCGTATCGGGTAGTGGAGACTTTGGCAGACTCTTTTCTGCGACATGTCACACCTACATTATCAGTGTTTGACATTGATTTAGAAATAACGCAGCCGAATAGACTTCTAACGTAAAACAACCTATATTATCTAATTCGAACTTAGTCAAATCTTATGTGATGTCAACAAGTATGATAGTCCTAATTAGATGGTGTATTTGTCAAGTCAATCAGACAAATACTACATACCGCGAGTTGTTCATATAGGTGAGTATACTTTTGTCTGTTGGGAGTCTGTTTAGCCATTTCATCTATGGATCTATTGGTATTATCGGGGTTCGGTTACAGATTACGGTACCTACTTATTATAACGTTAAATTAAGAGTTTACGATTTGTATTGTTACTAAGGTTGTGATTTATTAAGTTTTGTAAAAGATTAAAGGAGTTATATAAATGTGTTTTATGTTACTATTTTATCCGCATACGCCAACTTAAATGAGAAATTAATGCCAAAAAAGAACGTCTCTTCTCTCTATATACAGATTTTAAAACTGTTAGGTATTATACCTAATTTTAAAGAAACAAATATACGAGAACAATTTACTATTGATTTACCTGGCATAAGTGGACAGAGTTATGACGTCATAATGTTTATAAAAAGAAATTAAATACCAACATGTATTATTAAACGTTATTAAATAGCAATTCTATCTGGATTTATATACAAATAAATTTAATTCAATTTTGTTTTTGTTAAGCATTCTCATTGATTGATATAAATATAGGTTGCAGTCAGGACTAACACCAGTCTTGACAGCATTTAAGAAAATATCTTCAAAAGGGTAATATATATTATTCCTTGATAGCATGATGATATAAACATTTTGCTACTGTGATGCGATAAATGTCCGTTATTAATAAATCAATCTATCCAAGTTTACCTACCAATTTGACAATGTCTAGTGAAGAAATTGTCGAATGTCAACCTTAGATAGACAAAATATTGAATAGATTGACTATTTATTAATAACGGGCAATAGTGTTGATCGCTAGGTCACTTATCGTTTACACTTTTGAAACACTTTGTCTTACTTATGTAAACTAATGCTTTCTTTTAACTTTAAAAGCAAATGCAGAGATAAGGATAAGGCTATAAAAAAACCTAATCGTATATACCATTAATTAAATTTTACAGATTCTGTCAGAGTTGTGACGTCAAAACGCGGGAAGCCTGCGCTAGAGATGGGACCGTACAAATATCTTCTCCATTCCAAGAACGGACCAAAAGTAAGATGGATGTGCGACAAGCAAAGACGGTTGCGCTGCAACGTCACAATTGTCACAATAGATGATACCATCATACATATGAAAGGAGATCACGTACATTGATACCTCACAGGAGGTACCCTTGGGTTAGCCACAATCCCTATATGACAAGAGGCGGATGGTCAGGACTCCAGCAATAGCTGGGTCCGCAACCTTCGCTCCCTCTAGCGAAGGTGGACGGTCTAGGGAACCGGCAACGGCGACCAAAACTGTCCCTCCCTTCCAGCCCATAATCATCTTGTTCCGACTGAGCCTGAGGCTAACCACCGAAACCCTGGTGAAGCTGTGCAGGCCGCTAGGGCCACTAGTAACTACACAATTAAAAAAAACGTACATTGAACTAAGACTGATTTGAAAATACAAGTTACGATAAAAACATACTTAATAAGACAAGTTTTTTTTACCGAAGGTTCGTAAAAAAAGCCTAATGGGGTAACCTTATTGGTACCAACTGGTATTGGGGCTTGCACGACGATTATAGTGCTTAATTAAGTTGAGTAAAGCATGTTAATTTTAACAAAAATGAAGGCCTGAACAAAACAGGAGCTCAATAAGATTATAAGATGTACCCTACATGCAAAAAAAGAAGATTTTCGTTATATTTTTGTACCATATTGGGATAAGTACGTTACGTTAATGGCCTAAAAATATTATAAACCCACCTTTGTAAAAAATTAGGGATGTTACAAAATAATAAAAGTGTGTAATTAGTTATGTCCGTCCTTCCGCCAAAATAAGAAGAAAGTCAGATAAATTTTATTTGAGGGTGTTATTTTTATGAACTGTTAGATTTTACTTTTGTATGTAATAAGAAATATTTGTAGGATAGAACAGAACTGTAAATTTTGTTAATTATATACAGATCCTACAATAGAAACATTTTGGTGCGCTTAATGATAGTTTTGGAAGGTGGTAGAACCCTTTGTGGTTCGACTCAGGCGGCACCACCGCTATAGCTATTTCTGCCTCATAAACGCAGTGTTAAGCGCTGCTGTGTTCTGGTTTGAAGGGTGTGGTAAAGACATACATAGCGGCGCATCTGTGGCCGACCTAAGGTAGGAATATCTAATCCTATCTGTAGTTGATTACAGATTTCCATGGGCGGCAAAGGCCACTTACCATTTGGTGGACTGAATATACTATGATTTATATCATCATAGACTATTTCTGTTCAATGTGAGGCAAGGAACTCTCAGGATAAGGATTAATTACATAATCACAGGTTGATTGCTGGTCATTTATATTTCATATGCCTTGGGGAACACCGTGGGAATCTTTTACGTTTTCCAATTACCTTAATATAGTCGGTTTGATAACTAGACTAGTTTCAACAAAATCATTTTTTTATCTTTTATATTATTTTATATGTTTAGTTAAGTCAATCTTAACGGTTTAAATAGTAATAAACATGTTTAAAGTATAAATAGTTTGCTTTTGCAACAATTGTCATCGAATATCCCGTTATTATTCCCCACTGACTAATTCTCTACGCAAAATAAGAAGACTGATAGCTCAGGTAGGTAGACCATATCAACCTTTAAGAAAATAACACACTGAGAATTGTAAGTATTTTTTTCGTCCTTTAGCCACATACAATCAGAGATGATAGTAAAACTCAAGTCCTAAGTTTTTTATTATGTTGAGAATAAGGAGTTTACTCTCGAAATAAAGATTAAAAAACATTTTTTAAAAGTCCTTCTAAACTATATTACCAGTATTGGAAGCTGATATTGAGGACACACATCAACCAGGTAATGTATTCTTCTTTATCTTTTGTATTTCAGCTAACTTTTAGGTTATTTATTTTTATTCGATCAATGTTACAGCATTCGGCCTGACTTTGACCCAGTCCAGTCACGGGAAACCTACCTTGGAACCTAATGGATGTAGGTACCTATTTCATCCTGTTTCTGGCGTGAAGATACGATGGAACTGCTCCTGTTTGGTGAAACTAGGAAACTAGGATGCTCCCCTGTCAATTAATGGACGAACTTTGAAAAAATCTTAAATTCAAGACTACAACATAATATAAAATAATATAAGAAATTATTGATCACGAAAAACTTAAATTTGAACTTTGATTTCAAATCTATGTATATATGTCTTTCTACATGTGTGTGTAGATATGCCACCCAAGAGAATTGGGGTGTGTTACATAATTTTATATACATTGCATAGCACTCACTAAATAACTACCGAGAAGTTGAGATAGAAATCGTTATCATATTCATCTTAGTTAATCATTTCTTCATTAATTAATTTAATTACACTTTAATTTTTGACATTTTATGAATCCAGCAGAGTAAGCATATAAAATAACTGTCTGTCATATTTTAAATATTGGGAATAATGAGCACTTTTTTTTTAAATATTTGTTTTATTGAACTTTTATTTTCTTGACTTCTTTGAGTTACTATCACATTAAGTATTTTAATTATATCAGTGATTTGTTCTGCTATTAAGCTTACTTTTCTTAAGATATATTTACTAAGTAATTTAGTCTTTTGGTAATAATTAAAATAGATTTCAACATCTAAATTAAAAATAATTGGCTTTGTGACAGTGATATAATCATTCATTTATTTAATAAAAACATTTAATTCGCAAGTATTTCACTTGTAGATAAAACCTTAATGATACGCTTAGGGTGCTTTTATAGAGAATCTGGTTTATTATTAGTTCTATGTTGTTTTTGTGTTAAATTTAAGGTTATTGCTGAGCTCTATCTTGCCAGCTTCTCTCTAATAGCGCCCATCGCCGCAGAAGCCTTTTTATCGTAGCCAAAAATATCCAGCGTGTAAAACAAAGAATATTTCACACTAATTGCTTCTTAATAAATTAAAACGTCTGTATTTTTGGCTATGACCCTTACATTGCGACCTCTTGTTCTTTTATAGCCAGTTTTGCAAATGTCTTTTAATTCTAGATTTGTAACTAATTCTTGCTTTCACTTGAAATCACCGTATTGGCATTCGATACTAAAAACTAATTTCAGTGTATTTTCAGTAGAATTAATTGGCTTTTTAACACCAATAACAATCTTGTTTCCAAATTCTTCTCTTTGTAGATAAAAACGAACCCGCACCTGAACCACTGCCTATGGAAGGCTTCGATGATCTACTCGCAGCGTTTGATCTACGAAATCCTGAGTAATATCAGAATTGATGATGACATAAGGTGATGGTGACGTCACAGTGAATAAAATTATTACTTTAATATTCGGTGTTTATAGTATAGTCTGAGAAACTTTTCTGTGTGTAACAGAGGCGCCACTGGCCATCATACTGTGGCTAGTTATCGAGACTATTTAAGAAGTGGAAAATTTTAACGATTATTTTTGCAGCATGTTATTGCGAATCCCCAATATAATGTTATTTTTTTTGAAACAAAATCGCCACATGCACAGTAATGTTTGTCGGACTATAGTCAAGGGAGAAGTTTTGTTAAGATATATTATTATGTACTTAGCTAGCGAAGCGCGGCGCGTCGTTGCAGCAGGCAATTGCATTTCCCATCTACCATCATACATGTTCTCACTCATTATTTTGTATTTGTGTTAGATTTCGTATATCATGATGATGACGTTGATGATTATTCATGACTACATGTCGACGTAAATAGGTTTGCAGTATTTGTTATTAAAACAAATGCAGTGCAGTTGGGTTATAGTCGAGAAAATGAGACAAATTAAAAATTTAAGCAAAATTTTTCGAAAAAAATATTAACTAAAAATTCACGATTGTTAAAAAAAGCATAAAATGCGTTGTCTGCTGTACAATTATATGTGAACAAAAAATGTAAAATGTTTTGCTTAGATTTTTTCTAAAGGAAAGTCCTTAATGGTTCCCATACGACGCTCCGCGCTATGCTATTTCTCTACATAAAGAAATATATTTTTGTATATACAATTACACCTAATAGACTCCTTACGTAGATATACATAAAATCTCTGTAATTACATAAGACAAATAGATCTAATGTATAATTACATTTAAGCGCATGGATTATTGGATTTCTTATTTGGCGACTTTGAATGAGCCAATCAGCCTGTAGTCCGAACTAGTCGATGTTCAACCCTCTACCCTCGTATAAGCTTTATAGGCTTATTCGTAAGGAATATGCGATATCACCTAGAAGTTTTCCTATATAGACAATAGACAATTACTACAAATTCTATCTTAGTGTTAGAAGCCTAAACATTATAGACCCACCAATTCTATTTTGTGGGTTTTAAGATAAGGAGTCTGTTTTGTTACTTTGTTAATGGTTATAATCCTGAAAAGGGTAATGCGAGGGTCCACGTGTTCAAAATTGTGCGGGACATTCATTCGCTATATAATACTATATACTATTATATATACAGGACTGCAAAGCGATGGGACTTGGAGCTTACTAGCGATCGTTTTATGCGAAAAAATGTATGTGTAAACTATTATACTTAATAATATGTATGGGGAAACGTAAGAATTTGGAACCATTTTCAAAAAATGGATTGTTATAAAAGACGAGAATTTCGTGCGAAAGTGTTTTTATGAAACTGTATTTATCTAAACAGGACTCAAAAACTACTAAGTTTTGTGAAAATCCAAATGTAATTGGTAAGTGGAAATACTTGCCAGGTTTTAGAATAACTTCCAGTCTTAGTCTTAAATTAGTTTCGTCTTAAATCAGATTTAAGAAATACTAACTAAAAAGTATTTATTTTGTAAAATTTTTAGATTTTAGAGCGTTAGGTTCGTATTTATGATATCAGATTTATTGGAATTTTTAAAACAACTCCATGAATTCCGTGCCAATACTTTATAAATTTTAAGTTATGTCATTTTAGAATTAAATCTGTCACCTGGTTCCCCTATTCATAATAAATATATCATCATATTAGATACCTACATGATACCTGATAGGTATGGACAGTGGATATTATATACCGATATTACGAGCTCTCAATTTATGATCCGTATATTCGGAACATTTAGTATATTCGAGTATTTAGATATATTCTTATTATCAAAATCTTGTTGAAAACTGCTTATAACATAGGCAAAATGGCAAAGGTATACAATAATTGGCAAACATAATAGCAATCACAAAAACAATAATTCCAACTCCTAAAAATATAGTCTATGTCATTCCAATAATTAATTCCAACTTTATAAATTAAAATTGGCGTGCCAAAAATACGTACATCCATACATACATACATGCGGTTGAAAAATATTACCCTCGGTACTCGGGTAATTACAAACAAACAATCCAGATTTACCATTAATAACCTATATACTTTGATCACTAATAGAAACTAGATACCCATACAAAATTAACCTAAAAAGTGGCGTCAAACGTGTTTATAAAATTCTAAGTGACAGACTCTAACATAAATGCAATTTTTTTGCAATTTTTAAAAAAAGCACTGAGGCATGTTTACTTTCCGAACGTTCAAACATTACTAACCTAAAAGCGCACCCAAATGTCTAATTGGGCGCTCTGTTCGGTACGCCGTTTTTTGTCGCTGATTGTATATCTAGTTCCTATTAGTGATCGAAGCCTATACACGACAAAATATATTACCTACCAAAAATTTATTTTACTAGAAATGGTATATCAGTAATATAATTCAGTATTATTATAATCGTAATCAGGTTGTAAGGGCACATCAATATATTTATATTAGGTGTATGTTGTAATGAACACTATACAAATAAAAAAGGTAGTTTAAAAGTGTCTAACGAGAAGGAAATCACTAGCATTCGAGAAAATCTTATGAACACTTAGTATCATAATATAATGCTTCTACTGTAAATATGGATAAATAAATTGTTAACAGTATTATTTTTGTATTTACACAGTTCCTCGAAGTTTCTGTAAATTATTTCAATACGGCTATTTAATTAGTGGAAAACTATTGGACATTTACGTACGTCGTATCTCTGTATCAAAATAATTAGTTCGTAAAATATAAATGACAAAAGTTTTATAAAAACAAAAAATCCAAGTATACCCAAAATAGCGTAGCGTAGTCACTCCCACAATTTATATTAATCCAACGATACTTCGTATGTTCAACTTTAAATCCGACAAGCCGTTATGGCTGCAGGGCGTGCCAAAGAATGATATAAAGCTGTCACATAATATGTGCTTGAAATAACATGACATTATATTTTTAATCTCACTTAGTATTTGTTATTTACATATGAAATTATGTAATGCGTGTTTTGGTGATTCTTCCTGAATCATGAAAAGCTTGGCCGAATTCTATTGTTTTTATTCCTTCTGGATGGATGGTCCTTCGTTATATTTGGAGCTTGGAAGCGGTTCTGTTGTCGACAACCGTTTTTTTCGTAACTTTCCGATAGTTTTAGTTGGTTTTTAGGTAAAAAGTGCCAGCAACTTTTAATATTTTATACTAATGAATTAGCGTAAAGATGTATTTTGTTGGATTTATTATGTTAATCGATGCTGTTCCCAATTCACGCTCTATATGACGCGAAGGTCGCTGATAAGGCGGCGTCCTTGCGGTTCAAAGATCACGCACACATATTAATCTATTATGTTTACATTACTACTTACAAGTGTATTTTTAGATCTGTTCACAGCTGTACTTGTTTACCTACGACATCGTTATGTGGTATATAAAGGCAACAAATTAAGTCTGATAATTTATTCTTTTTGCCATGGAATTTACTTATTACTTTATTTTTAAAGATATTTTTTCCATTTTATATATTTTATTGTACTTTTTACCATTAGAATTAATAAATATTGCTCAGTTGATGACTTCCGATAATTAAAAATGTTGTCCCCCAAATAACTAAAGAACTTACTAATTGCCTAAGAATATTTTAGGCACTAGCATTGACCTATTAACAAATGGACGAGTCTAATACGAATTTTGCAAAAAAATGTCAAGAAAATTATTTTCAGAGACGAAGGTGCTCAGTGAATTGACTGTTGTTAAGCATTTTGTTTCAATATAAAAACTAATAAAAAAAATTAATTTCAATTCATTTTATCTCAATTCGATGTTTTAATAAAGTTATAATTTAGTTTTGCCGAAAAAATATTTTTTGTTGAAGTATTTTTTGCCAATTATGAGTATACGTGTCGGCAATGATGACGTTTACTGAGTTTAGTTGTTGTTCGGGCAGTTGAGTTTGGCTCGCTTTAAAGTAAGAGTCAGAAATATATAGCGCCGCCATTTTCAATTGCATTATTTATTGCCTCAAGTCATCCCTACGTATAAAACATATCCCTTAGATAAGAACTACAAATGATCTTTGTTTATAGTAAACAAAGTTCCCTTCATTTCCTCACTGACGTCATTTAAGTACATAATTATGTTCCAATAGTAAAATATAAATTACGATAGCTACGTCATACAGCGGGCAAAGTCCGTACGATATCTGTGTGGTGAGCGGTGAATCGGTACTCGTTAGTGATTATAGATTAAGATTCTACGTGAAAACGTTAACGTAATCTAATTATTGTGAGATATTTTAATAATATTTTTGTTGTGATTTTTTTATAATTTATTGATACTGTGTACTACGAATTCCTGTTGCTCTGACCAGGTGTTTTATCCTTATTTGTAGTAGATTATAATTACTGTCATGATTAGTTCAGATATAAGATGCAACAACTACATAAAAAGTCGAATCAATGTAAAAGGCAAATCCTTAAAAAAATTGAAATATTTATTACATGTTAAAATACAGTTATTTCTAAAATACATGGACAGACAACTCAATTTAATTTACTGTATAGACTAAATAATAAATGTGGGTTCGCCTGCGTGATAGTTAAATAAGACAAATTTTATAATTTGAAAAAATATATGAGGAATTATTTTTTATTTGGAAACATATTTTTTGTGGCAATAAAGAACTAGCGCTTTTCCTGTCCCGCGTGCTTAATACGGCTATACGTGTCCTACAGCTCACGCCGCACGCGCTACTTGCATCCTACTATTTCGTAAACACGCGTCACGAAGGGACAGCAGCGAGTTAATTTGCGACTAATGATGTGCCGAGTCGGCCATTTTTGATATTCCAGTACTTTAGTACTCATATAAAAAAGAATCGAGTCAGTACTCGAGTCCAGAGTATTCACAATGTACTCGAGTTAGTTACGAAGTACTCGAGTACTTTGTAACACACAGTCCAATAGCACGACGAAAAAAAAGGGTGCCTACACGACTAAATTAAATGTTTGCCTATATGAGGTACATAAGACTGGCGTCAGTGTTCTGTACGAGTACCGTCAGTATCACTTATTAGTACTCGAGTATGCGACTTTATGTAAGTACTCGACTACTCACTCGAGTCGACCTGACTCGGCACATCTCTATTTGCGACACGCGTGCAATCGTAAGCAATCGTGAATGGAAAAGATCCTTATGATATTGGGAGTTTATTTCAAGACATTATTAAAATTGTTATTTAAACTTCCTAACGACTTCCTAAGAATCCATTCGGTTTTTAACACTATGTAACTGAATGTTTTTTGTTTTTAAAATATACACTGATGCATTTCTGTATACTTTATACCATTAATGATAGGAATATGTGTAATTTAGTGATTAAGAAAATGTAAGTTAAGTAAGTATTTTACGTATACGTACCAAAGAATACTGAATTAAAGGTATATTATTATTTTTTAATATATTTCGTATTGTAAATAGTAAAATATGATCAAATAATTGATTTTCACGGCCAAAGTCGCATTATATTGCATTTTGTTTTATATTTTTTTTAATGAATATTAAAGGAATGGTGTCTTTTACCGTTTTTTATTTCCAACAAAAATATTATAAATAATTTATATTAGTATTGAAACTGAATAAAATGGTAATCGTTGTTAGACTAACATTTTTTCATAATACTTTTACCTCTAGGTCTTATTTTTGAATGTGATGAAAACCTTATGAACTCTTACCTCACCTTTTACTCTTATACCTTGATTTTGGGTGTCAAAACCTATGTATAACGATTTGTTTTTCAGTGTTCTTGTGACAAATTCCCCTCTTTTTAGTTCTTATTAATTATTTTTACAGACACATCGGACTACGCTACGATGATAACGATGTCTGGCGGGAAGAAGCTCCTGCAATACGAGGGACACACATTTTGGCGAAGAAACCGCAACTTCAGGTGCGACAAATGGTACTGTTCTTCGAGAACGTCGTGCAACTGCAAAGTTATTCTCAGCTGTTTGGGCCTCCAGGTCATAGAAAAACTCTTCGAGCATAATCACCCGGAACCAGTTTTGATACTAGATAAACGGGGCAGGTATGCGAAAGTTAAAACGTGGAAGTTAAAATCAAAAAGTGGTGCAGTCGAAGACGATGAAACTCCGGATACGACTGACGTCAACTGATGAGTGGATTAAAATATATAGTTTCCCAAATCATTTTTCGTAAATGTATCTTTGTATATTATTCGGTTTTTGAAGAATGTTGTGGAGAGTTGGATGCAAAAATTATGTTTTCCAAATTTGATTTATTTTTATCATATCTCATTCATATTAAGTGCCATCGCTAGTTAGTTCGGCAAGTGCGAGTTTGAAGAGGTGGTACGATGATGATTACCATTTATGAATTATTTTAGTATTAAGCCACGGAAAACTAATATAATTAAATGAAACTCTTCGTATACGTCTTCACCATTAAACTAGAATTGGATTGCAACCACGCATTGTTGAGCGTATTTCTCTCTACAAATATGGAAGGTCAAAAGCATACTCCACCCCGCTGCTCTAATGTCAATTGATTTGTAACACTGCACTATTTTATATCCAGTATTAACGTAATATATTTTTTTTAGTTATTTTTTTAATTGAAATTATTTTAAAATTAAGTTCTTGTCATTCTTAGAGTTCCTTCAAATTAGCCGTTGTGGGTTTCCTTTGTAAATCTATATAAATAAAATCGGAAAAACTATCTCGGAAATACGGACATGCCATAGAAATATTTGTCAAGAAAAAAAGTAGCTCTATTTAAAAGTTAGCGTCGATCGGAGACGTAAATTGAGTTTCAAAACTCTGTATAAAATATACACCATTTAATGGTACTCGTACAAAATATTTGAGTATGATGAATGGTAGAGACTGCATTGAAAGAACATCTACTGTTAAAACAGTAGAGTTGGCAACACTGCTCGAAGTCTCGAATCGCGAAAACCACATAATAGCAGCCGCGCGACAGTAGCACTGCAACCGCGCGACACGCGGCGGCTAATTTGTTGGCGATTCTTTAAAATGTTACCTTTGTTTTACGTACTTGTGTGATTATGTATTTTTTATTTTCATACAAATTTAATGTAATAAATATTTTACTTAAACCTGCTGTTTATTTTTCTGTAAATATTTTTACTTAACATAATTAATATAAAAGATACCTGTAACAAGTACGTATAAGTTGAACATATTATTTTAAGATGAACTGTATAGATAGAACACCTCTTCTGTATGTATTTGGTTACAGATGTCCATGGGCGGCAGTCACCATGTGCCATTAGATGGACTGCATGGTCGTTTGCAACCAAATCATTTATAAATAAAATTATAAACCAAATCAATTATATAAAAATACACTTATTATATTATAAAACAATACCAGAAGATCAACTTCAAAAATTTGCAAAATAATTTCATATTGCACTTTTCTGTCTATTTATTCAGCCGGTAAAACTAACATAGTTTTGTGTGTATAAGTGTTTTGTACCAATGTAACTAAATGTAACTAACAATATGTGTCGTGTTTTAATTGTTAAACTTTAATTTAGTTAACAATGAAGTCGGTTAAAAAGTAAGTTAATTAATTATTTTACGTGTTACCAAAAATACTAAATTCGAAATAAATGATTACTATTTTTCACACATTTAGTAAGTGTTGTAAAATTGAGTACTTAGTATAAAAGATCACAAAATATTGATTTAAAATTGATGTTCACAGTAAGATGTATGTTGTAATAAATATTACGAATGTGGTATTACTGTTGTTTTTTACTGTCATTCCTACTAAAATATTACCTTTAAGTTATTTTGTACTAAGTATTAAATTAATCAAATACTAAATAAATTAAACTGTTTGAAAACTATTTACACAGTTATCGTGTAATCGGTGTTGATGGTTTAATGAACCACTATTATGCCTTGACAATAGCGTTAATCTATTACACTTTTAAATCTTATTGTAAGCTGATTACGTCTTTCAAACTCTTTGCATCCTGTCCACAGACATGACTAACAGCGCAACGATAATAATAACCTGTCACGGGACAAAGCTGCTACAGTACGAAGGTCACACATTTTGGCGAACAAACCGCAACTATAGTTGTGATCGGTGGTATTGCTCCTCTAGAACGTCAGTCGGGTGTAAGGTGGTCCTCAGGTGCGTGGGCCTCGAGGTCATAGATAAGAAGTTCGACCATAACCACCCACAACCGGTTATGGTGCAAGACAAACAGGGCAGGTACTCGAAAGTCAAGTCGTGGAATTCGAAACGTTTGATGCACGATACTTATTTCGATACTACTAACGCCATCTGTTGACGGCGTTCAGATTTAGCTGTACAGATCGATGATGTATGCAGTCTTCCAATAATTTATTTTCGTAAGAAACTTATCTGTATAAAATTTGTTTCATTATTTTTTAATATATACCTAGATATAAGGAAGTTAGTGAAAAAGGTTTATTTGTTGATTTTTTGAAATCGAATATTTTTAATGCTAATAGGTTTAGGTATTATATTCTCTGTTATAATCCACTATTTACATATTGTTTTTTTTTGTTATTTTTTCCTTGAATAAAGTTTTATTTTAATTTATATATTTATGTAGGATCTCCTAAAAGTATTATGTAAATTTGTCCTATGTAAAGTTATTGCTTGGGTTTTGATACAAATTGAATGCAATAAATAGGTATTTTATTAAATATAATGACGTTTACTTTCCAGTCATTTTTTTATTTTAATATTCATTACGAAATATTTCTATAAGTTGGTAGTTTTCTGACCTGCTGCCAGATAGGTATACCTACGACATGCCAGTGAATACATACATTTTAAAGAAAAAAAAAACATATTTCCAATTCACATCTATTATTGAAATTTACGGTCAAAAAATACTATTTGGCTGAAATAGACAAAACCATGGAATTTTCAAAATCTTTGATTTCAGGGCTATTCATAACAACGTACCAGGGAAACAAGCTTCTAAAGTACGAAGGTTATACCTTCTGGGTGAGAAAAGCCAGTACCCGTTGCCAGACGTGGTACTGCTCCTCAAAGTCGACTACCAGGTGTAAGGTCGCTGTCAAGTGCATAGATAACGAGATTATTGACAAGAAATTCGAACACAACCATCCTAGGCCTGTTATGGTGCAGGACAGTCAGGGAAGGTACTTCAAGAAAAAGTAATGCGATTGATATTTAACTCGGCAAATTAGGATTGTATTGTGTTATATGGTCTAACTTAATTTATATGGTTTTCAATTTCCTTCAATATAATTGAATTGTAGATATTAAAAGGTAGCAAACCCAAGTATATTTTCAGTACCATGGTACTGTTACGAATCCGGCGGATGCGAAGACATTCTTAAGCTGTCATAAAGAGAAAAAAAATATTTTCAAATAGGTAGATACCTACAATAAAAGTAGCCCATTTTTTTAAAACGTTTTTATTAGCTTGGGTTGTATCTATGTATGTATGTATGTAATGGAATCTTTGAGCTCAATATTCATCCGTATCTAGAAGCTTGATAAATTTTAAAATTTGCTCACTATATCTAACAATAAACGCGGGTTTTTTTTTTTTTTTTTAAACCATTATTTATCTAGACTTAACAAAAATAATCGTATATTCGACGTTCTACATGTAGACCAAAATTGCCGCAAATAAAAACTATATTGTTTGAGTCGAGATTTATCATTGCTGACCCTCGCTCCTTCCACAACCTCCACTATTTTCATAACTAATCAACATGTATGCTAATCAAGCATTATTTTCCAGATCGCGGGGCAATCATTCAAATGTCGAGCGGAGCGAAACTATTTTGGTATTGCGGGTACACATTTGCAAAATCCAAGATCAATATTGGACGAAGAACTATAAGATGGTACTGCTCGTCTAGATCTAGACAAGATTGTAAGGCTTCTCTCGAGAGCAAAGGCACCGCGGTGGTAATAAGCATGAATGTTCACAACCACGAACCGCCACGCCTTTTTATCGACGAAAATGGAAGGTATTCCAAAATTAGGGACAAAATTTCAGAATAGTTTTAATTAGTAGTAATGTAATTCAAATAGTTAAAAAAAATAGAGACAAATTGAAAAGTGGTAAAACCTGTATGGTTCGACCATGGAGGTACCATAGTCGCTTTACTTTTATGTTTTGGTGAAAGGGTGTGGATGATGATTCATAAATAAGGCGACCACCCTAGTATTGAGGGGTGGTTACGCATGTGGTCGGCTGAATAGAATCATGTGTGGCAGTGACTACTCACCGTCAAATGAACTGCATTCTAGCTTACTTCTTTAACCTTATTAAATCGCAAACGTTAGATTAAGAACGTTACGAAAGTATTAAAAAGGCGCTGATGGCATAAAACACTAACTTATTCATATTTAACATAAATGGACGGCCATTTATGTTAAATATGCCACACCCATTTCTACCTAATAACAGCAGTGTTAGGCGCTGCTGTGTTCCGGTTTGAAGGGTGTGGTAAGGGAGACAGACTTTTCCGAGGCATTCCAGCTTAGTCCTCAGGGGTAGCGGCGCATCTGTGGCCGAATTTAGATAGGAATGTCTAATCCTATCTGGGGTTGATTACAGATGTCCATGGGCCGCAGTAGCCACTTACCATCAGGTGGACTGCATGCTACTCCTATATTATAAAAAAAAACTTTACCTATCAAAGATCGAAATATGACCGTCAAGATGAAGAAATTGTCAAATATTAATCTTTGGTAGGCAGATTGGATAGATTGAAAATTAATAACGGGAATTTGAAACTGCGATACAGATAGAAAATTGTAAATAATATAGTTGGTAGTTTAGAACACAAAACATATTTAAGTAAAACTGTGGCATCTTTCGTTAAATTATGTAGTGAAAGCAAATTTAAAAGTAAAGTAAATATAACTAATAAGGTATTTATTTATTTATGACAAGTATTTTAATAGTTATGGGTTTAAATGTTGTAATATTATTTGAGATTACAGGAGTATACAATCCAATGTTAATATCAGAGAAATACATGTTAAAATGAGGTATTCCGCAATTTTTTAATCAGTTAAATGTATTAAGTTTATCGGTTTAGATATTGTTATGTAAATAAAACCGCGATGCTTATAAAATTCAATTTCCAGAAGCGACAGGCTGATCGCTTCTTATAATGAATATGTAAATAAAATATAATTATTATAATATCGAACAGTTCGAAATCACTGTCTTTCAAATATCAATCAAAAAATAGGAAATGAAATAGATGAAATATTATTTATTATTACTGTTTAAAATGAATAATTTATTGAAAAATTGTAAAAGTATTAAGTATGAAAATATATAGGTACGAATTATAATTTGGTTTTAATTTTTTTTTCGTTTAAAAAAATCTCAAAGTAGTAATGTCAAAGTTTTGTAATCTATGTTAATATAGTCAAATTTGAATTATTTAATTATTAAATATTTATAAAAATAAATAAAGATACCTATGATATATTTGTGTAATTATTGCATATTATATAGAGAGTGACTTGAAATTTAGCCTATTTAAACGTTGCATAACGATTTACACAATCTGTGGGACTGCGACGAGTAGACTAAAGTATGTAAATAACCTACTTGGATATATTTGGTAGTGGCCACGATACTCGTCTGTTCTTGCGGGATGTAGGCAAGATACAAATATCTATACAGTATTTTATCTTCATACAAACGCACGAAACGCAAGT
This sequence comes from Epargyreus clarus clarus, assembly GCA_014595695.2. Taxonomy (NCBI): domain Eukaryota; kingdom Metazoa; phylum Arthropoda; class Insecta; order Lepidoptera; family Hesperiidae; genus Epargyreus; species Epargyreus clarus. Next base: position 1,449,934 of record JACTTY020000073.1, read on the forward strand.
TATACCTACGCGCCTCGAGGTCGGTACTCCTCGGACTCCTCGGAGATCCTTATACTGTGATGTAGGTTTTTCAGCGGCAATCAAATCAAAAGGATTATGTGGCTGTACTCGGTGGTGTTTACATACTCGTCATTGTTCGGCGCGTTACTCGGCGGATTTCGTAAGTATATGAAAGTCTTGCATAACGAGTCAAAGTTAACATATTTATGTTTTTGATAGAGACGTTAATACAATTTATGTGACTTCAGGACAGATAATTAATATGGTGAACGGCTCCAACTTATTTCTGTACGGTGGCCACACGTACTGGCGCGCTAATCGTATGAACTTCGTGAAGCAGACGACCAGGTGGTACTGTTCATACAGGTCTGGGCGGCATGCGTGCAAGGCGTCGTTGGAGTGCGCCGATACTCAAGTTCTAACGGTGGTCAACTACCACAGCCATAGCCCACCCTTACTAGTCAACCGAAACGGAAGGTACAGTCGACAGAAAAAACTTGACGCGTAGTCAAAATGCAATATGACCAGTACCCCTACCAGGAGTTTTTACGTTTCGACAAATATGACCGTTTTGGTATTTGTTTACGTATAAGCCCATACGAGGTCGCGTTCCGATCCGGTAGTAGTTTAAGAAAATATTGTAACTGACAATTTGTAAGTGCCGCCGTTGGCCTATACAAAATAAATATATTTCATTTCATTTCATTTCATTTCATACGATTTCCTAGTTCTGACACAATCCGCTAGGGGCGCCGATTAGAATTTGTATGGGAAAATACGTAAACATATACTAAAACAGTCATATTTGTCGAAACGTAAAAACTCCTGGTAAGGGTACTGTTCAAACCGTCCAACGATTCCATTTAAGAATAATTGTTCAGTCACATTTACAAATGGAATAGATTTTAAAACGAATTATAATTTCGAACAGTAATTAAACACTTAAAAAGGTGCAAAAGGATTTTTAACTGCCTTGATTTAGTGGTTAAAATGTTTATAAATTGCGATGATTACTTTTATAGTATTTCTTAAAGTGGCTGATTATGTCCTCTTGTGGTTGTTTGAGGTCTACCAGCCTGAAAAAATGGAAGGTGTTGCAAGAGTTTGAGAATCTCTGTATTGTCAGATAGCTTATACGCCTTATATGCCTCATTTACATTTAAGTATATAAATAATACTGTTAAATATGATTATCTTATGATATAACTACGATGCGCATCAAGCAATGTTTTATTTTTATTGTTAGTTAAATTACTCAATATATAAAAATATATATATATACTATCTGATGTAAATAGGACAAATTAAAGATGTTTTGGGTAAATAATTTTATTTTTATATATTAGATATATTATATGTTATTTGTTTTATTTTTATCGATTAAATAAAATAGTATAAACGTTTTATTACTTTATTGCATTTATTTACTTAGTAATATTGGTTACACGTGGTCCTATATAATTCCTCTCAGTTTTGAGAATAATTATGATATGAATATTTGTTTACGATATTTAAGTTCTTTTTACGTGACTGCGTCGGTCAGAAGTGTCTATGTATGTCTTATTTTTCACCCTCTACAGTTCAAAAGGTTTACGAACTGTTAACAAATTTTACGTCTGTTCATTTCTAAAATTTTAAAAATGTGTATCTAACTTATTCATCACATATTTTTATAAAAGAATATATTTCTATATATTGAGACGCAAGAGAACCTTTTTATAAATAAGGTTTTTTTTTATTATGATTTATATTAATCTAACAGTAACAACACTATATAGAGGTTTTTTCAGGTGCCAAGTTTGGAGTTTCAAAGCGTGGCAACCCGGTTATTTTAATCGACAACTGCACGTTTTACAAGCAACGGGTACAAGGAGAAAGAATTCGTTGGTGGTGTCAATACGCTTACCGTGGCTGTAAAGCAGCTATTTATACGAAAAATAATGCAATAACCACGCTGACTGGATCGCACAATCACGCTTCAGGTGTACCGCCACTTAAAACACCAAGGCAAAACGTTCCAGCCGACCTCAATATTGTCCTTTTAAATAATATGCTTAATGGATTATTTGATAGGGGTTAACCAAAATTATTACTACTGATAAAACTGACTTGTGTTAAAAACACTACAGCTGCACATATATTTAGTTATAATGATAAAAACAGATTAACAATAGGAATTATATGTTTCAATGTTACAATGGCAATGTTTTTAGTTGGTCATTAGTACTTATTTATTGTAATTTAAGTGTAGCATTTTCATCGATTCATAGTTAAACTTTCTTTATTGATCCGCCTTATTTCTTAGGCAGTAGTGTTTTTTTACGTATGTGATATAATTATACATAAATTAGTGAATAATAATAATGGACTTGAATGATAATAGTAATAATTATTAATAATGTACATTTCTAGTCAATAACATTTATAATGTTTACGTTACATAACATTCATTCAAATATAAATAAGAAAGTTTTCGTTATTTAAGCTTATATATGAAGGCACAATTATTTATAAGATTTTTATAATTAAACATATTTAGAAAAAAAAAACTTGAAAGATAGCAATAATGTAATGGCTGTATACTGTATAATCTTTGCCGTGTTGTACACGACGGATAAACGTCATGTTATATGTCAGTTCTAGTGTCACTGTTTTGTCTGTGGCTGTGTTATTGCATTACTTTCTTTGAAAAATAACTTGCTTACTTTTCTTATTTGTTATAAAACATATATTTAAGATTTACTGTAACCATTATTGAGTATAAAGACGTATATATAATTCTAGTTTCAACGTAGATAGTGTTGAATAAACCAGTGTTGATTTGTGGTTGTTTTGATTTGAGTGTAGTTTCTTGAGGTTTTGAAGTTAGTAAACTAATGTAGCAAGCGTTTTCAGGTGATGAGTTGGTCCAGTGTGTTCCGACGAAGAAAGGCCACCAGATATTGTACAAAGGATACACGTATGTCTTTAAGAGCAGGCTACAGTGTGGTGCAGAGCAGTGGTGCTGCTCCTACAGACAGAAGACTGGCTGCATATCGCTTATCAACATGCAAACATACGGCGTGGAGGTTGTTAGAGACTTCCATAATCATAAGAAACCAATGTTCTCGGATTAAGTTGATTAAATACTTTGTTTCATGTATTGTGTACAAATCCATTTAGGTTAGCTCACAAGTCAAGTTTTAAAATCTGAAATCTTTGTTTGTTTATAAAATTTTGTTTTAGGCTATACTTATTGATAAATGTGGAGACAGATTATTGCAGATTTAAGTATCTTATAAAAATGATTGTAAAAAATGGCATAACAGCGAGAACGAGTAAATGTTTGTTACATATCCTCAATATGATTAATTGTCTTTGTTTAAGAAATTAGTTTTCATTATTAATTTATTCTCAGTTAAGATCTTGTTTACAACTTTAAAACTTAAGACTATGATGTGTTTAATATAATTTTTAAGCTATTTCTTATGAAAATCTATCAGTATTAAATCTTTGCAATTGATCTGTACATTTAGTAATAGGATTTTACATTTGAAAAAAATATATATTTAAAATGTTTATACAATTAAGTTAATTTTAGTTTAGACTTAAGACTTATAATAAGATGTACATATTTGATTGAAATATTTTTAATGAAGCAAGGTTTATTTAATAAAATTTCCCAAACAGTTATTTTATTTGAAAACATTTTCAAAATATTTGCAATAAATTTTTACTCGAATTATTTACTCTTTCTACTCACATTTTTTCTAAATTAAATTATAATATATTCATGAAAATGAAAAATTAAAAGAGTGCAAGAAAGTACTTGTTTTATTTTTAATTATTGTTTTTCCCAATAAAAATAAAAAATTAAAATAAATAAATAGATTATGCTACAAGAGTTTCATTTCATATAATGCTATTTGTATATGTAATGTATATAGGCATTTTTTGTACCAGGTATACACAAAACTTGCTTTATATTTTTCAGAAAATTCACAAGTGAATTTTGCTTAAAATCAATATTTAATTTCAGATCAGCAATCTGAGTGGATACAGATATACTTCATTAAGACTTTGGATACTGAATATAAATGCAATATATGTGAGGCAGTAATAACCACAACACCAGAGGACGATAACCAATTGCGACTAGAACACATAACATCATGCCATAAGGAGATCTACGATCTTCACAAGGAGACCCCCGACGGATCTATAGGATTCCAGATAGAATTTCTACAGTTTAACATGTTGAAAGATGATGATGCGAAATCAGATACAGTGATGCTATCTGATGCCTCTGATGCAACATCTGTAGCGGTTAGAAGTATAAGCGGTAAAGGCGATAAGCCATCAGATTTGCACTATGTGTTGATACCGAAGAAGAAAAAATTGAAAAAAGCCTTTGGTAAGTTCATTCGTGTTAATTTACAGTTACAACACTTTAAAACTTACAGAACATTACATTAGAGAACATTTTCGAAAATAAAACTGTATGAGATTTAAATCACATTCATAGGGTATCATATTAACTTGTATAAAATTAATCACTTAAATTAATTAATAGACACCTCTGTATGATAATTATCATCAACAACACTATATTCATTACGTCATCGCGCCAGGCTAATTTATCTCATTTTTATCTAATCAAACACATCATCTCACTACAGATCTGTTTAAAGAAAACATACATCTTTTGCAACTATGCAACTCTAAAAATTAATTGTCTATTAAAAATGATTATAAATTTATGATCTTTCGCAGATTTCTCAAGAAAACGCAGTTGGGTATGGAAGTACTTTGACAAGCTTAGTAATGTCATATATAGATGCAATCTTTGTCAAGTTGTGCTTTCAATAAAGGGTTGTAACACTAATAACATGAACAGACATGTGAGGACAAAGCACCCGGGCGTTTTCCAGGCAGAGGTGGAGCTAAAGGACAGAACCACAGATATAAGGGTTGAGGAGACATCATATGAATTAAGGGGCGAAGACACTATAGTTTCGTCTAAGGATGGGGAAGAGCTGTCAGGTATGTTGATGATTCAGATGTTCTAATGCTCAATGCTGGTCTGACGCACGGAGAATGTCGGGTTGAAAGCCCACCTAGGCAGATATCTTAATGGTTTCTCCTCAGAATCTGGTTGTAAGGCACGTTTCATTAGATCATTCTAAAAAATCCGTTTACAAATATAGACAATGGTTATTGTCTATTAAATTAGACCTCCACATGAAATTAATTATTAACATTAACAATAAATGATAAGATACTCAATATTATACAGTCTTCATGCCACAACTCATCTCCATCACAAAACCGTTTAGAACAGGCCTTACATCTGCTACTTGTAGCGCCATCTATTATCGAATAGCAGTACGATACGTAAAGTCCGTCATTTTTTTTTAACTATATCACTCACAATCACTCTTCCCCAACGACAGAATAAATACGCTTATTTATTTAAATTATAAAACAAATAATAAAATCTGTAACAAACAATATTATAAAAATCTAGGACTACAAGTAGCGCCATCTAGTATCGAGTAGAAGAACCATTTAATGTGCGATCTTTTTCAGTTGGAATACATTTATTTCTTTCCAATATTAAATTTAGTATTACCTAGGTGCTAATTTAATAAACTATTGTTTGCGTGCTTTTTTGCAGTGATTACTGTGAAATCAAAAAGACTTAAATGTAATGGTCTCAAATATTAATTAAGCTTCATTATTTTCTTTCTGTGAGGAGACCAGTAACAGCATTTCGAGCATTGAATTATAAATAATTGTTTGTATTGTAACTGACCCCATATTAACATTTACTAACAGAGTCGGTGAAGCAGCGTCGCAGTTGGATATGGTTGTACTTCAACAGAGTGACGAGCACGTTGGCGCAGTGCAAGCTGTGCAACCGGAATATTTGCCACGGGGGCAACGCCACCGGCAACATGAATAGACATCTCAAGATGGTGCATTATAAGAGAGGGGGTATGTTCATTTGAAGTTCACATGGTTTTATTTTTAGTTTGTTTCGAAGGCGGAACCCTTTGTGGTTCGACTCTGTCACTACCGCTACAGTTATTTCTGCCTAATAATGGGAGTGTTAAGTGCTGCCATGATCAATTTAAGGTGTGTTATAAGAGAGACATACTAATCCGAGGCATGCCAACGTAGTCCTCAGTACTCTACCCTTATCTGGGGTTAGTTACAGATATCCACGGGCGGCAGTAGCCACTTACCATCAAGTGCACTAACCCATATAATACTCTGTATTCTCGTGAAGGCACCATCAAAATCGGTTCAGTCAAATCTGACATTAGCCCAAATATATAGCAAACAATTTTATTAATTTCTTTTATATGTAAATGAAAGATGATATTTTAGTATTTGAGATAACATTAAAATTCGATAGATTGTAGATTAATTACAGATATTATTACAGAGAACACAAGTTGGGTGTGGAAGGTGTTTGAGAGCAACGAGCCAGATTTCTTCACGTGCAAGATATGCCAGTTCAAATGCATGAAGTTTGAAGATGTTGAGAAAAATATCAAATGCATCCTCGACCATCTGAAGACTGAGCATGAGGTTGTGTCTGGAGACCAGATTATAGCGGATGCTGATTTTGATGTTGAGGAGAACTAAATTGGGTAGAGCTTTGGTTTGGACCATTTCTGTTTTATCGTCATTGTCAACTCTTGAAGTTGAAGGATAGATTTCCTCTTTAGAAAAGTTCAAGCAATAGTCCACAATTTGCCAAATGCAAATGTTTCACTAAAACTACTGAGGTTTTGTGATGTATGTACTTATGGGAGGTGTTCCAACTTAGTATAACAGCACTTCTGTGATCATCTTATGTACGGATCTTTTTAAGTTTACTTGGTCTCTGGAATAGATAAATGTTTTGGTTTGCGGGTAGAGTGGATTTGTCTTTGAGTATTTTGGATATTCGTAATGATGTGTTGTGTTGTATCATATCATCGTTATATAGGTAATTTATTCATGAAACTTTCTTTTATATAATGGTAAATACTACATCGTCATTCTTTGGAATATTTTTATTTGCTATATACAATTTTAACGTCTTTTTATTTATAAATACTAATTTGATTGTGCTTGCTTATTTTCTTTTAATATTAATTTGTACATTTTTTTTGTTCCAAACATTTGTTAGGGCAATGATAGTAATGTGAAAAGTGATGAATAGTTTAGTTTAGACTAATCTTAGTTGTTTGTATGTTATGTGTTGTATGATTATTACATTTGCTTTATTTACATTTTATATTGATCAGGTTAAAATGGGAATACTGTTTGAAAATATCATTTTTACCATAAAGATAAGTTATTGTGATGGCATAATAAGTTGTGGTGTAATATCTCTTATCTAGGGATATTGTAAGTAATCTTGTTATGATTTCAAGTGGTTTCATGTCTTTCCAAGGAAGTCAGGAAAATATGTTTTAGTATTAATAAAAAAATGCAGTTATACCTAATCGTTATTAAATGTCATTGTATGTCATGTATCGCTTCTGCTGAGGACTAAGTTGGAACGCCTAATGAACCAGAACCATTTTGAACTAGACTTCACTTTATCATGTTGTAAAGTTATATTTATACCGCCATTAACGCTTTATATACGGAGATAGAACGTTGTTCAGTATCAGAGGGTGTCAATGGTATTTGCCAGTTTACTTATCATTTATCAGATAACTTTTTAGAACATGGTCATAGTAGTGTACGGTGAAGTAGGTAACCGTAATGTTTTGTACTGTAAATAGTATATAATTAAACTGAATGGTCGGTTTTGCAATGTGGTGTTAAATGTTGATTTAAACTTTATTTAAAATTACGAAAATAATACTATCGTTTTATTATTTGTGCAAATGGTTTCATGTTAAGTCTAACATTAATTAAGGCTTATTCTTGTATAATTATAGTTAGTTAATCACTGTACATTTGTCTTTGAAGGCAGAATTTAGACTAAATGTTGAAACTTGGTCTCCAATGGATTGTTAGGGGCTTACGAGATATATTTTTGAAAGTAATAAAACAATACGAAAATGTTTTGACTAGTTTTATTATTCTTACAAACATCAAATTACACATACATCAAAAGATATTTTCTTACGGCTAATATAATTTGGCAATATTTTTATCACTACCGTCAAAGGTAACTCATATACACAACCTAATGCTGAAATGGTAATTTATAAAATCTGAAACCTTGCCCTATGAGAATTCGATGACTTGACCATTGTTAGTTTGCGAAAATTGATACACAAACATGTCTTCATTTGCCTCGCGTCATTGTCATATGAGCCACTAGTAATTTTGATTTTCGTGGCAGTCTGAGGCTAATTAAAGGACTAGTTTTTCAGCAATATAGTTGCTTAGCGTCGCATTGCCCGGCGATGTTGCGGTTGTAGTTAAATGTTACACTGTTCGACATCTATCGGACTAGCCAGCAGCGTTGCATAATGTAATAACATTGCAGCAAGGTAACATCGCCGGCAATATTGCTGAGATCTAGTTGTTGGCAATATTTTTCAACATGAGATCTAAACAGCAATCGCGCGACTAATACCGCTAATTTTCAAAAGATCACGCAGTCGAATTGTTTAGGACGACGAATAGATATCAAAATTTGTATGTTAGTTACAATCGGCAAGCGAATATTGTCACCATATTAAAATCTTAAAATTACAATCAACGATAGAATTCACTGTGATATATCAAAATTCTTCTAATATCATCGACCTATCATTGGTTAACACCGCGAACTACAGGGTTGGATTTGGAGAAGGGCAAGCGGGGTTACTGCCGCGGGGCCTCCGCAAGAGAGGGCCTCCCACAATAGAGAAAAAATATCCAAATTTCAACTTATAACATTTTTTGTGTTTTTTCCAGTGTCGATTTTTTTTCTGGTTTACTACTATTTTTTTTTAATTTTGCGCAAATAACGCGTTCTTTTTAATTCGTAACATAATTTGGGGCTCCCACTTATTCGTTGCGCCTCTAAATCCGGCCCTGGTGTTAGCTGTACGCATTAAGGTCATTGCCCGACGCCATTATATGACTAATGTTGTACTTTCCAGTTTCTTCAATTTTCAAATGAACCGCTATTGGGTATGTTGTTTGATAAATCTTGAGCACTTAAAGGTTGCAATATATTATGTGTATACATAGGTATAGATAATATCATGACACATTTGTATGAGTGTAAACATGATATATATATACATTATTACGCACATTGGATGCGTTAGTGACAAATCGACCCCTCCTACGTATAATATACTACGTAACCCACAAAAGTACCTTTTCCTTTTTATTGCATAAATTGCATTTTAATGTGTTTTATCGACATAAGTAACGTTATAAAGCTTATAAAATAAAATATATATACCAAATTTCATAGAGTTACCTGAAGAAATGCAGATTTTATTCGCATTTTAGCATATTCGAAACATTGAAACGCTCTCCTGTAAAGTTGTCATTTTGCAGTTACGATATTATACGTAGGAGAGGTCGAAATATTGCTCCACAAAATGTACTCATACATATGTACGTCGTACCACGCATGTGTAGTCATTGTATCTGTACACAGTTAATACTCACAACACGACATATGCTAATGAAATGATTCATACATAAGTAGGTTCAGGTTACAAGTATTTATAAATGTATTATACATTAAATTGTAAGTTTTAATAATAGAATAAAGAATTGTTATTAATTTACATATAGGACGAACACAATTACACTTTTTATTGAACCGCGACGTAAAGACACATAATGACATTGAATTAATAAAACGGAAATATGAATAAGTTTTAAAAATATTCGCTGCACACGATACCTGTTTCACATGAACGATATATCACCGAAGACATACATTTTCATAAAATTTCACTCAATTTGATATTTGTCGAGACTGTTACACAATCAGATTTTAAAAATGAACACCAAAGAACTGTTTTGAACACTAAAGTGCCATTGTTGGTTGAAAACTGTAGTAAAAATTATTATAAGTTGATAAAGTTTTACTTTTGATTGTTTAATTTTTTTAATGTATTTACGATTTCATACTGACTTCAAGATATATGCACATCATTGTTCAGTTAATGATGTATTCCCGTTTAAAAATTTACGAGTATCAAAATAATATCACTTTCGAAATTTTATTCTACTATTATCGATCAACGTATGCCTTATCTGAGTAAGTACCTACTTATATTTTGTCACAATCACGATACTTATTTTCAATTCTTTATACGAACTATTATGTTTTAAATTACAAGATTTTTTGCTCTCTACAAAATTGAAGATAACAAACATTATACATATAAAGTGAGCATCAATAGCAATCGTTTTGGTAAACGATATAAATCTGTCCGAATTTCTTATAACCATTGCAACAGTACGGCACAGTACCCTTAATATCAGCGCCCCTAGCAAACTGTATCAGAACTGATTAAAAATGTATGGGAAATACGTAAACAAATACATGTAAAAACGTAAAAACTCATACTAAGGGTACAGGACTAGTAAAGTCAGAACGATACTGATAAACGCTAGACACGACATCGGTGTCAACTCGGTGACGCTAAAGCATTGCATCGGTAAATTGTGTTTCAGATCACTAAAAACACTTGCTTGTACAGTGTTATTACTATGAAACCCAACAAACAAAGGTTGTGTTATTTAAATATTGGACTTTCTACACTTGTATACTGTAATTTCATAGTCATACATATCTAAACATCCGAATATAATTTGAACATCTACTCGTACCATTGAAATGTAAATATTACTAGCATATAGTATTATTTATTATTCCATGCTTCCGCCTACAATATTTTTGCCACAAATACGCACAATATCTAATATTTTTTTCTTTTTATTACATAACGTTTAATTTTGATAAATAACGCTATAACATACAAAATTTTGAGAGGTAGAATTCATTGTCTTACATAATTATTTTCATATATAAAGTTAATATGCTCAATAAATTTTACATCTTAAAAATATTCTATTCTAAAAATAAATAATAACATAAAAATATACATTTACTTATGTAGTTAATCCCACAATCCTACTCTATATCTACTAATAATACTATGTTACGTAATGAATCTATCCACATTTATCAAATATACAATAAAAAGAATACAATAAATTAAATTATAGACACAGCACATTAATTGCACTATTGACGAAATATACAGATATACAACTGAATATTTTACATATGTAAAACATCGAACAACGTTTCACAATAGTTATTGTACAAAAAAAAAAAGATATTGTTCAATTTATTATTGAACACAAGAAACATTAAAAAATATGTTCACATGTATAATTCATGTTTTCGTTTTTCATAATGTTTTTCAATAAATGAATATAGAGTAAATGTGTATATTATAATGATATGTTTTGTTGGCATATGTGTTTTGTCTGAAAAATGTGGATGAGATTGCGGTACTTATAAAAATAATCATAGAATTGCTTAGAGTAGACAACCCTGTATTTGATCCTAAATTGGCAGAGTGCTCTTGAACGCATTGAAAGAATATCAATAGATGTAACCTTTAGTATAGAAGAGTATCATTTTGTTTTTTATTATACATCAAGACATTTTGATTATCGAAAAATAATAATATGTTATCATATTCTTAATATTAAATAGTGTTTTATAAGTAAACTAACAATTATTTTTATATAGAGCACACTGCCATGTTTGAATAACATGTAATTAGGCAATTCTACATTTATATTTAATTATAATAACTATGTTCTTGAGGTATTTTGATTATTATTATTGCTTTGCCTGTTTTACTCGAGCGTCGAAATATCTCTAAATTATACATAGATGTATCATATATCACTAACATTAGATTATACGCTAAGTAAAACACCAGTTAAAATTAGTAAAAATGAAGCAAAATATAAATATGTATATACATGTTACATGAGATAATCAAAAATTAATAGTTTAGTAAGTTAAAATTTATATTTCTTTTTTAATGTATCGTTTTGCGTTTTTGGTTGTATGTAAACATATACTAACATAATTATTTGTATGTCTTTGAATTATAAAAAATATAATGTAAAGAGTAATATAGATGTAGGGTGAAATTATTATTATTATATGTGTAATACATCGATACAACGTATATATATTATATTTACTTATACCTATTGTAAAATATATTTAAGTATGCATACGTAAAATGTTAAGTAGTATTTTTGTATCATATTATGTTTCTTTGAAAAATATATTATTATACATGTTATTTTTATACGTAAATAGATGTAGGTGTTAGTGTAGTAATATAAATGTTACAATTATACAAAATAAACACAATAATAATTCCATTTGTTCTTATTTCGCACGATTTGTTTACTATCTTCTCCAAATCTTAGAAAATCATAACTATTCAATCATAGTAGATAAAATTGCCAATTATACAATACAATTTATACTACAAAAAACTAAATATTATTTAACAACACAAAATAAGACAAATTTAAAATAAAATTTGTATATTTGTCCGATAAAATTCAATCCAAATTAAAAAAAGCAACTTACAATACAAGTTAATATTTCCTTAAAGAAAAATAAAATAAAATTCATAAATAAAATGATTATATCGTTAAACCCAATATCATCCGACTACTTGCGACTATTTTGCTTTGAGCTCGCTAATTATACAATTGGACATTAAATTAATATTACTACAACTTACTAAGTACTAAGTAATACAGCTCTACGTCACTCAATTATTTATAAGTACTTAAGTTACGTTAACATTTAAACACACAACCTATTATTTTTATATAGGTACGGAGAATTTTGTACTATTTTATCTAAAAAGTGATAGGAATATCAAATGGTTTGTTCAACAACATTGATTTTATCATGTTAAGTTGATACAATTACAATGTATCGAGGTAGCGTGCATGTAAATCATGTATATAAGGATGACTTATGATTTGAATGATGCAGTAAAATTTAATACAATATGAAGCGATCCGAATTTTCAAAATCGAGCGCCGCCAATCTATAGATGGATTACCGTTTCATGCAAATTTCTTGAGTATATCCATCCTTGTTCATGGTAGTTGATTAGCCACTGCGATCTCTACTGAAGCAACCTTGCGGTATGCAGCAGGATCAGTTAAGATCAGTTGAGATCTATCTTCAGCAGAAGTTACCATTTCTTATATGTGGGTACACATTTTCCAAAAATGTTTTATTAACTGAAATACCTGTACTTTAACGATCAAAATATTGATTGATCACTTTTTAATTAGAGATTTTTTTTAATGTATACATTGTATAAAAGTATTGTTACTTGCATTGTTCTTATTTAATCACATTGTTAATATTGCATTTCCAAAGTATATTCCGTTCAATGTTAAAATGGGAATATTACCATAAAATCTTTGGATCTTAAAATAGACAAAATGATACCTTCAAAAACTATGACAACACTTAGACGGCAGGTGGTTTAGGCCCACAGTTATGTGTGCTCTGTATGTACACGATCCTGCCTCTGTACGTGTGGAGGGCGGCTTTGCACCACGGGCCCCTGGAGCACCTCCATCTGATCTTTCCATTCCTCGCACAACCGTTGAACCTGAATCTGTAGCCACCAACATTGATGCCCATTTTGCCTTGCTTGCTGAGGCAGTAGGACGCGAAGCAGTCGATTCCGGTGCCGATCAGACCAACTGCAAAGGAAACCATGTTACAGTTCTGATGCTAACGTGAGCTGACTTAACGATTACTCATGCACATGCAAAGACTAGAAATACAGTTGGAAAACAGGTAAATAAGAAAATAAAAGTCCGAAGACTAACCAATTTTGTTTTCTTTTTTGTTTATTATCAGGGTTAATATAATATGTAAGGCTTGAGTAAGAAATTATCATCGATTTAAACTTTTTATTTGGCCAAAAAGTAAAGTTGTAGCAGATTGTTTTATTTGATAAACATCTAAACACTATTACAAGATACAAGGTAGGTACACAATGCTAGAAAATTAAAACACGTATAATACTTGTAGTAGTAACAAAATCTGTTAATAATAAACACGAGTATTAATCTATGATAAGAATTCAGATTCAAAATGTGCTATTAACTATCCATAAACTGTTTAACAGACCAAGTTTATTTACTTTTAATTCTACGTTTCACATTTTTTTTCTACTTTAATATTCTTCTTGTAACATTCTTCTATTTTTTATAAAGACAATTGTGATACCTACCAAAGCACTGAGAAATGGATTATAAATAGTTCTAAAAATAGATGATTAAAATCACATGTATTTCTAAAACTCTTATCGTATACTGGATTTTCAATGTCTAAATTAAGTATTACTATTTCAACATTACTTTTTCATTATCTTACATAGTCTTTTATATCGACTGCTACATCTTGGCTTACTTGACAATTGTTTTTTATAATAAAATCTCTAACATCCTTAATTTATTTTCAGTTCGCTTCGGCCTATCGAACCGCGGTCACCTCGTCGTTCACGTCGGTGCCCACAAGTTCATCAAACACGAGTCCTACAAGAACAAGATCAGGTGGACTTGCAACAAGCGGATCCAGCTCGGCTGCAAGGCGAGCATCACCACACACGACAGTGTTATCGTCAGGTGCTTCTTAGAGCATAACCATAGCTAGCATTGCTTCTCACTTTGGTGTTAGAAATATGGTTTTGTGTAAGTGGTTAGAAGTCGTGAAACAATGCTGAATAGTTTCGATAGAATGGCGTGGGTATTTGATACCACCTTAGTCCTCAAAAGTGGAAACATCAAGGAACGGTTTCAGATGAAACCCCTGTTTTATATAAAGTTGAATATGGATGTCATGGGCGGCGATGTCCGCTTATCATCAGGTGGACTGCACGCTTATTTGCCTCTTCAATGTTAAAAAAAAACAATCCATCAGGTACTAAGAGCGGATTGAATGTTTGAACTATTGAATGAAGTTAACGATAAAAAGTATATGCTTAATGTTAGTCTAAAAAGACCAATAGATGCCTTATTAAGGTCGATCAATGTACGGTTTTAATCAAAGATTTTAAATCTATTTTTAAAGAATCTTAAAGACAACATAGAAATTAAATTGTTATCTAATGAAAATATATGTCTGATTGTGCCTTTATGATATGACGATTTGTGATAATGAAGATTTGATAATTGTTAACTGTTGCTTGTATATTAATAAAGATAATGTATGTTACGTATTTTTGAATGTACACTTTCCATAATTTTTGTGCATTGTACCTTATATTTAAAAGTGATGTAATTAAAAGGGTCATACTAATTAATAATTTCAATTTAATCCATTTATTCTTTTTGTATGTGTGTATTACTTTTGTAACTTGTATTATGAAATATTGTTAATCTCTTTGAATCTTAATTTCTTATCGTGTACCTTTGTAAGACTTAAGTACGAATATAAGTTAAATTAGGATAAATATATTTTTAAAAGTAAGTCACTTTGGAATGGTTAAATAATCACAGGTGATAGCATACAAATACTAAGATGTAAAATGTAATCATCATTAACCCATTATCGTCCCACTGCTGGGCACGGGTCTCCTCTCATAATAAGAAGGCCATAGTCCACCGCGCTGGCCAAGTGCGTATTGGTAGACTTCACATAACTTTGAGTTTTTTTTTTAAATCTCTCAGGTATGCAGGTTTCCTCACGATGTTTTCCTTCAACGTTTAGCAAGTGATAACTAATACGCACATAGCTTTGAAAAATCAGAGGTGCGTGCCTGGGATATAACTTCGGACCCCTCCATCGAGAGGCCGAGTTTCTTAACCACTACGCTATCACTCGCTCGCAAAATGGAATTTGATAAATAATTTTATTTGACTAATTTTATTATTGTTCATAAACAAGCTAGTCTTGTGGGAATTTCTGGCTGAGATTGTAAAGCTGTAAATTGTTGTGAGGTTGTGAATTGTTTAACGTCAAATCTACTAGTTGACGTTAACCAAGCAACTAATACAGTTAGTCCGGTGATTGCTATAATTTGTCGCTAGACATCTGTATGTAGACTAGCAGGCTACATAGCGATATTGCAAAAAAAAAACAATGTATTGCAGCAAGAATGTAACGTTGGCAATATTCCTGAGGTATTTTAGCAAGGTTTTCAGCATATTTAGTCGCCTGTATATAAAATGTCAACCTAATGGAAAAAATAACCCATTCAAAGTGACTAGTTATTAAAAATAGTTTTAGTATTTAAACTTTGTTCATTCCTTACTTTTTGTTAGTTTTACTGCCTTTGAGACATTTTAAAATGTCTATTAAACGTGTGTGCCTTTTAATAATAATTGATAAGCTTGCATTCAATGTGGGCGTAAGTACTGCCCATTATATTGAATTCTACAAAATAAATAAAGAATATACTTATGTAGTTGAAGGTTTTTTAAAATCTATTTTGCGCAAGAGCTCTAGATATTTCTTGCAGGAATGACCTCTATGATCCTGTGACTATTTACAGAAATTAGCATCTATGTTTTTGGAAAATTCAACTCTTAAAGGGATTAAATGAAGGGTAAAAAGATAAACTTTATGTTACTTCAATATTCTAGTTAGTTTTCTAACTAGATACTACATAAAATATAAAATGGTTCAGTATAATGGGCAGACTTTTTAATTCAGCTTTAAGATATTTCCCAAATTATTTTGTAAACGTCGTTTTAACCTTTTTGATTACGTGTAACGATTAGTGATTAAGATAATTACAATAAAACGTACTAAGTAAAACGATCTGATTTTTGACTATCTTTTGCGTCATCAAAAGCGATCCAACATTCCCAGATTCTCTCAGACTTGCTTATAAATACATCACCCATGAGCAATATGAGACGTGGACCACCTAATAGAAAACTATCTATTTTCAATCGATGGTTTCATAATAATAAAAAAAAAACGTTGAAAAGAGAAGCTTTGAATAATGTAATAGCTTGTAACTTTATTACAGTACTAAGTACTTTGATGAATAAATTAATTATATTCTAATATATCATACTACAACATTTAACTTACAGTTTGACTAGATTTTACTTGAATATACTTGCGTCATTAGATATCATTATGTACCTATATCATTATTGACTAGTAAGTTAATTGCGAAAAACAGCGACGAGTCTCCGAGTCGGTACGCTATAGTCGTCACATCTCTAATAAACATGTTTAGCTTTTGAAAAACATCTACATCACCTACAATCCAATAATAAGAATTAATACTAACAATAATCGGTAAGTACTGACAATAAATCGGCATAATTCTGTCTAGTAGTTCACAATTTCAAAACCGGCTAGTCGGCGAGCATACTCGTCTCATCGCTTAACGTCTACACCGCACGAGGCACGCACGTATGGCCCAACCTCATCCTCATTACTTTGCTGTTGACGGTAACTATGACGGCACTGCAACGTTTCGTTCGCCTGTTCTTGCAGTACCACAGCTGACGGCCCCATAGGCGGTACCCTTTGTGTGGTTTGTAGACGAAACCGTCCTTAAGCAGCTTGGGCTTACCTGCGATGTAGATCACGTGGTATTTACCTGCAAGTAAGTCTAATTAATCACATGTCGCATGGAGATGGACATGTATTGTTTCGCCATACACATGTTGTTTGATCCGGCAGTATGAGGAATGTGAAAACTATTAGGAATGGAGGCAGTATTAGTGAACAGAACTAAAAAAGTATAAACCTACTGTGTTGTTTGGGAACTAAATATTATTTAGTAAATGTTTATTGTACTGTCAAATTCATATTGGGGACAATTAAACTTACATAGTCTCATCAGAACGGAATTTCTGCCGTTAGGTACTATACAAATGATCCAGTAGATTTGCCAGATGTATAATTGCGCCTATCTTTACACTTATGCCCAAGCGCCGATGTATTTACTTACTTATTTAAAAATATTTGTGTGAAGAGGGGGTAGGGGTATATGAAAAGTATATGTGATATATTAAGAGTGCGAACATAATTAAGTATAGTATAGTATAGTATGTAAGTATATAGAAGTTTAAAGAAAGTACTGCATAACGAACGAATTTATATATTTTTACAGTTAACTTACTTACACATCTATTTAAAAACAAACTATTACTATTTATTCAAAATTTGTTAGTATACAATTATGTATAATTATTATATTATTGTATAAAACATTCCCCTATATTAACACTTATAGTTATAAAGAGGTATTTTCTATTAGGACAAAAGAACAAATAAGAAATCTAACCTAATTTATTCTAAAACTAATGACAAAAATATAAACATACTACCAAATATAGTGCTCCTAAATGGTAAAATGTAATAATTAAACAGTATTATTAAATGAATTAAACAAAAGTTGGGCAAAACTTATCTCTTTTTATTTTCAATAATTTATAATTCGCTAACAATTAATAAGATATTATTAAAAGTATAATTTTATAAAAAAAAAACATTTTTTAAATTCCTTATATGTATGACCAATATTACTAAGTAATTTTAATAACCAATTTAAGAGCACAACACTATATTAGGTACTTAAATCTATTATAATTAAATCACAACACAAAACTTAATAATATAGCAGGTTAATATCTCACACGAAAAAAATAATTACCTAAATGTAAATTTGTTATTGCTGTTCTTCTCTACCTAAGTAATAGCTTACCTAAGTCACCTTAGTTAATTATTTACTTAAAAATTACAACCTTAAAGGTTTAACGTGTAACGTATAAAAGTATATACATTTGTATACTATATATGAGTATAAAACAAAATCATAATGAAGGTTACATTTACATAATTATTGCAACATGTGTAAATTAAAACATTTGTAACGCATACAAGTAATTATGGTAGATTCTTTAATTTATACTATTTATACAATGTATAATAACGTTCATTATTATACATTTGCCAAAAAAAATTACGCTATAATTTTTGCTAAAGTATTCGAAGTAAAAAGTTCATAATTATTATCATTTCCCCCAAGGCTCTTCTTACTTTTTCTGTAAATCGGTTCAACAGTTTGCAATGTTATCGATATATTACAAAAATATTTTTTAAACGAACAGTGGATCGATAATCACACTGATCTCATGGTAAAAGGTTTCATGTTCACATCTAAATTCCGAATTTAAAATTTAAAATCCCTGTTCCATATGAATTTGAATTTTGATTTGAAGGTATTGTTTGTGGGTCGACTCCTGCAGCAATATCGCCATGTCGTTTTTGCCTGGTGTTGATTGCAGATGTTGGCCACTTACCATCAGACTGCACGTCTGCCGCTCAGCAGCATTCAGTGTCATTCCGTGTATTTAAAAAAACATACATACTTACTAGAAAAACATAACAATTCGTAGTTGGGTAAAAATCTAAAAATTGTAGAAACCGGCAATCAATTTCAATTAACTACTTTGAATGTTATCATGATTGTGTGTGTTATTAAGCTTGACGAGGTCGTTGCCCTGGGTAATGGCGATGGCGAGACATCTGGTGAAGGACCTGCAGCACCTCCATCTGACGCGGCCACGCCTGCTGGTATAGTGCTTCATGAAACGGTAGTTGTCTATCATCAACACGTTCCGCCCGTGGAGGCTGGTGAAGACCATCCTGTGTGGACCTAAAATAGGTTCGGAGTTTAATAACTTGGGATATTAGCGGTAGAAAATGATTCATTGTTTACTACAATTA
Organism: Epargyreus clarus clarus; assembly: GCA_014595695.2. Classification (NCBI taxonomy): domain Eukaryota; kingdom Metazoa; phylum Arthropoda; class Insecta; order Lepidoptera; family Hesperiidae; genus Epargyreus; species Epargyreus clarus. The sequence continues at coordinate 1,469,663 of JACTTY020000073.1, forward strand.
CGACATTTAAGGCTTTGTCCATTGCTCAGTAGACTATGGACTAACCACTCGCAATAGAACAGTAAGAGGCAAAACGATGACGCTACAGCAATATTTATAAATTGTTATCCCGCTGTAATTGCTCTAAATTTTAAATAATATTAACGATATAGTAACTAGAAGTTAGTTCGATTGACGCCAACTTAAAAAATATTTTCTAGAAATTTTCTTGAAATATGTAAAACAGTTCCTAATTATTTGCCTAGATTCAGGTATCATCATCTGTCTTTATAAAATACCGAGGACAACGCCAACGTTACAACTTTATAGCAGGTCATTTTTGAGGATTTATGGCCTAAAAATAATAAAGTTCTTAATGATAACTGTAACAAAAACAAAGTATGAATGGCCACAGTAAATATTTATTTTTTGTGAAATTGTAAGAAACAGTTCCGTTGTATTGTACTACATAAATGTATATTGCATTTAATGCAATAGGCTTTGGTAGCCCTTTTGCATTTTGGTTTTCTGCATCTATTTATTTTACTGGAGTAAGCGACTAAATGATCTGCGTTCTTACGGCGGTATCTTTCAGTGGGCATAGGCGTTATTCCAACCTTTCTATGGAGATCCTGTGGTCGGAGTTCTTCGAAGTCTCTGCTAGAATCGTCGTTACTATCACTAATATCATGTTTTGATGGTGTGTCTTCCGAATCGTCGTCGTAATTTAAATCTAGCTCTGTAATTAAATCATATAAACCTATGAAAACAAACACAAATAACATTAGAGGTCTGGAGCGAACAATCTCTATGACATATAGGTACCAAACTGGAATTTTTCAATTCAGACTAGTAATTGGGAACTCGACTACTATCTATAAAACATAAAACATTCTGCAGATTTTTCCTACTTTTCATTTTCAAATACATATATCTTTCAGGGATCCCGATCAGATACCAGATCTGCTAAATTTCCGATATCTTTCATTTCTTCATCTTTGCTATTTATAGGATCATCAGTTACATTAACATAACAGTTTTCTTCAAGAGTTATTTACCACGAGTTTATCGTAACGCAAGTTTCACTTTTCAAAAAGTAAATAGTAAAAAGGTGTTTACATCAACCAATCAAAACAGCGGACAAATATTAACGAATGAAATATATAATAAAATTAAAAGTTTTCGCACATATTAACAGAGTTTACTATTTTTTTATGTATTAATCATTAGAGTCATGTATGACGCTGGTACTCAGTAGTCCACACATAATACAATTACGACATTTAAGGCTTTGTCAGTTACTCGATAGACTATGGACTAGATACTCACACTGAGAGGAGACCCTGCCAAGCAGTGGAACAATAACAGGCAAGGACGATGACGCTACAGCAATATTTATAAAGTGTTATCCTGCTGTAATTGCTCTCAATTTTAAACATGAAATGCTGAGTAGATATCCTCACATTTTAGTTTATATCAATAATTAACTAGGTAATATTAGTGATATAGTAACTAGGAGTTAGTTTGATTGAAACCAACTTAAAACATTTTTTTTGCTAGAAATTGGAATACTGTTTTACAGTTCTTAATTCTTTACTTAGATTCAGGTATCATCATATCTTTATAAAATACTAAGGACAACGCCAACGTTACATCTTTCTAGCAGGTAATTTTTTAGGGTCTAAAAATAATAAAATTCCTTATAAAATATATAACAAAAAGTAAGTATGAATGGCCACAGATAATATTTATTTTTTGTGAAATTGTAAGAAACAGTTCCGTTGTGTGGTACTACATAAATGTATATTGCATTTAATGCAATAGGCTTTGGTAGCCCCTTTGCATTTTGGTTTTCTGCATCTATTTTTTTTATTGGAGTAAGCGACTAAATGATCTGCGTTCTTATGGCGGAATCTTTCAGTAGGCATGGGTTTTATTCCAGCCTTTCTATTCAGATCCTGTGGTCGGAGATCTTCGAAGTCTCTGCTAGAATCGTCGTTACTATCACTAATATCATGTTTTGATGGTGTGTCTTCCGAATCGTCGTCGTCAGTTAAATCTAGCTCTGTAATCAAATCATATAAACCTATGAAAACAAACATGAATAACATTAGAGGTCTGGAGCGAAAAATATCTCTGACATACAGGTATTAAACTGGAATTCTTAATTTCAGACTAGTAATTGGGAACTCGACTACTATCGATATGACATTCTGCAGCTATATATTCTATAAATATCTTTCAGGGGATCAGATACCAGATTCGCTGAATTTCCGATATCTTTAATTTCTTCATCTTTGTTAGTTATAGGATCATCAGTTACATTAACACAACTCATCAGTTACATTATTATAATAAAATTAAAAATTTCCGCCCGCTCCGCCAAAACTAAATAATAATTTTAATTTTAAGTCTGTTTATGTCAGGAGCACTATGTTAAAAACAAAAATGTAGCAATAGTAGTATTTTTTATTAAAAAAGAAACATCTATCCTAATTAAAAATAAACATAACATTATATTTATTAATCTAAAAAGCGACAATAATACCTGTTTCCTGGCTAGCTACTTGAAGTTTTATGTGACAGTAAAGTTTTATTATAACCCGGGTAGGCTGTATTAATCTACCGATTGTTTCTCAAAATATTCATACTATGATCCCTTTTCACGGAAATACTGTATTGCGATCAATTTCTTTACTCTAACCACATTTACATGTAATAAATTCAGGTACAAAATCACATGGTGTTACTATTTAATTGCGAAATTATTAATATTCTTTTTCTATTAACCTTGTGATCCCCCTAGGGGCTCTAACCCGTTGAGAAACACTGATCTTGGATTATTTAATCACGTTTTATCATGTCACTTTATTTATTTATCCTTTATATCATCTTTTATTTTATTTTATAACGAACATAAAATTAATCAGTAAATTCTTTATATTTTTACTATTAAACTTCAAATTAGTAATTCACCAATTATTAATTTAAAGTTTAATAGTGATAATTGAGACTATAATATTGAATCTACCCTGTTGTTATAGAATGTTAAGTATTTACTTGTTTCATAACTTAAGCTTAATAGTTTGCACTTCAGTAGCGAGCATTTCACGAATAGTTGGGTCGTATGAATCTTATTAATTAAAAGTAATTTAAAGAATCAAAATATTAAACGCTAAACAACATATTAATCTTCTAACACATAATGCTATTTTAAAATGAATTGTGAATAAGACAGAGATCAAAAAAGTTAAAAGTTAAAACTTTTATCTTGCTTCATTCGTTTAATTTCGTTTCCATGTTTGTGGAAGCATCGATAGGTTTTTCATCAGGAATAGTAGTCATTGTCATGATATCTTTTGGGCGATCCTGATCAGATACTAGACTCTCTGAATTTTCAATATCTTTCATTTCTTCATCTTTGTTAGTAATAGGATCATCAGTTACATTAACATAACAGTTTTCTTCAGTCGTGTCGTTGTGGCTCTCGTGTTGTTTATCCATGTCATCGAATTCGGATGGCTGAATCGAACCAATTTTAAGGACTAATATATTTGAAGACTCAGATGACTCTCCATTGTTAATTAATGGATCTTTATTGTTCGAAACCTCATCTTGGCTTTCATTCGTCACATTCACAATATTGGATATAGACATGAATTGGAACGACTCATTAGGTGTTTGTGTTTTTTCTTGTGAAATGTTTCGTAACTCTAATTCCTCCCCGTCGGACAGAATTTCAATGGGCGCCTCATCTCTTACTACTTCTATAACGTCGTCATCTGATAAGTTTCCTGCTCCAATATATGTACTTGTGTTTTTATCCAAGGAACCTGTGAGTAATAAACCTATATTAGTAGTATACCATGATTGGATATATTTGATTACTACAATATGTAACTAGTTTAGTCTAGGTATTTATGTACATGATGGAAACATGAAAATAAAGACATTTATAGCGAGATATTTTATTTAAGTATAAAAAACTTAACAACCTACAATATTAATATTATAAAAAATGACTTTATTTGTAATAAAGGAATTCAATTTTGAATGAAAATCTTATCCTAAATTCATCATTGAATATTTACTTACAATGTTCAAATTTAATAAATATTTTTGTTATGGCAAAATTCTGATGGCCAATATTATTGCATTCTTCTTATGAGCTATGAGCTTTTTTAGTCTCTCGATCATAGTATTTTTTACTAATGGGATCTCTGATGCTGTTGAAACAGATATAAACGCTTTCTACACTCACAGCCCCACACTGGGATTCCCTGTGTCGTGGGTGCCATGGACACACACAGAGACAAATACACAAACACCCAGACCAGAAACAGAAATCTAAATTCATCATTCAGATATCTGTCTGGCCGGTGATCGAGCCCGGTACCCTTTGCGTGTCAGACCGGTATGGCGGCCGCTCCGCCAAGCGGGTCGTCAGATATGGATGATATATTTACAATATAAAGTCTGATATACGAAATATTACCACAGCCTTTAAAATATACAAACCTTTTAACATAAGTAAAAATATTCTATAAAAAAACAACCAACTTCTATACAAAATTTTTAAGCAGAATATTTTTTACAAACAAAAAAATCTTATCTATTATGAACTAGAATACAACGTAGGTATCTATAAAAAATGAAAACATGTTATGTTTATTTATCGTATATACATATAAAAAATCAGAAGATATATTTAATTATGAAAGACGTTAACACGTATGTACAATACAAATATTGGCAAAAATTCATGGTGTTGTGTGAACTGAAGCAATTAATTCTTGTAAATAAGCTTTCCTGTCGAATCGTTTATGCAATCGTTTGTTGTTCTACTACAAACAGTTTTCTAGATGATTTTAAACGTTTAATATAAAGGGTCAATGATATGTGCATTTACCCTTACATTTAAATGTCTCCGACAGTATCATTCCAATTACAATAATTTATACAAAATAGTCAGGCATCTAAATTCTCACGAGTTATCAAACTAAACCGATTCTAGTATGTAAGTCTATAGAGGATCAAGAAGAAACAATACCTATAGAGTCTATAAAAATATGTACATTAATAATGGCTGTGTTGTCCGGTGACGAATATTCTTCCATCGATGATTCGCACTTTGCACTTGCAGGCGTAAGAAAGCCTCTTGGTACACCGCCAGTAGCTACGCCCTTTCGTCACATACTCGCGGTGGTAACGGTGGCCGTATAGTATCAGCACTTGGCCTCCCTTAGACGTGAGTATTATCTGAGCTAATGGAAATTTTGGGTTAATATCAAACAAGCTTATTATTGATGTTGATAGAGTTTTTCTTAATATGTAGAAAGAGGCAAACAGTTTTGAACTCGAAATTGAAAGAAAAATCGCCTATATGGTAATAAAATAAACTTTACTTGAACTGTCACAAACAAAACATATATTAACCTTTCCTATTAAGATATTTAAAATATATTTTATTAAAAAGGATTCAAAACGAAGGTGTTCAACTTGAAATGCTTGCATATCATAAGAAGCACATCGTCGCTGCGCGTGCGAGACCGCGGAAGGACACTTTGTCTATACCGCGTACTTTTTTACGATTTTAGAGGAAAAAATTTAGTATCGTAGCCGTTTTATAATGTTTTACCCACTGAACGTGATAGATGTTTATTAGAACTTTACAGGTATATTATATTATATACCTGTGAAGTAAACTTGTCTATAGTAAATGTATATTTCATGTAAAGTCAAATTACTTTTACGAAATGCGGTTATGTACAAATATATCACAGAAAAAGTTTACAGGTGCGCGGATTTGAAATTTAAAAAAAAATATATGCTGAATTAAGGACTGTTGTAAGCGTAGCAAACTCGAGAGGCAAATTTTAATTTTCATATTCTTCTTTTAATTTTTCTGACAATGGGATGAAACGTACGTAACTGTTAAAGTAATTAAGTGTTGACGCATGTTGACTGATTCTGATAATGACGTGTATTCGATGTTTCACTCTTTCTCTTGAAGAAGATTTTTTACCTTTTATAGAGTTCTTTCCAAGTTACCTAATAATTTATAGTAATATCAGCATATTCAGAAGAAAATTCAATAGTATTCATAACTATTTTTTAATTATATGATTATTATTCATTATCATCACCATGGGTATTATTTTTATTGTCAACTTCTGTGGTTCGGTACTGTGTAATTTTAATTAATTACCCACTTCATATGTAGGTGGTAGATAACTATAGTCGTTATCAGAAAATACGTTGTTGAGAATTGAGTGGGTATATGTTGAATGACAAGTGAAATTCGGATTATAACTGAATAACAAGAACAAAAACAAATTGCAAATAATTATATTACATACATTGAACTTCTAAAACGTGGCACATGTAACGATAAAAAACTATTTTTAACTACAAACGATTTCAAGTGACTAGATGAGCGTAAGAGGACATCCGAGCGAACTTCCAATCTACCGTTTGCGCGATCTCATGAGACGGATGATTGTGATCATTATTCAAGATAACGATTTCGTCTTGGATGGTGTGGACTTTGGCTGTGCAGTCAGCATTGGTAGCGCATTTCCAAATCTTCTTGATGTAGTTGAGGCAGTAGCTTCGACAAATAAAGGCGTAACCGTCGACGACTAACTGTCGAGTGCCTCTGGTCGACGTTCTGAAAAATACTGTAAATACCGCTGAATCAGTGTCTGATTGCAAAACATTTGTTTTGAATGTAAATACATACAACGAAAAAACAAAAAGTTATCGCTGTATAACGAAAATATGACAAAAATAATATACACCTATACATAGTTTAATAACACGACAACTCTTTAATAAATAATGTTTTTCCCGTTTATCGCATTTTATAGATTTATAAATCTTATGTTTTATAATTTCTCGCCTGCCTCTTGCAGTTTTACTGCTTGTTCAAATTGTTTTCCTTTTTCCAGTTCAACTTTGTAAGGTTAGGTTAAAACGATATTATACATCATATAAAGATAGTAAAAATCAGAGTCATATAAAGATAGTAAAAATATTAACTTTATTAAACCTAGATATTCTGTGTAAGTATCACTCTCTCATCCCCTGCAAGTGGTATCCCCGTAAGAAGGATATTTTTCTGAATAGGATTTTAATTTATTTTGCTTTTATTACTTGTCTGATATTTGCGAATAATCCTTCATGTTCACTTATTTTTTCTAATTTCTTTCAATTCTTCAATTTGCACAAGGTCTTCGGCGAACAATTCTCTCGCTTCTTTCACCAGCCGACCCAATTGTGACTTGCTTATATTACTTGCTTTTGCTGCATTTCGGATTGATACCTTATCTCTTATTACCGAAGTTATTGCACCCTGTATGACATGATTTCGAATTTTACTGCGCACAAGTTTCCAATACTTTGGACGATAATTAATGCAATCTGAAATAAAAACAGGAAACATAAACTAAATTGATAATTTACCTCGTAAATGATAACTCCATTGAAAATTATAATTTAGAAATAGGGCATACAAAATATTACTAATAATTTATCTTTAAATCTTAGTAAAATAGGCGTTAATTATGGAATAGTAAATAAATAAAATCATCAATTATATACTATGTTGCCGTGTAAATACTATTGCAAGCCCTAGAATGCAATAGAGAAAGCAAAATTTTAGCGTGAAGTATGTAAAATGTAAATATAAAGTCCGTACTAAAAGATCATTTAGACTTACCTCATCTGTTGTCTTTAAGGCAGGCAATGTAGAAAAATGGGTAAAGAGTAAGTAAACAACAGGTTTAGAGACATGAATTTATTGCTTAAACTTTGATCCAAGTGCCGTCACTACATTGGAAGTAACTAGGTGCGTTATGGTTATGTGTTTCTGATCCCGGCGTGTACTCTTTGCCAAAACTATTAACGAAGGCCTTACACCCATTCCTTCGGTTCGAGCAGTACCAGAGCGTCTTGCCCGACGCGAACACGTTCTGCAACTTGTAGGTGTATTTGTTGAACATCAGCAGTGGATGTTTCCCTTGCTTTGTTGGTAATAAATGGATTTCATTCCCGAGGATTCCTTAAAGCATATTAAAAAACTATTTATGGAAATATTAAAGTACGCAGTCTTATTATCTCCAAGCAGAATGAAGATGATGAAATGAATAGTGATAGAGATTCTATTTTTCGTTACATTGTATGAAAAGATTCTTATGATTTAAATTCATCTTTCTGAACACGTTTTACTACTATTCTATGTGCTGTCGCTGGTGCATAGGATTTCAAATATGTAAAATGAAAATGAATGATAAAAATAAATCATTAACAAATAAAAAGTTCAGCGTAGTAACAACACATACTTTTTTATTTTCTTTTAAAACAGTACTTTGATTAAAGAATGATGAATTTCCAAAAACAATGATCTTTGTTTCAACTTCAACTAATCTATTTGTTGTTTTTGTTATACTTAATCTCAGAATTAAATTAATCAGCATTAATTAACAGTCTACAATGAATTTAATAAGATCAATATGTTTAAATTGAACAACTTTTTATTACTTATTTGTAATTTGATATTATAGTTAACCTACATCAACATGTCCCCATAGTAATTTGGCTTCACAGTCATATGATTTATTTAAATCACTTAATTCTTAGAAGGCTTCCATCAACACATCTGACGTAGTTCGGTGGCTCGTGGTCATGTTGCTGCCCAAAGTCACGTATCCCAGAGTTGGGATCTTCAGAGCCCGTTCTCAGGGTAGCTCTGCATCCTTCGTGCCACTTGGAGCAGCGCCACTGCATCTCGCCGGTCGCGTACGCCCGGTACCGCTTGTACGTGAACCCGTTCGCCATAATCACTGGGTGCTTTCGGCCCGGTATGACCTCTATTACAAAGTCTGTAACTAATTGTATAGTTATTAAGATGTAGTCTTCACAGAATTTTTGTAAATAGTGCATTAGTAGTTGACTAAACATGTGCATCGGCGGTACCGAACATGATTATCAGCTAAAATGTATATTTATTTATTTTCGATGCGAAATGTGAACTTTAGACCTTAGCGCGACTATGATAGTAAAACAACCATTTTTTTTGGTCGTTTTAGTAGCAATAGGCATCTAAAATATCATTTAAAAATATGATCGTAATTTTAGTGTCTTATTTACACCGCAGCTCAACAGTCTTATTTATAAGTGACATCATTGGATTTCACAATTTGAAGTGAGATAAAAATTAAAGCTCTGGTTCACCCTTTTTACAAAGTAAAATGTGGTTAAAGAAGTCACTTCTTAATTTAATGTGAAATTTATATATTACTTTAAACTTTATAAGTACTAAAAACGTGTAAAAAATTTTGTTAGTATTGTTAACAATAATTAATATCTGTTTTATTTTATTATTTACATAATAATTTAATTAAAGTAACAATCATAATTAACTTTTGTGAGTATGGCGGTAAGTTGGTCTCATTTCTTAAAACCTATACTTTTTCTTAAAATGTATAAACTTTCAATAAACGTCCTTTTATACTCTATCCTTGTACCAAATTTACAAAACTTATTTAATATATAGAAAATAACACAATAAGATATATTATAATAACATAAAAAATGTATAACGATAGATTTTTTTAATTAAAACCGTCTTGCTAAGCTACCCCACCTGTCATCTAGGAAAATATAGTTTGATCAGACATTTAATTACTGAATTAAGTAGAGGTTAGTTGAGGTTAGAATTGTCGCCTTCTAATCTCATTCTCTAGCTTCGACTCATGGCAATGTTCGTCAAAAACTGTTTGTATGATGTCCATTCTATGGCGCATAGATTTAATGAAGGCTTTACACCCAGTCCTGGTTCTCCTAGAGCAGTGCCAGAGGACGCTACTGGACGAAAGGACCTTGTAGTTGTATGTATGGTTTTTGTATATGAGCAACGGGTGCTTCCCTTTCCCTGAAGGTATGAGTGTTCCTGGAAATAGACCATAATGTGTTACATATAATAAATATATAAGTACGTAAAATAAAGTAAAGCACTGAAGATATTCAAGTCAATGCAGTCAATGCTATTGCATGTCAATCAATGGTTGTTTCGTTGCACGGTACTTAAATTAACGTATTTTTTGTCCTAATAAAGATTGTAATATAAAACGGCGGCATTTCTATTTACTTCTCACTCCGATACTCGCATATGATGTAACTTTATTAGTGTTATTCTGATATTGATAGAGGGACAACATTTAATTTATCAAATTACTAGCTGACCCGTCAAACGTTGTGTTGCCATATAAATAAAAAAATGTTAAGGGTGAACAACCCTTATCACTTAGAGGTATTAAAAATAGATAGTAGCCGATTCTCAGACCTACTGAATATGTATAAAATTTGGTGAAAATCGATAAAGCCGTTTCGGAGGAGTACGGTAACTAAAATTGTGACACGAGAATTTTATATAAAATAATTTTATTAAATAATTAAAATTACTATATTATTCAAATACGGTTGCATAACCAAATTGTTATTAGTCCGGTCTAAATTGGGTTTATAAAAAACGAAAGATACATTCATACGGCTTTATTTTTAAGTTAAGCATTTTATTCTAATTCATTCCCATAATAACATAAAGCGTAATACTAAATTAGTAAATGCAAAATTCACCCCTCACATTACCTATTTCTACCATATTTTAAGTCATGATAATACAATTAATCTATCTAAATATTTATATTACTCTAATACAATAAACTACTTATTATAAACATGATTTTAACGAAACGTTAATTAATAATAATAATATGTAAAAAAAAAAATAATCACACATCTAAATAACACTTATCACAGTCGATGATCAAATCGGTGATGTAAAATGATCACCAAAACAATGCTATTTTTGGGCAGTTTGGTTAAGGATTTGGAATAAAGTAGGTATTTATTTACCTTTAGATATATTTGACCTTCGGCTATGGATATGGATTTGACCTTCGCCTATCAATACATTTAAGTTATGAATTTAGATTTCTTGGTATCTATGTATATTTATACGCGTTTTTCCATAGAACCAGTAAATAAAGCGTAATTAAAAAAAAACGAAAATAAATATTATGACATGGACACACTTGCATACCCAGTAACATTCAAGTCAAAACCACACGCTTAAAGTTATGATGGCTTGGTAAGCGTGTGGACGCATCATTATATTTTAAGTAACTATAGCAAATCAGAAAACCGCAAATCGTCATATGAATCAAACAAATGAATATAAAAACGCTACAGTATAAATAATAATCCAAGTTCGACTCGAACTCGTTCACGGGTTCTGTACCACCAAATTTTCGTTTATTTGTATACTTTTAGTATTTTTAATCATAGCAGCCATAAATACCGGTTCAACAGATAAAATTGTATAGTGATAAAAGTCTTCGATCCAACCAAAAAAACAGGAAATAGATCGACAAACAAAAGGGATAAAGGTATTGAACTATTATCTTTGCCTATTAATATTAGTAAATATAAAATTAATTTATTTAGTCACTCTCGTGTTTGTCTGTTCATCACACGTTTTCTTAAAACTAAATTAAACTCTACATGCCTAAAGATCTAACGAAACAGGCAAAACATCTAAAAATGATCTCTTTGATTTCTAATACTTCCCTACCTATCCATTACCGATATATATTTTTAAATTAATTAATCTTCCACTTCAAGAATATCTAACCTACTATAGAGACGCAACCTTACATACTTATTAATATATAGGAACAGCTTAATTTCATATTATACCAAAGAAAATAATAATACTATCGTATAGAAGTGAGACCCATATGGATTAGCGCGCCATGTGCTTTGTTGCAATTTTATTAATGTCCCACAGCTTGGATGTAATTTTTCTTCTTTGGACCATACTCCATTACGATTTTCCATTTACGTAACGAAACAAAAAATAGAGGAATACATCATATCTTTAAGTAGAAAGAGAACAGAGTTATGATAAGGGGAAAAAAACGATGAAACGTTTCGTGTAGTACCTATACTCATAGGCTAGTGCGTTCGGGTGGAACAGCTGAAATTTGTCCAACACACTGCCGTGCGTTCAGATAAGTACACCGATAAGAGGTTACTACCGCCCATGGACATCTATAATGAGTGCCTCATAAGAATTCTGCCCGAGCAAGGCTATATGCGTTGTTACCCCTGAGGACTGAGTCGGAACGTCGCCAATGATTATGTTTACTTTATCGTACCCTCCAAACTGAAAAAAACAGCGCTAAATACCACTGTTAATAACTTATTAGGCATAAAAAGGTGAGGCGGTGGTGCTTTCTGATTCGAACCACATAACCTTACATAACACATAACGTAGGTTCTACCACCTTGAACTACTTTTAGTCATCTGCGACTCATGTGCCTCACTTCTACACATCAGTACCTACCTACTATTTTCCTGCGGTAATACTACAACATAATACACTCGTTAATTTCACTAATGAGTTGTTCACACAATTATAATCCCAAGAGAGGTCCTAAGTGGCCTAACGACGGATTATAGTTCACGGACATTTCAACAGGCAGTTTCGGTGGGGGGTGGTCATGGGGTTTGCTCGATATAATCTTGCTGCCGAAGCTGATAGCAGCGGCTTTGCACCCCTTGAGTCTTCTAGAACAGTACCAGGATACTCGGCCGTCTGCGTTCTTCTTCTGGTAGCTGTACGTGTAGCCAGAAAGGAGGAGGAGAGGATGCTTACCCCCCCTTTTCGTCCATAACAATGAGCCTGAAATAATGCTTTGGGTTAGTTTGATATCTTAAATTATGTTTAACATACATGATATATTCGTAAAACATATAATCATCCATATATTTATTTTAAGGTTCACCAACACAAAATACACCATCGATCTTTAATTTCTAACACATAATTAATTGTTCAGTCGTATTCTTGCAATTACAAGTACGCAGCTTACATATTTATATTCACAAAAAATCGTTATGATCATTAAATGATTTAATCATTGTGTATCAAATATTTTTGTTCACGTCCAAATTATGAAAATAAATTGATTACTTGAGCCGGTTATACGATTTTATTTATGTTTAGGAATGAACGTTTAAACTGAACCGCATAAAAATTTAGAGATTAAAAAAAATAGGTGTTAATAAAAATAGCAATGTATTTAGTAACATTATGTAATAAAAATATATGATTATATTACAAACAAATTATCGTTTTATACAGGGTGACTTTTCAAATGGGTCTTCAGGGTAAAATCCTAAACTATAGGGATCGACATATCTTCGTTCCTATTCTATACTGAATATTACTAATATCCAATAGTAGAGGACAGGCTTGAATTAGAAATAAAGAAAGAACACAGTAAATTAAATAACACAAATACTTTGGTAAATTCTTTTTGCCAACATTATGACGGACGGGTGAGGGGAGGAGTCGCCGATTTTCGCGACGCGGTACCACAACGCTTTTATGTGTCGGTCCTGTACGTGTACGCACTAAGCACCCATCCCATTCTTAACATTATAGCCCAAGATTCTAGGCACCCCCGGACGAAACTTATTTTTTCAAAAATAAATTGTATTGAATAACGTTGTGCTAGTCTACAGGGTGAATTTTTCAAATAGGCCTTCAGGGCTAAATCCGAATCTATAAGGATTAGCTAGTAAAGTATTACTTTTTTGCCTCCATAAATTGACCTAAAAGTGACGCATGAGGGCCCTGGAATCTTGATCTAATTACATTTATTGAACACAACATGAGAACACTTAACAAATTTAACAATATTTTATTATATACTATTGTATTTAAAATGTATTGTTTGTCACATTAAAATTATAAACTATATTAACAAAAATATGATGTTAGAAATAATATAAATAATAATATTCTATTCATATGTACAATTAATTGATTAATTTTAAATATTAACTTAAAAACAATTAATGACTTCTAATTCAAATGAGGCACTTGATTATATTAAATCTATCTATTGAAATACATTTTTAAGAATAGACATATTTCAGAACATTTCCACTTTATAGAATCCGCATACATGGAAACAATTATTTACCATTTTGTATGACGACTCTACTTTATTTAATATATTTTTGTTTATTTTTATTAAAACACAATTTTGTACACACGAAAATCACAACTCACAACTTAAATCTATGAATGGTTTCGAATTATGGTGGTTCGAGTAGTTTCAAATAAATATATTGACATCTGCCTTATTATCTAAACATTCTAAGGATTACTATAATATAATATAACAAAAAATAAAACTGTTACATTGTATTATATGCGCACATACACACGCACTTGTCCTAGTGTGAATTTAAAAAAAATAAACAAAAATATATTAAATAAAGTAGAGTCGTCATACAAAATTGTCAATAATTGGTAACACCTCATAACTTTATTAACACACTTTAAGAGTTAATACTTAAATATAAATAATAATCAATATTTTGCCTGTAAATATATATTTTCATAAGTTAAGCAAATTTTCCGTCGCCATGGTCAATTCAAGAAATTTAATTAAATTTAATGTATTTTTTTTTTAAATATAGGACTAGCATACGAATCCATTCGATGGTTACATCGATTCAACATCGATTCCATTCGATTCCCGGCTAGGGAAAAATATATTTTAAAAAACAAATGATGCAGTTTTAGTTTTTATCAAAATTGGCCTCGTAACTCCTTTCAGCAATTTTCGCTAATCCTAGTTTCGGATTTGGCCCTGAAGGTCCATTTGAAAAATTCACCCTGTATATAGACAGACCCTCTTCACAATCTATAGACTCTATGAAAGCCATCGTTCCTCTTGACAAATAGTGGCTTTTTGTGAGTGTGGGTGCCACTATTGGCCACCACTGTGTTCGCAGGGTCGGTGAAGACCTTGGCTGCACACCGCTTGGTGGTGCCAGACTGGACCATGGTACACCGCCAGTGGACCACCTCGTCGTTCGTCTTCTGCTTACTATAGCAATAACTCTTGTACAGGAGCAACTGTCCTCCTCTTTGGGCCTTAGCGAACGTCACTGAAAATTATTTTAGTTTAATCATTACGTACTGCTTTAACTAAAGAATTGATTTTTATCTCCTAGTTTCGACTAGCCGTAGCTTAGTTCTCCAATATAGGTAGGAGTTTTGAGGCCGTAAATTCATGAAAGAGGTCGTAATGTCGTATTATTATTTTTGAAGATACCTATATTAATTTTAGAAAGTCAGTCCCAAAACTCTATCTCAGATATCTGTAATTGCATATTAGGTATTCAAATTAAATTTCAATAAACTACTTAAACTTCTTAAAGAATTGCACTTCTTATTTCTAATGCTAAGCTTCTTAACTTAAGTCAGTAAGTTTAATTAGTAAAATTTCTAAAATAAAAAATGTCTCTGGTAACAACATATAATATAACAATTTTTATTACATCACAATCACGCCTCGTTTCATATTTATTTGTAACAATTACAAAAATAATTTACAAGTTACATGCAAACAGACCTAATCTATTTAATATTCATTTAACTTGAATAAATAACAGTTTTTCAAAATAAGGTCGTAGGTGTCACTACTGCATACATTTTATTTTATCTTAAATTACACCAGTAACAAAATAACCCATCTTAACATTACATTCATTTAAAAGACGTAAACACTTATATAAATTAACATAATAATAATTTATTATAACATATCGAATCATACAATATGTTAAATAAAACATACAATAATTTACATAAAGATCTTCCAAGAATGAAGTCTTATTTATAAGGCACTCGATAATTCAAGATACATATGTGTACATTCCATGGGATATAAAAATATAAAATATGACATGTTATTATGTAATATTAACAAATCTCATGCATACAAATAATTAGTAGCCATTTTGATGCCGTCAATCAATATATTCTAACTAAACTATTATTCCTTCTAACAAAAGTCGGTTTCGTGTGACTGTGGTACCCACTATTGTCTATCACTTTGTACGCTAAACTGGTGAAGAGTTTCGCTGTACACCGCTTGGTGGTGCCGGGCTGGACCATGGTGCACCGCCACTGAACCACCTCGTCTCTGGTCTTCTGCATGCTGTAGGAGTAACCTCCGAAGACGAGTAACCGTCCCCCCCGTTGCGACAGAGCAAAGGTTACTGAAAATATAAGGTTTAATAATCACTGGTTATAGTAAAAATGGTATTTTTTTATAGAATTGATTAATCATTACAAAGCCAAATCTCCGGTTTGAGCACTAATTTTGAGACTAGATTTACAAAAAAATATATTTTAAATCTTTAGGTTCAACTATTCCCGGAACCTATATTTTATATCAAGTTTCATAAAGTCACTCAAAGAACCTATGTCGGTATAGAATTGTAATTTACAGAACACATTTTTTTAAGAAAATACAATTTTAATTTACTATAATTATCGGAAATTACATATTATTCAATGATATTCAACAAGTTATTAAATCATTTTCTAGATATTTGCTTTTCTCAATTCTAATATTCAGCTAAGATATTTTATAGTATCATCTATTCTCAAATAGACTTATACTACTATACAAATAGATACTTCACGAGAACAACCATTGAAATCTATAATATTCTAATCCTATGCTATTATTATAATTGATTATAGTATCTAAAACATTGATTTGCAATGTGTTTGAAATATTTAATTGTAAGAGTAGATATTCGTTTTACCGGTATTGAAACATCATGGGAATATTAAATCAATCGACGCTTTAATCCCTTAGAAGAACAAAAAAAACACATTTATGCCATCTAAATAATCTTACAACAAAAGTATCTTCCCGACATATTATAAATATCTTAACAAAAATAAAATAATATTAGAAATATGCTATCCTTCATATGGATAAATGCATCAACGAAACGACATAGCATGTATGTATGTATAAAAAAAGGAGTATGGACTAGAGTAGATGTAACATGGGTTATTTTGCGTTAGAAAACATTTTAGATATAACTTATCCATGAGAAACAAAAATTGGTAGAATTGTGCCCAGATGTGGTACACAAAAATGATTGCAACGGTGAAGGTTCAGGTTTTTTAAGTCCTGATATAAATGCCAGTCGAGCTAATATAGTAGTTAGGGGGCCTATGGGTATGTTCATTGACAATTTTAATGAAGTCACCCTGTTCAGTCAAGTAGAGGTGGGCGTTACAGCCGGCGGTGCAGCGGTACCTGAGACCGAAGCGAGTGACCTTCGGGGCTCCGTAGGTGTACCCATTGTACATCTTGTACTTCTTACCACTGGTTAGGGTCACGTCTTTAACGACATCTTGCATATCTGAGGGATAAAAGAGTTAAATTGGAAAACTTAGCGAATATTTCTAGACATTGAAATGCAAAAAATAAGTAGTTACAGTAGCAGTGACTTCTCTTATATGTAGTGATGTACAATGAGATATGAGGACATGATAGAAGTTACTAATGTTTTCTGAATCGTTGCTACTAAGAATACTTTATTTCATTATTTCAAATATTTTTTATTATAACATTGAAGTTGTAACACGCAGTCCATCTAAATGTTAATAAGAGATATTTTTGTCCATTGACGATGAACTTTTGTAAAGAAAAACTAGAGATAGTTAAAGTTAATTGTATCAGGCGTTACTTTGCGGAAATCCATGCTATGTTGTTGACTGTAAAGAAAAAAGAGGTAGACATGAACAATCAGGCGTCTACAAAATTGTTTGTTCTGATTGCAATGGCGTTTACGTCGGTCAAACTGGGAGAAATTTTAATATTCGTTATCGCGAACATCTAGCCGCGTATACAAGTGGTCACGCAGACAAGTCAAATTTCGCTAAACATCTAATAGACGCGGGCCATAATGTGCCAAGTAACCATACGTATGAAATTTTACACACGGGTGACAAGGGCTGTAGACTTAATATATTAGAACAACGGGAGATTATTAAGCACAATAACAACAGTAGGATTACACTGCTGAATGAACAAATTAATGTGTCCAGCTCTCCTTTACTTCATATTTTTACCAACAATCAATAAACAGATGATTATTCGCAGATTTAATGCGAATAATTAATCTATAACCTTATTATCACACAACTGTCATCAGTTGTTTACATTTCATTGTGGAGGGGAGGGTTGGTTACCATTATAAAAGGCATGCATTAGGTTGACAGCGTCACTTAGCGATTAACCGTCGTAGAGTCAACTTACCCTGATGATGCTCCGTTTTGGAGCGAAACACGTGTTGGTGGTGGTATGTATGGTGGTGTATATTTTTAATTTTTGCATCTGCATGCATCCTTTGAGGGAGGGAGGGTGGTACATACTGCATGGTTTAAAATATATACCATCATACATATTTGTAGCGGATTGTTGCGAAGTAGTTTTAATCTTAACTTAATAGTTAAAGTCCTATTGGGTAGAAGTTCTTCAATGAGGACTGATGTAATCGAAAGTATTTGAGATGAAGTTTACTATATTAAACAGTTCAAATATTATACCTTTTATTTTACAAACTTCTTAAGTTAACTCAGTTAATCCATATAAAAAGATACATATTAGGTACTTTTTCCTGTCTTTGATTATTTAGTCTTTAAGATTAAAGGATCATTCTCATTAGAAAAAGAAAATCTTCGCTAAGATAAATCAAAATAAAATAAACATGTTTAATAAGTAATATTAACTTTTATTGTTTTTAAAATTCACAATTATGAATAACAGATCTAATAATACACGATGTTGAACGTGATTGATAAGGATTATAATATATTCATTATTCATTACAAGAATAAAATAAGAAAAAAATATATAGCCTTTCATGGTAACCGTAATTGAATAGTGATAAGAACAAAAATAAGAACATAAACTCTTCTGTGGCTCTTAGGAAACGAGTTATCCGTAACCTCATTAATTGCTTCCTTATGTTTAGTCATAGCTATAGCACTGTTTCTTAAGATATAACCTTACTATTTATATATTGAAACTCCAGTAAGATGCGTAGATCAACACTTGATGTATCTCCCATCCTTTAAAACATGGAACTTTTGTTGCTTGTGCTTATGCTCCCCAGCGACGTGGATCAGTCGTCCGTCCAGCGCTAGTACGATATAGGCATTGCAATGGGACGTGCTGGTACATCGCCACCGTTGCCCCGTCCGAGATATGGACCCAAAGCAATACGTGTAACCTCTGTACAAGTAGTACTCTTTGCCATTCACCAGTTTTATTGTTTTGAGGTCATCTGCAAACGGTTGAATTAAAAGAATTACTTCGATAGTATACTTTTTTGTTTGTTTTTTTTTTCAGTGTCAAATAAGAATATTACTGTTAAAACATTGAATGTTTAAAGCTAAATCCAAGTTTCTCCACAACTCTTGTTTCTCAGCCGCCATTAGAAAAGGAGGCAAATGATTTTCACGCCCTATCAGGCAAACTATTAGTTGCACAGAAAGTTTCAAAGAACAATTATAGCGCCTCAAATTAAGTTATCTACAAGCTTGGTTCTATAACTAGTTGTTGTAGAACCAAAATTAACTAAGTTTATAACAAAAATAGATTAATATTTGGGGACATATTTACATTTATAACTTTTTTTTTAGTCATTTTACAGAAAAATGACATCTGTACATTTTGATAGAGTATTTTTTGAGGAATAATCTTGATTATATTTTTTTAAATAAAAATTCAGGCAGCTAGCATTATACTTGTATTTGATTCCTTACTTAAAACAGTTTATTTGTTTGAATATCTTAAACCCATTGCTTTTCGGGGGAGTCTCTCGCTACTGAGACGAGCTTAAGCCAAAATCCACCGCGTTGGTCAAGTGCGGATTGGTAGATTTTACATACCCCTCGAGCATTTCTTCAAGTTTTTCCTTCACCGTTCAATCAAGTGCCAATTAATTTCTAACACACATAGCTGTCATGACATCTGCATTCTTATAGAAACATTAGGTGAGTCTTAGATATGTTCCATCTCCCAAAATGTGATATCTAGGTTGCCATCAGAAGTTTCAAGTAGTACACCATCCTCTAACACCATGATGTAGGCTCTGCAGTCAGATGTGTTGGTACAGCGCCATCTCTGACGACCTTGGTTGTTCGATCTAAAGGAGTACGTGTAACCATTGTACATGTAGTAACTCTTCCCGTTATGAAGTTTGATCATCTTTAATTGTTCTGAAAAACGTTTTATGCTTTTTTCTTAATATCCAAATAAAATTCAAATACAAAAAAATATTATTAGTCTACCTAATGGTAGTTGAAGAATATAAACTTTGTAACTTCAAAAGTTTATATTTTCAACTTAGTATTACAAACTTACTTAAAAGCTAAAAAATGTTACACGAAACGTCAAAACAAAACTAGACTTCTTAGTTACTTTTGAAGGTTGAAAAAATACATAAAAAACGAATAAGAAAATAAGAAGGAATAGGAGTTAGGAAATATTTCATTATGGTTTAAGAGCAATAATTATTTAGGTGTTTTAAGACCCTATAAATGAATTGCTGAAGAAAACGAAACTTTTACGTAATACTGATGACCTAATTTTATTTTAAACCCAAAAAACAATAAATTAGTAGTTACAATCTTCTGATATATATATCTCTACTACGATTTGAACAGAAAGGTCAGTAAATTAAAAATTAATCATTTCTTATACTCGAAGTTATAATCCATCTCCTTCATAAATCAATTGTTGATCTTCACATACTTCCCGTCAGGAGTCTTGTGGTAATTGGGGGGTTTGTGGTTGTGGTCCCTGCACACTTCCATCAGCTCCCCTTGGTTTGAGACCATGATGTAAGCTGAACAGCCGACAGTGCACCTCCACCGCTGCCCGGCCCGGGAGTTGAACCAGAAGGTATACGTGTAGTTGTTAAGCATGTAGAACTTTTTGCCGTTCACCAGGACGATTTCCTTGAAGTCTCCTGGGAGAAAGATGGATTAGAGGTTTATTGAATAGATGAAAATGTTAATGCTCTTGTAAATTCTTGAAATTGTAAATGTATTTAAATCTTACCAAATGCATTTTGAACAATACGCGACATTATATCAATAATAACGTTATTCGTAACGTTAAAATACATTAAAAATTCTTCTAACGTAATGTTTGCAAGAAAATAATTCAATATTTTTTAAGAAAAACATTGGAAAAGTAGAAATATTTTTATTGAGACTTTTCTACGAATTCTACATCCATACACAATCATTCAGACAAAAACTTGACACAACACACAGAAGAATATTTGAGCTTTTCAAATGTGTACTCTCAGAGAATCGAAACCGGAACCGCCATGCTACCACTACCCCAATCGTCATCTTTAAGTACTCGGAACAATCTTAAATTTCCAATCGGAATAGAAATAAAAAAATAACTGAATTATTTCACTCATAATAAGAACGAATTTTAATTTACCCACAAATTTAAATCTTTCATGTACAATTGTCAGTCGGTTCAGAGTTTTTAAAGCTTCTTTAATACGAATATGGGTTGAAACATGGACAAAGAGAAGGATATAGATTTTAGAAAGGTGTTTTATATAAATTCAGCCTTTTTACCCGACTAGAGCGGGTAATGTTCCTCAAGCATAAGTGTATGAATTTTCTTTGGCTCGCCATGTATCTTAAACGGCTTGACATATGAGGTCTCGTCGGTCTCGTTGGATTAGTCGAATGTGAGAACATTTTTAATCAGTCTGGTTTCTGTTTTTAGAATAATTAGGCCAATACACTAACCAAAATCAACTCTTGCATCAGTCAATTGTTAATCTTCACGTATTTCCCGTCAGGGGTCTTGTGGTAGCTGGGAGGTTTGTGGTTATGTGCCCTGGCCGTCCTCATCAGCCTCTTCTGGTCCGACACCATGATGTAAGCTGGACAGCTGGTCCCGACGCTGCACCGCCACCGCTCCCCGACCCGGGACCTGAACCCGAAGGTGAAAGTGTAGTTGTTCAGCATGTAGAACCTCTTACCGTTCAACAGGACAATTTCCTTGAAGTTTCCTGGGATGGGATGGTTAAAATGTTTCATTTATTGGATTAAGAAAATCTGTATATTCTTGTATGGTCTTAGAGAGTCGTAAAAAAAAACAAAAACAAGCTGTTATTTTGGAATTGCTTTTAAAGAAAAGGACCTTAATTCGATACGTTTTTGGATATGTCAAAGAATATTATTTGGCAAATACTCGTAAATTAAAATTTCACTTGGAAAAATAAATCATCTTGACAAAATCCTAAACTTTCGCGTGAGACCTGGCGATAGATTAAACCGGCTCTTCTGCTATTGATTAACGTCGTTGTTTTTATAATAGAACTACTTGGGTTCCATTATACTCGTAATTCGTTATTGATAAACTTAAATGTTTGAAAAAAAATTAACATGCCTAATTTTATACGGAACTTTAGCCAAACGTTTAAAATAATACGGCAAAATAATAAAAATGGACGTATTCTTTCAATGAAAACATTGGACACGTAGACACGACTTTATTGTAATTTTTCTACGAGTTCTACTTTCATACACGATCACAATATCCACACATTATTCACACCCAGACATTTGCGCTGAACAAACGTGTGTCCCAGCCGGTCATTTATCTTTTTTTTTTTTGTTTACGAGGGGGAAACCTTCAAAAGGTACCCGACGACGTGGGAGCGACGCCGGGTTATGTGGGATTTTTACCGCACTAAAACCCCCCCGGTGGCCGTCCTCAACGCTCGTTGGAGAACTCCGGGATCTTCGACGGAACACGACCGGAGTCCTCCAAGCGCATGAAGGTGGTAGAACCCTTTGTGGTTCGACTCCGGCGGCACCACCGCCACACCTATTTCAACCTTATAACAGCAGTGTTAGGCGCTGCTGTGTTCCGGTTTGAAGGGTGTGGTAAGGGAGACAGACTTTTCTGAGGCGTTCCAGCTTAGTCCTCATGGGTAGCGGCGCATCTGCGGCCGACCTCAGGTAGGAATATCTAATCTTATCTGGGGTTGATTACAGATGTCCATGGGCGGCAGTAGCCACTTATCATCAGGTGGACTGCATGCTCGTCTGCTACTCCTATATTATAAAAAAAAAAAAAAAAAAAAAAAAAAAAAAAAAAAAAAAAAAAAAAAAAAAAAAAAAAAAAAAAAAAAAAAAAAGCGCGATGCTCCGATCGGGCTCTGCCCTAGGGGAGCACTTTTGGCTCCTCCCACACCATCTGGTGTTTACGACGCTATGCGACCACACATACCGTCGTCCTTCCCGGGGTTGCTTGCTGGACGGTTCGAGCTCCCACTCTTGCCGCCCGCAACCCCGGAAGCCCCCTTTTAGTCGCCTCTTACGACAGGCAAGGGATACCGTAGCCCTGTTCTATTCCCGAGACTACAGGGACAAGCCGGTCATTTACCTAGCATACTGGTAATTATAATTATAACGATATACAGAAGCGCGATTGGTAATAAACTTGAACGTTCCGTTAGGCATCCTTGTCACAGCTTTCGGTGGGTGTGAGTGGTCCTTATTAGGCTCCTTCTTGACCGTCAAGTCGGGGTACACATGCATCCCGACATAACAACTCTTTGTATTCACACAACGCCATCTAGTTTTCATATATGGCGATTTTGAATAAAAATGCCCCTTGTACATAATGCAAGGTTTTCCATATACAGTCATCATCATTTTCACTGCAAAAAATGCATTTATTATCGTTAATTCTCTTATTATCTAAATTAATTAAAAAACAAAAAAATCTAAAAACAATTAATCGGTGTTTAGTTTCCTTGACTAGTATCTTTAATAAATGACATAAATAAATTAGTTTTTCTTACATTTTGGTGTATCTAAATATTGTTTAAGTATAATCTACGGTCGGGGATGAACTTGTATCTGCCGTCGGCCGTTCGGAAGACATTCTTCGGGGGGTGCAAGTGTTTCGCGGGCTCCTTCTTCAAGGTGTTATCTGGGTACAATAATAGGCTTACGTAGCAAGTGCTAGTATTGATACAACGCCATCTATTGTTCGTGTTCGGAAACTTTGAGTAGAAGTAGCCTTTGTACTTCAAAAACGGTTTGCCGTGTATTGTCATCAAAAATTCCACTGAAAAATTAAGTTTTATAACAATTAATAATATACTTTTAAGACGAAATAAGCGAAGATGCTGAGCACACGTCCTAAAGAAGTATTAATTCAGGATAGTTATAAGAGTGAAATTTGCAATATATTGATTTTACTGAAAACACGTAGATTAGTAAAGATTACTCACTCCTAACAAGAAATTGCGACCAGTTTTGACAATTGAAATTGTCACTGTCAACTATTTTCGTGTTTGAAAAATATTAAAAAAATGTAGTTTTTAGATTATTTACGAATGAAATGAAATTTCTCCGCACTTTTTCTTCGATTTCCTGTTTTTGTACCACATAACTGCGTAAGTAGGCATTGTTCCGCGTAAATTACACCATGACAGCCATTAAATGGCTGACAGAATTGTCAGCCGTTTAAGACATTTAATGGTTTCCGTCAATTATACGGCGGTGAGATATCTATACTTATCTATGTGAAAACATGATTTTTACAATAAAATGAACACTGAATTCGTTGTCAGCAATACGAAAAGTTGACAGTATTCTAAAGTAGGGAAGTCGTGTTGGCGGGTGTTATTAATAAAGCGTAAAACTTCCTAATATTATAAATTCGAATATCACTTTATTTGTTTGCTTGTTACACTTTCACGCCTTATCTACATAACCGATTGTCATGAAATTTTGTACACACGTTATCAGGGGTTCAGAAAAGGACATAGGGTAAGTTTTATTCCGAAAAAAGCATCGTTCCCGAGGGATTGATAATAACCTCTGACTGCGGGAGAAGCCACGGTTAAAGCTACTAATCCAATAAAGCAAGGAAGAAAAACCATAGAATACATGTATATTAACAGTTTTATGATCCAACAAAACACAAAATGTAAGTGAAGATTATCCTGAAAAATGTACCTAACTTCTAATCAATAATTCCTTTTGCACTTAACTAATAATGAATCTTATCAGATCATAAAGGTTCTGTTAAAGTGTAAAATAAAACATTAGTGTTAGTTACATATATTTTAATACTACTTTGAATTGAACAATTACAATCATTATTTATTTTTAAACGTTCTTTTTAAGTACTCGTATTACTACCAGTAATTGTTATATAATATGCTCACATTTTATATTACAATTTTTTATAAAATAATACTTAAGAGTTGTTAGTATTGTTTAGCAATTAAATTTCTACGTATCTTGAATTTATTATTCTAGTATAGAATACCGGTAACATATGTCTTAATAGGGTCACATACTTATAGTCTGATTCATAATTAGGTGTCCAAAATGTAAACAAAGAAATGTCACTGTCGAAATTAACAAGAAACAAAAACTGTAACAAACTCAACAAAAAACGAAAATTTAACAAATATACACAATTTAACAAACGCGTTATGTAAACGAGAAAATATTCGAGTTCAATCACAATCACGAAAATGAATAATATCTTTTACGAAACTTAAATGACAGCACAAGAAATGTCTTTGATTCCGATTGTGTTACCATTATCACATTTTAATTTTCTACCATAAACTTTGTTTTTAATTATTATTACTGTATGGGACGAAATTGAGGTGATATAAATATTCGAAAATGTGAATTAATCTTCATTTATTTGGATTATTATTTTATTATTGTTATATTACTTTAATATCGACAAAAATAAGAAACTACCATTTCTAACTTATTTTCGTGATAAGTCAACACCTTTGTTTACATTTTGGACACCTAATTATGAATCAGACTATAGGTATAATTCTTACATCTACTAAAAAAACAAACTTTTTTTAACCCTAAAAAAATATCCTAATCTTACTTAAACAGATAAACAGCCGATGAATGCAGTATAGTCTAATTGGCTTAAATAAAAGTGTGACTTTTACTCGGATAAACAATACAAATACATAATTTGATAAATACATGTTCGTACATTTTGATATAGTATTATTAAAAAATACTACGATCGGCTACAATCATTGGCTAGGAAATTGTTTGACTTCACATACACATTAGATTTCTTTAATTTCAGACATGTGCAGGTTTCCGCGCGATATTTTTCTTCACTTTTAAGCAAGTGATAATTATTTTTTAATTCAGACATAACTTTGAGAAATCGGAGGTGCGTGCCAACCTCAGATCAGATCACCTGAATGAGTGTCAAAGTTTCTTAACAACTAGACTATCACTGCTTACATAGAACAATACAATTAGATAGAATACTCTACAACACAAAACAACTAGGCTTAAACTTTGATATAATATCCTTGTTTAGTTCTATGCATAGTCACAGGATCATGGTTGTGCGAGTCATCGGAACTCTGGTTTTCCAGCGCATCGTTCATATACACGTATGCCTTACACCTAGGGTATCTGGTGCAGACCCATCGGTCCGTGTCGCGTTTCTTATACATCTTGTAATATGTGTATTTCAAGTATAACAACTGGACTTTTCCATTGGCGCAGGTTATTAACTTCCCTGAAAATAAAATATACAATTAATACCATTCTTAAAATGTCTTGGATAGCAGGCTAAGTCTTTGAGTTCAGTCCACGACTACACATAGATTGGTTTATAAAACGAGGGTTCTGAGTTCGATTCCCGCCCAAGTAAAAATCTAATCGATTGCATATTTGTATTAACGTATCTATAGCATCATCCGCATGAAATCTTAGTGATTGTTAGGTACTTTTTAAATCACATCGTGAATCATCTTCTTTATTACCTTTCATACCAAATATCGATATAATTACTTGGTATACTGTCAAAATCATAAATCATTCTTATAATACAACACAATAAATCAAATCATGTCTGTAGGTATACAAAGTGCCAAAGTGCCAAAATGTCAAATATCATTACCAGCTTTTCTAAACCTTGATGTAATACCCGTCCTTGGTCATGAGCAACGTCCTGGGCACGTGATTGTGGCTATCATCAGATCTCTGGACGTTCAGTTCCTGGTCCATTAGAACATGGGCCTTGCACTTCGGATAGTATGTGCAGGTCCACCGATCCAGGAATGTGGAACGGGACGTGTACTGTTTGAAGAACGTGTACTTCTTGTATAGAAGTTGCTGCTTCCCGTTGGAAAATGTTATAAGTTTCCCTAGAAATAATCAAAAGAAATGTTTGAATGTACTTTAAATAGTGAAGACGAAAATTTGATATTCTAAATGAAAAAACGATTCTCTATAAAAATCAAACCTATGGTCTGTAGAATCTTTTTGTTTTGTGACTGCATCTATTTTTATGTCCTACTGTCGTGCACAGTTCTCAAGAACTGGGGAGAGTATGGAGCCTACTGCACTATGCGAATTGATAAGGTTGATATTTTAAAAATATTTTACTTATTTATTTAAACATTTGTGCTAGGATTTTTTAAAATAATTCCAACCTTAGTTAAATATATCATTTGTGGAGTATGTCTACGAATACGGTTTAAATATGTAACCGTTTATTCCTCTGCTCTAACATCACAACACATGAATTATCTATTAGATTTGGTCACATACGCTCATTACTCATAATTCTATCCAAAATCGCCTACCAAAGAACTTTTGACAATTTGATGTGCAAAATTTGTCAAATCTCGACTTTTGGTAGACAAAACATTGCATTGATTATCGAGAACAGGCGTGTTATATAATATATACTGCTATAAATAAAATACCCCGTATAGATTATACATGTTTATTAAATGAAAAGTAAGCTAAACGAGGTCAATACAAGCAAAGATTGTCACTTTTGAACCTCAAGCTGTTCTTACATAAAACAAACTACATGTCTAACATCAAATCCACGCTTACATTAATATGTAATGTTATAACGTATGTATTTATGACGCTACAATTCTCGTATAATATAATGTATATGAAGAAATAGTCATATATATCCATATCCTTCAAATCCTTCATATAGTATAGCTACTTTGCTTAAAGTTATATAAAATCTACATAAAGTTCTAATGTTAAATGCATATTAAAGGTCAGCGTATAACTCGGTCAGGGCTTATTCCATATGCATGGCGATTTTTGTAACGTTCGAGTGGAGACCGCATCTAGGCAAACGTAGTGTGGGCCGCCCTCCCGCAAGGTGGCGCAATGATCTGCGGGCGGCGGGAACTAGCTGGATGAGGAGAGCCGAAGACCGGGCTCAGTGGCGTACCTTGGGAGAGGCCTATGTCCAGCAGTGGACTAACGTGGGCTGATGATGATGATCATGATTTTTTTTATAATATAGGAGTAGCAGACGAGCATGCAGTCCACCTGATGGTTAGTGGCTACTGCCGCCCATGGACATCTGTAATCAACCCCAGATAGGATTAGATATTCCTACCTGAGGTCGGCCACAGATGCGCCGCTACCCCTGAGGACAAAGCTGAAACGCTTCGGAAAAGTCTGTCTCCCTTACCACACCATTCAAACCGGAACACAGCAGCGCCTAACACTGCTGTTATTAGGTAGAAATAGGTGTGGCGGCGCCGGAGTCGACCCACAAAGGGTTCTACCACCTTCATCATACGTTACTTAACATTGTTGCGTTATTGTAATTTATGTTCGGTCTTTAGATATAGATAGTGATGTACGTACATGATAATATGATGTACAAAATCATTGTAATTAATAAGAACCTGATTAGGAAAGCCTATCAATACCTACTTTAAAAATCTATGTTGTCTGGCAGGTGGTTTTCGTTTGCAATATGTTACACTGTGACTGTCCGAGCTCTGCGCTAACCTTAAATGTAATTTAATATAAAACTAATGGCGGCTCCCCACGTTGCATGAATTTACGGATTTATGTATGGATGCCGACCACGGATAGCCAAGCAGGATTTTAAATAGGTTTTGTCAGCCTGTCGCTTTTAAGATTCGAACCATTTTGTGAATCTTAACTGCAAACCGTACAATTACAAACCGTGGGAAGCCACCATAACATCAAATTCACGCTTATATGAGTATGCAGACAATAATAAATGAATGTAAGCTTTATACTATGTATGTAATGTACGAGTTTATATCTAAACACAAGAGAAATATAACTAACCAGCTGTTTCGAGAAGGTTATTGAAATAGCTGTTAAAATCAGCGACCTGAATGAGCAAAACACATATTTCAGAGGGCATTTAAGCCTCCGCGGAGGTCTCGAGGGAGATAAATGCAGTCCTCACATAAATACAGACACGGAGCAGGTGGACTTACGAATAATATGAAAATATTACATTCATATGACACAAGACCGGTTTGAGAACCTTTTATTACACTTACGTTTTTTCTACGACAAAAATCCCTACAAGGGTAAAACACCTTTTAATAATCATTATAAAAGCGACCTACGTAGTAGACGACAAATCCAAACATCCATCACATTATCAACCAATCATCAATTCAAGAAATACATCATACGGTTTTTTAGAGTTCGAAAATACATTATCCTATAATTGTACACATAAAGCGAAAAAACAATTAGGTTGTTTATTCGTTAATTTACTTTTTGGCCTATTTATTCCACCGATCCTAATTAATATTGGCACACGTGAAGACTAAAGTGGCACGTTCTATTTGTCTTACACCGTTTGGGCGTATATGCATGGAGCGGACAAGTACGGCTTAGGGTGCTGTCACACTGCTGTTTAAAATGTTTACAAACGTAGTAAACATTTGTTAAGAAACATATGATTTAGATGTACTAGATAATGTTAGTAAACATTTCTAAAATAGTTAACAAATTGTAATAGAAAATGTTTGGAATTTTTAAACAGCAGTGTGGGCACCCTTAGGACTCGTCGCGGGCGCCCATCACTCAACTGATTTTAAAGAAACAGTACCCTTACAAGGAGTTTTTACGTTTCGACAAATATGACTGTTTTGGTATTTGTTTACGTATTTGCCCATACAAATTCCAATAAGCGCCCCTAGCGGATTGTGTCAGAACTAGGAAATCTTATGTGGCAATACGTAAACAAATACCAAAACAGTCATATTTGCCGAAACGTAAAAACTCCTGGTAAGGGTACAGTATCCGAGCGGACGCCCGCCGCATGCAACCTCGTTGTGCGACCGCCCATCGCGCGTTCAAAAAACCGTCGCACATGTGCACGCCTTTAGTGCACGTCATACTATTTTCTGCGCCAGTTTTAGCGGACGCCCTTATTAGAACATAGCATTATTATAGTGCTGTTATCACTTCCAAGCATAACGCGTTATAGCGATGTTGCCACCACTGTCAAATAATCGTTTTACCACCGTTTTTTTAAATTTGACTGTAGTACCAAAGATACACATTGTAATCTCTAGCGGACTAATTTTGGAAGGAGCGGTCCGCCCCGGTTCCCTGGTTCTGGTATATATTTTCCTTAACCATAAATCAAATAGCTTATCACGAATACAATAGCCAGAAATAACATCCAAAACAGAGGTTCACAACTGAGACCCTCAGAGTAAGGTGTTTTATATAAACGGTTTAGGGTTAGGTGGAGCGGCTTGTGTGATGGGACATCTCGGGCGGCGGCTGGAGATGCGGACATAGGTCCCGTCGCGCTGCTTGTAGAACTTCACGGGCTGGTGGTTGTGGGGTCCGGGGGGTCGGCGGGGGCGGAAGTGCTCGTCCATCCTGATCTTCACGAAGCACATGTTGGTGTTGATGCAGCGCCACGTGTTCACGGCGCGGGTCTTCACGTAGTAATGGTTGCCGTAGTGCAGGAATATCTTGTCGCCCACAGTTCTGATGAGGCGCCCTGAAAAGTAATTATCAGTTGATTTAAGTTCGGCCCTACTTTGTGTTTCGTTTGTTTGTGTTGTTTAACTATTTTTTTAATAGTTAGTTTTTTAATATTAGTTTTATATTAATCCTAATTCTTAATTCTCTTATTTTGCAAAATATGCGAAATGGTGAAATTATAGATCTTTTATTATTTTTAATTAAATTTGACAGGAAGCATACAGGGAATGTGACGTCGTCTAATAATAACAAACGTTTACTAGACTAGATTTTAATGAAGTAAATTAACTGTAGGGCTAAATAATAAAATGGCGTTTGTCCTTTACGGCACAAAGGATCTGAAATTATAGTTCGCTACATAGAAGAATATATGGCATAATAGAAAATATAATATCGTAAAATTACACTAAAAGTATAAATTCAAAGTTACTGAAATACGGAACCCTAAAAAGTAAAAGAATGTGATAAATCGTTCATTTTATACGAGTGTATCACCACAAATGAGAAACTTTTTTTATAAATGCTTATAAAATATTTTTTTAATAAGCCAGAGCCAGATGAATTATACTCTATTATGCTTTCTCTTACGAACATTTCATGACCTCAAAGTTACAACTAAAGTACCTACTTGTTACGCTACACCATACTTATGTTCCAATAATAACTACTATCATACTACTAAACTTAACTAAAAACTTATAAAATAACTTCATATGAAGGAAAATAAGGTTGGCACTATGACGTTAAATTGTCAACGATCCAATACGAATTTTTAGAAGGTTTTTAACTTGCGCGATTTAACTAGCAGTGTATGAATGTACTTATGTACGTCAATCTTACAAGTCCAATTAGACCCAATTCCTAGTTAAACGACGCAACCCCATTAAGTTTGGTTCATTTAATACATTTTGACAAGGACTCTTGTCCTACATGAGTTGGAAGGTGGTCATGGGAACTCCGTAATTAAACGACGCAACCTCATCGAGTTTGGGTTCATTTGATACATTTTGGCAAGGACTCTGGTCCTACATGAGTTGGAAGGTGGCCATGGGAACTGTGTATAAACGACGGAACCTCATCGAATTTGACTCATTTAATACATTTTGACAAGGACTCTCGTTCTATATGAGTTCTATATGGAGGGTGTCCATGGGAACTCTGCAATCTCGTCGAGTTTGGACTTGTTTGATGCGTTTTGGCAAGAGTCCTTAGCGTAGTGCACTGTGCAAATAATATATCGAAAGCGAGAATTTACACTAAAACCGGGGTTGCGCACTACAATACAAACCTTTCAAATCATATACGACATGAATAGGTATACTTATAAAAAATTAAACCTATTATAGCATTTAAGGAACCATATATTGTGTAATGTTTAATATCTCAAAGATCTTCGCCAAGTATTCGAACTTCGACCATCATTTGAAATTTTCTTATGTAGTATTATGTATATTACCTATATTTTTACTATTTTTTCCCATTTAATACCACTAATACTAGCAAATAGCATACAAAATAAAAAGTAAATAAGGTTTCGATCGAAATCTTTAAAATTCCAACTGCCCGAGTCAGTCACATGTAGATAAATTCATAATTATTATATTATAACTACACTATTTAATTTTTTCATAACGTAACATGGTTACGTAAAAATTACGCTTTAATTTCGCGTAAGGCCGTTTGTCCACCGCCACCGTCACCGAGCCGATACCGAGAACGAGATTATTCGGGCCGATTTTAATATGACATGACGGCGATAGTTTTTCCACCGCGACCGATATCGGCGGTTTATTTTGTTCCAGCTGTTACGCGTGTGTCGGCAGTGTATGGACAAATTCCAACGTGTTTTATATTGCCGGCAAATCGGCCCGTCAAAATCTCGGTGCTGATCTAGCGGTCACGCCGATCTACTCGAAATATCGGCGGCCGGGATGCCGGTGCTCGGTTGACGGCCGTGCGGCGGCTATAGTAAATGTACCTACGCTACTTCGGCGCTGTCATTAATTATCGGTATCGGCCCGGTGACGGTGGCGGTGGACGAACGGCGTAAAGGCATTATTGTTTACCGGCGCTGTCTTGAGAATTACAGATAATGCATAGAGTGTGGGTTGTGAGTAACTAAATTTTAATTATTAGATTAAACAAGTAGTTAAATTATATCGATCTTAGTAATTAGCCTTAATGAATATCCTTAAGGAAGCTAGTTTAACAACACCGTTTAATAAGAAGGCTAGGCTGTTAATTGAACGCCTAGTTAAGCTACCATATTATGAAATTAGGTTTGTCCAATTGCAATTAGTAGACGTCATAGAACATAGACACAATAAACAAACATACATCGTAATTAAAGGATCACTAGATTTGAACCTGGATCTTTAGGATAAGATGCACGTACTTTTAATTAGGTTTAGGGTTCGGCCGAACTTGTGTGAAAGATCCCCTCGGCCGGCGGTTGGATACACGGACGTAGGTCCCGTCTCGAAGCATGTGGAACTTAACGGGCTGGTGGTTGTGGAGTCCAGGGGGACGCCAGGGGCGGAAGTGCTCGTCCATCCTGATCTTCACGAAGCACATGTTGGTGTTGATGCAGCGCCACGTGTTCACGGCGCGGGTCTTCACGTAGTAATGGTTGCCGTAGTGCAGGAATATCTTGTCGTCCACTGTTCTGATGAGATACCCTGGAAAGAATCAGTTTGTTAGTTTCGGCCGTACTTTTGCTTTTTATTTATCACTTAAGAGTAACTTAAAGCGAATTAATGTACTATATCTATGTCTGATCATGCCAAAAGGAGCCAGGAGGTGCATAGTGGGATTCGTGGTAATAATAACAAAGTTTTGAAGACTAGATTTTAATATAGTAAATTATAGGGCTAAATAGAACGGCACATGCCCTTTACGGTACAATTGACCTCATGTCGCATCTGCACGCTTGCCAAACCGTCAGAAATTCATACGTGTGGATAGAGCATTTGACAAGGTTTGTATAGTCTTGCTAGCGCTTTTAGTATAGCTTTTGATCAAGCCGAACATTTGTAGGTTTGAAGTTAGTGCCGAACGCCAAGTGTGTGGACGCGACAATAATATCTGGTTCGCTACGTAATACAAAAAGATGTGACCGTCAGAATGGCCGGTCACTACCCATATTTTACATCGAAATAATTACTAAAAGTTGCTACCTAGTTGCTACTAGTTGCTATTAATCCTGATGTCAGAATGGCCGGTCACCTTAAAAATTAGTTTATCTTTTTTTAATCGAAGGTAGCAATTAGTAGCAATTAATAGCAACCAGTAGCAACTAGGTAGCAACTTTTAGTAATTATTTCGATGTAAAATATGGGTAGTGACCGGCCATTCTGACAGTCACAAAAAGAAGTAATGACATAAAGTGTCAAGTCCTACAGACGAATAATAAATTAACAGGGTATTTACATTTCGATATTAAGTACATTTTGTATATATGATGGCAAGTGATTTTTGCAATTTAGGTAACCGTTTAAAAATATCTTATTTAATACATGAATAATATTTTCTTCAATTTTATAAACAAAATCTGTTGTACAATGAAGACTTTTTTCTTCCTCGCGTTATAACTGTTTTGTCTTAGCCTAAATAAATATGACAAATTTTTACATCATGGATAACACATATAGTACGCGTTTAATGAATCAGTGTTATAGGTCGGTTGTTGGTCTTGCGCTGGTTTAGGCCTTGGGAGTCGGTACCGGGTGTATGTACCGTCGCTGAGCTTGAAGAACTGTGCGGGCGGGTGGTTGTGGGGCCCCGGGGGGCGCCTGACTCGGAGTTTGGCGTCCACACGAAGGGTTACATAGCAATTCTTGGTGTTGCCGCACCTCCATGCGTCTTTAGACCTATTCTTTATATTCGTGTAGTGATAATTACGGAATATTAAGAAAGTCTTATTTGTATTCGTCTTGATGAGGTACGCTGGAAAGTTTGATTGGATTGAATAACAAACTGTAGTACGAAATCCTATCCGGGGTTGCTACATCAATCAATCAATCAATCCATCCTATGTTTTGGCTACAAAAGATCTACATCTGACAATTAGCAATTGTCAATTTTCTATCTTTGGTAGGCAAAAGGATAGATTGAGTATTAATAACGAGCATATATCAATCTATATCATCACTACTCTAAATCTATTTTAAAAAAAAACAATATTAGACTAATACAGTCTGGTTGCCTACCAAAATACTTTCACACTTTACTAGTAACACATTATTTATTAAACATATTTTGGTAATTAACAAACGTCTTAATTAAAGCTAAACCTACAAATATCACAAATGACACGGCAATATACTTTCCCATCTTAAATTCATTCTGACTTAACTAAATATCAGGTGTACAATGACAAATATGTAGGAAAACCAAAAAATAATCAAAAATTTGTTTAATCACGATCAAAAGACATCTTTAATGCAAATGAACGATAGACTTAAATTCCTTTAATAAATTACTGTTTCCGGTAGCAAACAAAATTTGGATTACCTTACGGTTTTCCTAATTGATCCCTGTTTCGAGTTTCGTTGTTTCTAGGGTTCCGTACCCAAAAGGTAAAAACGGATCGCTAATACTAAGACACCGCTGTCTGTCTGTCTGTCACAAGACTGTATCTCCTAACAATAATAGACAGTTACATGAATTTTTTACACAATATGTATACATAACAGAGGTGGTTAAACAACAAATACTAAAAATAAAAAATGTAAAAATAAATGGGTATCGCCATACAAGCCGCTATTTTTCGATCCGTAACAGGTAGACGGTTCAAATCTACACAATGGTCGCTATAATAACAAATACTAAAAATAAAAATTATGAAAACTTTGCAGGTACCGAACCCTCCGTGAGCGAGTTCGACTTCCACTTGGCCAATTGTCCTTAAGGTTGTGTTATGGTATCCACGTGACACGTTTCTATAGTGTACATATTTTCCTATAAGTCCCATCTATACCCACAACGAAAAGCCGTCTTGGATGAGTGTGGTACAAGAAGCTGTTTTTCGTAATTCTGAACGTATTATCGACATTTATGAACGCGTTGCACCTCGGATAGGACACGCAGTCCCATCTGTAACTCTTGTTCTTGCTGTAGTACATATGTCCTCTGTATAGTGCACGTTGTTTACCATTACTCATTCTTACGAGCTCCACTGTAATATAAGCGACTATTTATAAATATTTTATGTTCTGTAAACATATTTTGATACTTAGCAATTTAAAACAATTTTATTTTACAATCTTTAAGAGAAAATTTACGCATAAATAACTACTACTGCGTAATTTGCGTAATAAATAAATAGGTATTTCAAACATTTTACAAACATTTCAGAACGGAGACATGGCAACACTTTATTTACGCAACAATTTCTATTCTCAAAACTGGTTACACTTTCTTGTTAGGAGTGATCAACTCTTGTTCTTGCTGTAGTACATGTGTCCTCTGTACAGTACACGTTGCTTACCATTGCTCATTCTTACGAGCT
Organism: Epargyreus clarus clarus; assembly: GCA_014595695.2. Taxonomy (NCBI): domain Eukaryota; kingdom Metazoa; phylum Arthropoda; class Insecta; order Lepidoptera; family Hesperiidae; genus Epargyreus; species Epargyreus clarus. Next base: position 1,505,939 of record JACTTY020000073.1, read on the forward strand.
CCACTTTAATATAACCGACTATTTTTATATTCTATAAAGATATTTTGATGCTGCTAAAAGGAATAATGAAACATTTTTGATAAACTACATGCATTTTATTTAGTAACAAATAAGAAATGTGTAACCAACCATAAATGCCACTGCATCTAAAAGTAAATATATAAGGTTTACTATCTACTTAACCTAATTACTACTATTAATACCTACTACTAAGTACCCTAAACAGAAAAGCCCATTATACCTAAGCTGCATATCACTGCTTTTATAAAGTACATTTTTATTACTAACGACATTTTTACACTCGAATATAAGTCCCATCGTCTAACAAATGTAAGGTTATTTTGTTATGGCTATGATCATCATATTTTTCAAGAATTACTCCATTGTCATCTAGGACAAGATACGCTTTACATTTAGGGTTCAGAGTACAGGTCCACCGGGCGCCCTTCTTCGATTGATAGTATTTGTAGTACGTGTAGTCATCGTAAAGGGCTCTGACCTTTCCGTGGGACATCGTTATGAACTGGGCTGAAAGGAAATTTAATTACCAACCTGTGCTTTTTAAAGTACCTACATAACTAAAAATTGTAAAAAAAATATTCGCTTCTTCCTTGTTTTCTCAGTGAATTAATAACATTTCAAATATAAATAATGCTGATGTTGCAGTTAAAGAACAACAAAAGTTAACCCGAAACATTTATTAAAATTTACATCAGTAAAACTGTTCACCTTAAAATCTATAACAAATTACATAAAAGTTTTGTTATCGTTCTTCTATACAAATTATGTTACACTTAACTATCCGTTACAATATTTAATATATTAAAGATCCAAAAATAAATCTTCTGGTGAATGTACAATTATATATTACAGCTGTATATTTTATACATCATTGTACGTCTGACAAAAACATTTTGCCAGAGGATACATAAGCAATCACCCCGAATTTATCTTAACAATTTGCAATAAATGTTAAAGAATAAAGAGGTACTCATCAAGAAGAGACACTCACACGGTGCGTTCCAAAGCATATGTGGCGTTCTCAGGTAGGACTTCTATGTAGGACTCATCATCTTATCTCGGTTGATTGCAGATGTCTTCGGGCGGCAGTAGCCACTTACCATCAAGTGGACTGCAGGCTCGTTTGGTACTTCCATATAATAAAAAAAAACTTTAAAATCGGCAGCTTAGAGAACTTTTTGGCAAATACAACCTTACCCTTTTAACGTACGTCCTACATTACTTAACGTATCTACCATCAGCACAGCGATGTAAGGCTTTCCTGATATGGTTGTGTTCTGTCCGTCCATCTAATATAATATAGTCTTCTTGAACACGAAGATACGCTTTACACCTTGGGAAGTTGGTGCACACCCATTTTTGCCCCAACATAAGGTTGTACCGGAAGAAGAATGTGTATCCTTGAAACTCTAAGCAGGTCTTCCCGCTAGTCATCGTTATGAAATTTGCTGAAAAAACGAAACCCATTAGTTACCAATTGATGCGATAAAGAATTTGACAAACTGGTCCGTTTTTAACTGATTTTATTAAGTTTTACTTCCAATTAAATATTGTAGTCGATTTTAATACTATATTAATTGTTAAATTTAGGTGAAATTTTGTAAACATACAAATTATTGTATCGAGTCGAAAATATTACGAAATTTAGAGAAAAAAACTAACGGCAATAATCGGCAACCTTCGGATTTCTTGAGCACTATTTCCGTCGAGCGATATCTTTTAAGACTTGTTACAACACGTTTAAAGTTTAAGTTTTTCATAAGACGTGGTTGCCATAATTCTCGTTATATATTTACAGGTCTCTTCATCATAGTGATATTGTACAACGATGACAAATTAGTGACAACATATCACATACGTACATAGGTATAGCTGAGGTCAAAAGAAAAAAATATTTATATATGCAACAACTTATTTATTAAGGCCAAAATTCTTTAAATATTAATTATAAGATCATTTTTGGAGATTTGATGACTGAGTTTATCCTACTATTACTAAACGGTCAAGCCAGTCAGTGAATTATCTAGCCGTATGTCGCGGAGGACTAGAACGACCTAGGGATGGCGATCTGAGATCGATTAATCTTTTGGGACAAAAACATCGATTATTATAATCAGTCTCCAATAATGGATCGATTCAGTGAATCGATCTTTCATCTTAGAAAATCGAGTTCATAGAAAGTCGATTCAGTGCTCGTTTGGTCCTGATGACCTATTTTTCGCTATAGTTAACAGATCGAAGATCGATTTTTAAAGAACCGATTCTTCGGCCCTCGATTTTTTTGTAAATCGATTTATTACATTTCGATTCGAATCTATTCAACAATCGATATTTTTCAGAAAGAATCGCCATCCCTAGAACGACCTCGACGATCTTCAAATGCGCGCGTACCGCCCTTGGGGTGTTTTATACAACTCTTTCCGTGGGTGGCAGTGCTCGAGGTTAACACTACGGACGACCATGTTGTCATCAATGTTGAGGAATGCTTTGCACCTCGGCAAGCTGGTACAGTTCCATTTGTTGAATTTCCTCGCACAGTACCGCATGTAGAAGGTGTACCCATCGTAAAGCACCACCTTCTTCCCATTCACCATCGTTATCAGCTCGACTGCAACAATTACCATAAACCGGAAAACAATGGATGATTAGCAGTATAAGGATATTTCAGTAAAGAAAACAACTTTTAAGTGATATGCAGTAAAGAAAACACAATTTATATGTGAACATTTATTAAATTGTTGAACAGTGAACATTTATTATATCTATTATATTGATTAAAAAATCTTAAATATTATAATAAGTTAAATTATTTTAGTTTAACAACCCCAATTGACAACAGACCACACTTAACTCTATAATATCAAAAATATGAAAAGTCCAAAAATAAATTTTATTCTCCAGTATGTACTATTAAACATTACAGCCCTTTAGAAGCAGATTCTGGTCATGTAAGGCATGCATCATTTCCTGAAAATTTCCCACTAAGCCCCTTAGACTTTTAAAGTGCATGCATCAGTCACAAATAAAAGTCTCATTCTAGTTGAGTTTGTTACAATCGATATTATAATATCAGTTATGATATAAAGTTCCAATCGTTTTACAGATACGGTTTAACTGATTACATACGAGAATATCAATACTATTAATATGAAATGTACTATAATATCGATAATGTTGATTAAGTAAACGAAGACGATACTTCCTCAACCATTACAGACTTTTATTATAAACTCTGCTACTCCGGCATTACTGCCGGAGTAACAGACGAGCATGCAGTCCATCTGATGGTAAGTGGCTACAGCCGCCCATTGATATCTGTAATCAACCCCAGATATGATTAAATTCCTACCTGAGGTCGGCCAGGGATGCACCGCGGACCGTAAGGACTAAGTTGGAACGCCTCGGTGAAGTGTGTCTCCCTTACCATAACCTTCAAATCAGAATACAGCAGCGCTTACTGCTGTTCTTAGGCAGAAATAGGTGAGTCGGTTGTACCGGCAAAATATTTGAAAGATTATCGGGATTTAATGTATTTGCCATCAGCACATCGATATAATGGTTTTGTCGGATGGTTGTGTTCGGTCCAGCTGTCTAATATAATGCGGTCTTGATGGATCCGTATGTACGCCTTGCATTTTGGAAAATTAGTGCACACCCACTTTTGACCCAACTTTAGGTTGTAACGGAAGAAGAACGTGTATCCTTGGAACTCTAAGCAGGTCTTTCCACTTGTCATTGTTATAAAATTTACTGAAAAACAATAAGCTAATTAGTTAACAATCAAGAAGCATGGAGTGCGTTCCAAAATTCTGGCAGCGCAAGCAGTATTATAGTGTACAGCAGTTTATAGTGCAAGATTTCTGCGTTTTTTTCTTCCTATCATAACTTGTTTTTTTTTGCACCTATAGGAATGAAGTTACTGCTATATTTAGTTTTTACAAGACTCGACTTTTTACTGGTTGCGTTCTTTATTTGTATTTGGTCAGCGCAGTGGAATATAGTGTAAAACCACTGACCCTTTGAGAGGAGAGCCGTGCCCAGCAGTGGGACAAGAAAGTGTTGACGACGAGTCGCACGGTTTTACTCTGATACCTCTCCGGTCGAACCCTAATGGTTTAACTACATACACAGAAATACACAGAAAATAATGGACGGAAAATAATGCGATATTCCAAAAAGATTTTAATAAATTTATTTATTACTTTTAGTTACAAGAACTTAAAACTTAATATTAAAATTTTAATGGAAAACAGATCACATCGACTGTGTACTGATAGTCAATCTTAGTCCCATTTATTAGGTACAATTTCATGAAAATATATGAATTGTCGGACATAATCACAAACATATTACAGATTTTATTTGTTTTATAAAAATATCTTAGTGAAAAAGAAAATCAAGTTATGAGAATAATCACACTCCGAAAAAAACTCAATAATAATATAACATCCTTTGTTTAACATTTCGTTCATTAAAGACAAAAAAAAAATATGAAAATACCCAATAATTAAGAAAATAGATATGAACCTTCTAAGTAAGAACTTTAATATATTTTTGATTATGTCCGTTATATTTTTCAGAATTAATAAATTCGAAAAATTTGATCACAGTTCATTCTTGTGAATTTTGTCAATGAAATTATATTCCACATATTGTTTTCTATGTTACAATACAGCAAATGAATAAAATATTTAATATAACTTCAATCGCAACGATTTACGACTGAATTAGTAAAATTAATATTAAAATAAAATAATGTAGTGTGAGCTGATCCGCAGATTATATAATTTGTCATATATGTAATTTGTATTTATCAATCTACAAAATAAACTTATGGTGTTTGATAAAAATAAAGAATAATTTAGATAAAACATCATTTTGAAATAAAATCATCACTTAAGTTTAATTCGCACTGCTTAAGAAACTACTGGCCAAGTTCAACTTACTTTTAGAGAAACAATTTTGTATAAAATGTTGAAATATCAAAATCTGAAAACCAAATCACGGGTCCGGTCTCACACGCCGACATAACAGAAACGTTTAAAAGAAACTTACGTATCGGTATTACCATCAACTTATTTGTTTAACTTAAGATATTGTCCACTTGAACATTTATGTAAGACCGGCTGCTCGTGGTTGTGGATTCTAGAGAAGTCTCTGATGATTCGGCCCTCGTTGATGTAGAGGTTAGCTTTGCACTTGGGGAATCGAGTGCAGCACCATCTATCTGCACCTGTGCTTTGTATCTTATAGCGGTGGAAGAAAGTGTTCCCATTGTACAAAAGACTGGGCTTCCCCTGGTAACGGTAAATGATTTCTAGGGTTCCTGAAACAATCGAAACGTACTGGTAAATTCACATAATGTGAATGTGGCGTTTTTTATAGATTGGCAATTTCTTATCGTTTAAATTAAGGATCAACGATACGATAGGTATGGTTACGACAATATATGCCCTTCTTGTGTTATATTGTGTATTTTTATGTAGAGATAAGAAAGTATGATACCCACTTTTCGGAAAGAGAAGTTATAATGGTTTACAATAAAAGTTGACATAAACATAGATGTTGAATACGACTAAATGGTTTTTACACAATAATTTAGGAAATAAACAGTCTCGTCTTATTAAAAAAATATAGCCATGTATAGATAAAAGGCAAGATTAAATAATACCAATAAAATAATACATCTTTAATTCTTTTTATTTATCACACATAGCTTACATTCCATAAATTTATTAATAAACTATAGTAATAAGTTTGGTTCCTCTTGTTTGGAGATTGTCAAATTAATAGAAAAAGTAATGAAAATGTAAACATATATAAATCGATAAACATAATGCCCACGTAGTGTTCACCAGGGATGTCTAGTAGGACCACACTTCAATATTAAAATTAAAGAACATAATAACATAAACATACGATGTTTGAAGTAAATTGAAGCATGTCTTATATTATATTTATTTGCAAATAGGTCAAATAACTCACGCAAATTAATAAGTGAAACAACATAAATCACAGACTACAGATAAAAGTGATTTAAACTTTAACATATCTTCCGTCTGCTAAGATTCTGTACGTGGGTCGGGCGTGTTGATGGTTTTCAACAGCTTTCACGTATTGGCCTTCGTGGGATATTATGATCCAAGACTTGCAGCGTGAGGATTGTGTACAGCTCCATCGGTAGCCACTTTTCAGAGGCACGTGTTTGTAGTACGTGAACCCATTTTTCATTAACAACTGCTTTCCTTTAAGTAGTGATATACTTATGACTGAAATAATACAATCGATACATAGAATACTTCAATAAGACAATATAATCAAATTGAACAATACGATATACGTGTAACTAACCAATTAAATTTCTATAATAAATTCGAAAGGATAAAGAATTCGGCTTCAATTTTATTTAAGGATTTTTATAATAAAATGTTAATTTTAATGAATAATGATAAGTGTTAATTTACAATGATAACATAAATGTACTTTTGCGCCGTACAAGTGTATGTATTTTGAGCCACAATTTTCAAAGTAGACCTACGAGTAAGTCATATAAGATGTTATTACTTTTTTTATTAATTCGTTTTTGCCCAAACAATGTGGTGGCGTGCTTATTGATATATATTTCTCAATCAACCTTTAGGTTGTGCGAAAATAACTACAACTTTTGTAACATAATTGCGCTTCCCCCAGTGAGATAGGATTAAATAAACAATAAACTCCGTATACAAATAAAAATAAGCATTAACAAACATTCATATTTTCCATGAAATATACCGAACAAACATAGAAGAAAAAAGTAATAACATAAAATAATTTAAAAAATAACAGTAATGATGAACTACAGATTATAGGTTGTTGATATATGGCGCCGAGAAGTAGCCCTTTATTGAAGACTTCATCCAAAAGCTTGACAGCAGCTCAGCTTGCTAGGAAGAGAGTTAAATGTGGACGAAATAAAAAAGAACAAGTTGACCAACATATCTCAGAATTAGCAAGCACAAGTGTGTATGAGCCAGTAACATTTCTTTATTAAAAGTTGTCGAGTGGTAACCATCTTTATACAAAAAGTGAATAGGAGGGAAGGGAGGGGGGGGGGGGGGGGTTCATTGGTCAAGAAGACCGCCTTAATCCATTGGTTTTTGAAAGCACAGGTTTAGTTGTTAGTTGGAGTTGCGCCGATTAAGAGATCTATTTCCAGCAAAAACCTCAAAAGGGGGACGAATGGATATACATTATTTAGCATTTACTGTTAGTGCAGTTCTTTATTTAGTTCCTACATTGCACACATTATTCCACATTTTAATGTATCTTCCATCTGAAAGGATTTTATATTTAGGTGCTTCATGTTTATGGACTTCAACCCCTCTGATCAGCAGTCCATCTTCTGATATGATGAGGTACGATTTGCATTTTGAAGAGTGGGTACAGCTCCACCGCATTCCATACTTCACAGATTGATGTTTGTAGAATGTGAAACTATTTTTCATTATAAATGTCTTTCCATTTACCAAAGTTATGAATCTGACTGTAACGGAAAATACTTTAAAAGATAAACAATTTACATAAATAGTTATTAACTACTGCAACATAGTTAATCTAAGTGTACATTACATATGTTTTGACACAACTATCGTTTCGCGTGGGTACTTTAATTTCTACGTCGATATTAATCAAAATCTCAAAATCATATTTTTTTTCACAACAATAAAACTATGAATTTTTAGTTACGATGCAGCAACCATTAATTATTTTGGGATAAATACCAAAATGGCACTCCCTAGAGTCTTTGAAAGTCTTGCTGAAATACTTGCCACCCAGTTCAAAGAAAGCCTGTCTAAACAAACGGCTTGAAATCATAGACATACACTTAATATAAACATATATTGCTACAAATGAAGATTGCAGTCTAAAGCTAAATTTTAACGTATCGTCCATTTGGAAGAATCTGATACTTGGGAGGTTCATGGTTGTGTTTTTCGACAACCTTGATGATAGTTCCATCTTCAGCGATGACGATGATGGACCGACAGCGGGAGGAGTAGGAGCAGCTCCAGCTGACCCCACCCTTGATAAAGTGGTGTCGGTAGAAAGTGTAATTATTATACATGAGAAACTGCTTTCCGTTGTGTAGAGTAATGGTCTTAACTGAAACAATAATGTTTAACTAATATTTGCTTTAGTGTTAGTTTAGTCTTGTGCCTTGTGTTATAAAGTTATTTGTAGAATTGTATTATCATTTCTTTAATAACGAATGTCTTAAAATGTAATACAATAATGTTCTCATAGGAGTATATTTCAGGACAAATAACAGCAACGGTGTTCCAAACAAATTTTTATTACATAATATTCAAAAAGTCGTACTAAAACAGATATAACGCCAACAACGATGACGATATCAACGAAGAAACATAATGTAAAATCTAAATTTTAACATAAATGCCATTTGACAGAACTTGATACTTGGGTGGGTCGTGAGCATGGTTTTCAACAGCGCTGACCAGGGTACCATCCTCGGAAATGATCAGATGAGACCGGCATCTCGCAGAAAACGTGCACTCCCACCGAACGCCCCGTTTGATCAAACTGCGTTTATAGAACGTGTAACCGTTCTTCATCATGAACACCTTCCCGTTGTGCAGAGTTATACGTTTCACTGTTACAAAAAATGTATTTTTTATTAACAATATAAGAAATGATAATATAATTCTACAAATAACTGTTATTTGTAGAATTGGATTATCATTTCTTTAATAACGAATGTCTTAAAATGTAATACAATAATGTTCTCATAGGAGTATATTTCAGGACAAATAACAACAACTGTGTTCCAAACATTTTTTTATTATATAATATTAAAAAAGTCGTACAAAAACAGATATAACGCCAACAACGATGACGATATCAACGAAGAAACATAATGTAAAACCTAAATTTTAACATAAATGCCATTTGACAGAACTTGGTACTTGGGCGGGTCGTGAGCATGGTTTTCAACAGCGCTGACCAGGGTACCATCCTCGGAAATGATCAGATGAGACCGGCATCTCGCAGAAAACGTGCACTCCCACCGAACGCCCCGTTTGATCAAACTGCGTTTATAGAACGTGTAACCGTTCTTCATCATGAACACCTTCCCGTTGTGCAGAGTTATACGTTTCACTGTTACAACAAATGTATTTTTTTATTAACACTATAAGAAATGATAATATAATTCTACAAATAACTGTTATTTGTAGAATTGTATTATCATTTCCTTAATAACGAATGTCTTAAAATGTAATACAATAATGTTCTCATAGGAGTATATTTCAGGACAAATAACAACAACTGTCTTCCAAACATTTTTTTATTATATAATATTAAAAAAGTCGTACAAAAACAGATATAACGCCAACAACGATGACGATATCAACGAAGAAACATAATGTAAAACCTAAATTTTAACATAAATGCCATTTGACAGAACTTGGTACTTGGGCGGGTCGTGAGCATGGTTTTCAACAGCGCTGACCAGGGTACCATCCTCGGAAATGATCAGATGAGACCGGCATCTCGCAGAAAACGTGCACTCCCACCGAACGCCCCGTTTGATCAAACTGCGTTTATAGAACGTGTAACCGTTCTTCATCATGAACACCTTCCCGTTGTGCAGAGTTATACGTTTCACTGTTACAACAAATGTATTTTTTTATTAACACTATAAGAAATGATAATATAATTCTACAAATAACTGTTATTTGTAGAATTGTATTATCATTTCCTTAATAACGAATGTCTTAAAATGTAATACAATAATGTTCTCATAGGAGTATATTTCAGGACAAATAACAACAACTGTCTTCCAAACATTTTTTTATTATATAATATTAAAAAAGTCGTACAAAAACAGATATAACGCCAACAACGATGACGATATCAACGAAGAAACATAATGTAAAATCTAAATTTTAACATAAATGCCATTTGACAGAACTTGATACTTGGGTGGGTCGTGAGCATGGTTTTCAACAGCGCTGACCAGGGTACCATCCTCGGAAATGATCAGATGAGACCGGCATCTCGCAGAAAACGTGCACTCCCACCGAACGCCCCGTTTGATCAAACTGCGTTTATAGAACGTGTAACCGTTCTTCATCATGAACACCTTCCCGTTGTGCAGAGTTATACGTTTCACTGTTACAAAAAATGTATTTTTTATTAACAATATAAGAAATGATAATATAATTCTACAAATAACTGTTATTTGTAGAATTGGATTATCATTTCTTTAATAACGAATGTCTTAAAATGTAATACAATAATGTTCTCATAGGAGTATATTTCAGGACAAATAACAACAACTGTGTTCCAAACATTTTTTATTATATAATATTAAAAAAGTCGTACAAAAACAGATATAACGCCAACAACGATGACGATATCAACGAAGAAACATAATGTAAAACCTAAATTTTAACATAAATGCCATTTGACAGAACTTGGTACTTGGGCGGGTCGTGAGCATGGTTTTCAACAGCGCTGACCAGGGTACCATCCTCGGAAATGATCAGATGAGACCGGCATCTCGCAGAAAACGTGCACTCCCACCGAACGCCCCGTTTGATCAAACTGCGTTTATAGAACGTGTAACCGTTCTTCATCATGAACACCTTCCCGTTGTGCAGAGTTATACGTTTCACTGTTACAACAAATGTATTTTTTTATTAACACTATAAGAAATGATAATATAATTCTACAAATAACTGTTATTTGTAGAATTGTATTATCATTTCCTTAATAACGAATGTCTTAAAATGTAATACAATAATGTTCTCATAGGAGTATATTTCAGGACAAATAACAACAACTGTCTTCCAAACATTTTTTTATTATATAATATTAAAAAAGTCGTACAAAAACAGATATAACGCCAACAACGATGACGATATCAACGAAGAAACATAATGTAAAACCTAAATTTTAACATACATGCCATTTGACAGAACTTGATACTTGGGTGGGTCGTGAGCATGGTTTTCAACAGCGCTGACCAGGGTACCATCCTCGGAAATGATCAGATAAGACCGGCATTTCGCAGAAAACGTGCAATTCCACCGAACGCCCAGTTTGTTCAAACTGCGTTCACAGAACGTGTAACCGTTCTTCATCATGAACACCTTCCCGTTGTGCAGAGTTATACGTTTCACTGTTACAAAAAATGTGATTTTTATTAACACTATAAATACAAGAAAGAAGTAATGTACATATTTTATGTATATAACATTGGAGAAAATCTTGCAAGTTAAATTTGACGCACTTCTAGATATCCAATTGATGAGAAATATTACGACTTTTTTGTATCTGCAGGATGATACCGCCTCAGTAAAACTACTTAATGTATTTTAACATAAGTATTTTAAGACTAACAAAATATTTCTTATTTGTGTACGTCCTGTCGTATAATAACAATATTTTAATAAAATTCAAATGAAATGCAATTTTGGAAAAAAACGTATATTGCATGTAAAGAGCAACAATCGTAAACTATATTTACAACTTAATATCACACTTTGAATAAATTAACAACAGCATCAAATAGTATACAATTATTTATGAGGATATTAAATAGATCAAGCATTATCAACATGAGAATAAAAATAAAGATTTGAATACAAGACGAGACCTTAATAGCAATATATTTAAAGGTAGCTTAGGATTATTTTTAAACGAACAATATAAAGTAGTATTTAGACAATCTGATTTACATGTGATGGTATACGGTATCGATTTTTTTTTATAATATAGGAGTAGCAGACAAGCATGCAGTCCACCTGATGGTAAGTGGCTACTGCCGCCCATGGACATCTGTAATCAACCCCAAATAGGATTAGATATTTCTACTTGGGGTCGGCCACAGATGTGACCCCTGAGGACTAAGCTGGAACGCCTCGGAAAAGTATGTCTCCCTTACCACGCCCTTCAAAACGGAACACAGCAGCGCCTAACACTGCTGTTATTAGGCCGAAATAGGTGTGGCGGTGGTGCCGCCGGAGTCGAACCAAATATAGATGTAGCAAACGAGCATGCAGTCCATGCGATGGTGCATCTATAATCAATCGCAAATAAAATTAATCCTTCCTGAGAATCGCAACAGATGCGTTGCTATCCCTGAAGACTAAGTTGTAATACATACCTGAGCCGATTGCTAGGGTATATATGCCACCCTTACACCATAACACAGCAGCGTGTTTTGGTGTAAGGGTGCAGCCATAATTCTGTGGAATGTAGTCCTTGCTAGTAGATCTGTCTTCATCAAGGTTTGAAAGTGGTTGATGCGTCAGTAGACATCTTGACAAAGGTAAGGAGATTAATTATAAATAATTGATTATTGTAATCTAAAGGCCGTATGGTATTCACCCATTATAGCACCATCTTCACCGTCATTGGTAACACGCTAAGGCTGACCACCCAATGATTAATATCGCTTGAGGGATAGTCGCCTAGGCTTGCATTTTGTTGCTTAAAAGTTACTTCAGTCGCTGTCACTGCGATCGTTTTATAGCGTGAGCGACAGACGTACGGTACATTTTGCGTAAATTCAAACAGTCAATTGTCTATGCATTGTAAAGCCGCATAAGCTACCAAATTCGCCGAGACACTTTTGACAGTCGTGGTCAGTAGAGGTTTACAATACTTAATCGCTAAAGCAACCAGTACCATTACCATGAGTTTTCAAAACATCCCACAAGTTTACGTTACGTTTACTCAATCCATTATTCTGTTCCGTTTGCTTCAATATACTGAGTAAACGTAACAATAAGTAAGTGCTCAAGTCTTTTTGTCTGCTTCACATGTTCGCAAAAAAGAGAGACAAAACATAAAGCGCCATTTTTCAATTTAGACACTTAATGTTACGTTACTGACACTATAATTCTGATACAATCCGCTAGGGGCGCTGATTTTAATTTGTATGGGAAATACGTAAACAAATACCAAAACAGTCATATTTGTCAAAACGTAAAAACTCATGTTAAGGGTACAGTTGTTGCAGTAGTCAATGGGTGGTCAGCCTAACGAACAAATTCATGATCTTCTACTGCGAGGCAGTTCCCTTTGTTTCATCGTGCGAACTCTGACATATTCTCCATTTTCAACTATTTTGTACGTTGGCGGGTCATGGCCATGGTTTTCGTAGATACTGACGATGCTACCATCTTCAGAGATGATCATATGCGACCGACACTTAGACGAATAGGTGCAATCCCATCGCATCCCTTTACTGATCAACTTTCGCCTGAAGTACGTGTATTTATTCAACATCATGAAGTTTTTTCCGTTCACCAGAGTTATACGAGTAACTGTCACAAAAAGAAATTAGTTCGTCAAATCATTACAAAATATTTTGTTGTTTAAATGTTGCAGCGGCCAACGATCTCTGAAGCTGGTTTTAAGCTATACAATTAATTTAACATCATGGTTTTCTATTTAAGTTAATAGTTAGTGAGTGAGTAAAAAAGCAGTGATAGTCTAATGGTTTAGAAACTCGGCCTCTCGAACGAGGGGTCGAAGGTTCAAATCCCAGGCACGCACCTCCGATTATCCAAAGTTATGTGCGTATTAGAAATTATCACTTGCTTAAAACAGTGAAGGAAAACATCGTGAGGAAACCTGCATGCCTGAGAGATTTATAAAAAAAAAACTCAAAGGTATGTGAAGTCTACCAATACGCACTTGGCCAGCGCGGTGGACTTTGGCCTAATCCTTCTCATTCTGAAAGGAGACCCGTACCCAGCAGTGGGACAATAATGGGTTGATGACGACGAGTGAGTAATAGTTAGAGATAAGGGAAAGTTAATAGATAGTGATAGAGAAACCTGTCATCCTTAAGCAATTCATTGCAAAGCCCTATGTTTATAAACATTTTCATTACTTGCCCCATTGGTTTAAACAAAGATGACGCCTTGTGAGAAGTATTGTATAGTTTAATTATTTTTATTAAATAAAATGAACTTCGTGCCCATTAATACATTTAAAAAGGTCTCGTCACTTAGCTGTCATAAGTATAGCGTTTTCAAAACTAAAATGAGGTAGCTAGACGTTTTTGGGCGGTAGGTTTTAAAATAGATAAATACATTATTAATTATTATTTATTCTGAAATGTTAAGCATGAAAATGTACATCCGAGAAATATATTGCGTATGATAAGTTTACAGATTAATCTTACACCGTCTTCTTGTACAATAATGTAAACAATATTGGTAAGTTTTCATTTCTGACTTCGCCTTCATATCATCTCTCCAATATTATTATATAGTATCTCATACAGTAAAGTTCCTCTACTAACTAAAATAATATCAACCGTTTTATCATAGTTATGAAAGTAACACTAACAGATATATCATTATTTCGAAAACGGGAGCAGCTATTTGAAAATTCACTTATGAATATAGACTTTGGATCTACATACTAATCTTTACATATATTATTTACAACAACAAACACATTTCCACATACATACACGCTGAACACAGAGTATATTAAGATAATTTATGTTATGTACTATTATCAAAGACTTACTTCTGTATTCGTAACCACTAACAAAAAGCACAGTTTTACTATTGTGTATAGCTTGCCTCGTACGCTTAAATAATTGAATGATTAAGCTATAAATAATAATATCATTAATGAAACGGTTTTCTCTTTCCACTGATTAAATCTAAATGTTACTAATATTAATTCGGAACACTACTGCTATAATATATCAAATAAAATAGAGGTTTTGGACTATTATGTGATTGAATATTAATATTATTATAATATTAAGAGCAATACATTTACATATTCAATAGAAATAGAGAAACAATAAATGATAACGAATCCAACCAGACACAAGGTATTTAACATATTAAATATAATAATGAAAAGGATCTAATCCACAATAGACTTCATATGGATTGGATCCTTTTCGTTTAAATATGTCCAATTAATATTGACATCATTTACTAGATTCTTAAACTATAATATATAATACCTTTAAAGTAAGTTTAAAAATCTGATCCTACCCTTAATCTGTACAATTAGGAAGAAGAAAATAAATGGAAGCACAAATGAGCCTTGTTATTTGATGAAAGTAGTGAAGATACCTTAGAGTTAAGTGACCGCTGGGGTAAATGGGCAATTACCACGTAATTTTGAACGGGACTCGCATATGAAGCAAAATTTCTGAAGTTTAAGATGATACAAGTAAATATGGTTGCATGGCCACGCGTCGGAATTTGTTTATCCGGGCGATTCACAGATACTGGAATTATGAGATTTCATCTAAAAATTAAACACGTTTTTGGGTTTTTATATGGCATAGAAATAGCAAACGAACATGCAGTAAACTTGAGTTAAGTGGCTACTGTCGCCCATGGCCATCTGTAATCAACCCCCGATAAGATTTGATTTCGGGCTGAGGTTGGCCACAGATGCGCCGCTTTCCCCGAGAACTAAGATAGAATGCCTCGGAAACACAGCAGCGCTTAACACAGCTGTTATTAGACAGATGTAGTAGCAGTTGTGTCCGGAGTCGAACCACAGAGCGTTCTACCACTTTCAATCTTATCTCAGCTACATCTTAACGTATTTCCCGTTAGCCAGCACTTGATACCTGGGTGGTTCGTGAGCGTGGTTCTCAACAGCTTTCACGACCACCCCGTCCTGATCGACCACGAGGTGGGACTTGCAGCGCGAGGAGTGGGAGCAGCTCCACCTCATCCCGGTCTTCACGAACTGGTGCCGGTAGAACGTGTAGTTGTTCTTCATCAGGAACTGCTTCCCGTTGTGCAGTGTTATCGTCTTAACTGCAATGGTGGTGAATGTCAACATTTTAGCATAGTATTTATTTAGAAAGTAACATCTAATAGATAACTTTACAAAAACTATTTAAACTTTGAATACGTACAACTTACGAATCCTCCATATTGTTTTTTTATCGAAAAGCGCGCCGAATCTGTCTACATGACAGCTAGTGCCGGCCATCTACAGTAGTGATGTGACTAACAATACATAATACAGCCTTAAAAGGTATCGGCATTATTATATTGTTGACTATTATAATGTGTGATTATTATAATGTTGATGTGGCGCCCATTATTTTATTACTTCCGATATTAAGGTAAGGTAAAACTATACAACTCGCGGTTTGGGTATATATATATATTTATAAATATAATTAACATATTCCATGTGCGAGAGAGATCTTAAAGTCAACGGAGGTAGCAGACTTCTTCAAAATTGACCGAATAAAATCCATCCAATATGGAGGCCAAGAAATGTTTGCAGAGAATTAGAGCTATGGTACTTAGGCCATTAGACATGTGGAAGGCAGCTTAGCTATGGATTTAGAAAACCAATAGAATTGTTTAATTTTCATGCTTAATCATAGTAAATTTCTACTGCGTCCATAGACTTCTGTATTTATATCCAGGTGAGTTTGGATTTCTACCTGAGGTCGGGCACAAATGCGTTGATACCCTTGAGGACTAAGTTTGAACGGCTCGGGTAAGTATGTCTTCCTTCAAATCAAAATACAGCGGCGCTTATCACTGCTTTTATTATACAGAAACAGGTATAGCGGTTGTGCCGCCAAAGTTGAACCACAAGCAGCTACAACCTTCTAAAGATTACTAATGCATTCTCTTCCTTAAATTCGAAGCATCAAATTCAGATCTCGCGGTTAGGTAGTTTGAGGTAAACGCCATCCTTAACAAAATAATTGGGTGGTGAGTGGTTATGTACGTTATACGTCTTTAAGACGAGAGCGCCATACTGATCCAGGATGACGTATACGTTGCACTTCTTCTTTCTGGAGGAGCAGAACCATCGCGTCTCGCCGTGAGAGAGTACATTGGTGTCCTTGTGGAACGTGTAGCCATTCACCATCAGCAGCGTCTTGTTACCTGGTACCTGGATCAGCTTCACTGAAAAATGTTAGTATAACATTTAAAATTACTAAAGATCTAGTAAAAAATGTCGAATACTAGTCACTAAAAATACCTATAAGACGAAATCGACGACTCTTACGAGTTTGGGAGTTTAATTCACATATTTACGTCATAACCCTGAAAATATAGCTGTTGATTTTTTTCTATAAACTCAATTTGGAGAAATATTGAAATTACATTTTGCGTAAAATCGCATACTCGTAGAGCAGCCTTATTGATAATTGGTACATTCCTTAAGAAAATAAGCCATTATAGCACTTATTACGTACTGTATGTAGTACTATTATTTATATCCTTCCTGAGCTCTTACAAGGTTTTGAGCTTCAAAGTAGTCAATCAAGTCAAGTCAAGTTAATGAAATTACTATAAATTTACGCAAACAGTCTTAAGAAAACAGGGGAATTCTCAGTACTACTTTTATTCAGTTTTAATTTACTATAATAAGGTTATATCATGATTAATATCTATAAAATGTTAACTATAATAGAACTATAAAATAAAATACATAATAATGATTGTTTCAAAAATCTCTTACATACAAATGTCAAATACTTTAAAGAGCTATGATTAACGAGTATTTATTTAGAACATCGACTCTTTACTTACCTCAGATCGAAAAAAAGAAAGACAACGCTCTCGAATTTTGGTTTGGAGCACTTCATATATTAGTGGGAGGAATTTTAGCGCCATGTTAAAAGTACGAGTAGCGTTTACGAACGTTTACTTTTACATGTCATCGTGAACATATATGTACGTACATACATGATACATATGACGTCAAATTTGAAAAGTTTGCTTTGTAACACATATTTTTTAGTCCAAACGTTTCAAGACTCAATAGAACGTTACAACACCTCTGAGATTATTTGGATTGAACACATTTTGTGCGTAATTCGTTTAATAAAGACGTTGATTTTTTGGTGCGCTTTAATATGGTAATCAAAAGGCGAAGTCTGTCTTTTTTATCTGAGACCGAAACATTATAATAGGTATAAATTAGATTACTTCTAAGAGGCAAACAAGCAGTTTACTCGGTGGCAATTACTTCATAGCATTTTTATATTTAAACTGTCGCAACAAACTCTTAAGCTTATTTTCAAGGCTTGTCATATATCATCGATAAAGAATCATATTATAAATATTTTCATTTCATAATAATATCATCAAATATAATATCATCAATATCCGGCCCGATTTATATTAGGTGTAACTATATTAAGAGTAGTATTTCATGTCCTTAATAAGTACAATTTTCACGTTAACTGCTACGTATGCTGTATTTTGGATCTTTTTAACAGACTTCAAAATAAGAGCTCTATGTCGACATTTAATCTACCTTAAGGTAGTTTAATATTTATCTTACGCGTACGTAAGTTACGTATATACTCGTAGCATATCTCGAATTATCATAAGCGGAATAATATATTATTGTATTAAAGTTACTATGGAGAAATTGTTGCTTTAAGTCTAAGGTCGTTATTGACCACAACATTTTGACGATGAAATTATTGACGGAGCAGTCTTACGCCTGTTGTTAATAATCAATCTATCCAATGTTTTGCCTACCCAAGATCGATATTTGACAATCACTTCATACACCCCTTAATAATGATTTTTACTAATTGCAAAGGAATTTGACAATTTCTTGTCAATTATCAAATATCGGTCTTTAGTTGATAAAAAATTGGACGGATCGAATATTAATAATGCGCGTTACTACATGGTATTATTCGTACCAATTTCATCTCTATGTAAGTATAATTTGTATTTATAGTAAGGCTGACGTAACACTACTAAAATTATAAAGTTCAGTTTTTATCGGTACGATAACAATATCTGATTAGATTAAGAAAAAGTGTGCGTTTTCACATTTACGATTTTCAAAAAAGGAGCACAGCTGTTTCGTGGCACGACAATTTTTTAATACTCAACAACCCATTTCTATAGTATTTGATTACTGTTAAGACTAACTATGTATAATAAATTTGAATCACAATAAATATTTCAGCTACGGATATAACAACTCTACTTTTAAAGATATAGTTTTTTTAATATATTGGAAGCATCAAATGACTATGCCCATCTGATAACGTCAGTGTCACATAGTGGTCACTTCATCATGGACAAAAAAACCCTAAAAAGAACAAGAATCAAACCTGAAGACCATATCAGATGCGTTACTTCTAAATTGGAACGCTCTCAAAATCTCAAAATGTACGTTAACGTGTCTTTAATACTTAATGGTTACTATTTTGGCCTCTTACTCAGAGGTCCGAGGTTCGGAAAAGTTAGAAAACCTGCTGAACTGACTGATTGAAAGTTCTTTAAGAAAGTTAGTGAACATGTGGGAAGTCTACCAATTCTCACTTGGCTAGCGCGGAGAGGAGGATTATAACGTCAAATTTGATCTTATATTCCTCTCAGAGAGGAGCCCTACCCAGCAGTACGACAGTAATTGCTTCACGACGACGACACGTCAAAACTAGCGGAACTACCGAAAACTATTCGTATTCAAGGGTACACCAGATTTAGGTGAGACCGGCTCTAGCATCCCATACACGCTTGATACTCGACGCTTGGCGCTCAGCATCAAAAGCTGGATACATTTTTTAAACGTTTTTGACTAATTTTTTAAATGGGTATCTATACCAGTAAGATCACCCACACACGCTTGGTAGCTTTAAATACCCAATATTTAAAAAAATGATACACTTGTCAAGCGGTATTTCGAAACTACCAAGCAAATCAGACGACCCAAAGATGAAACAGACAAACTTATTTATACTTCCGATGTGTCAGCACAAAGTGATCGCACCTCGGCCTTCGGATCTTCGGCGGCTCGTGGTTATGTGTCCCACTGAGCCGCACGATGCTATCCTCGTTGCCGTTGAGGATCGCGAACACCTTGCAGCCCTTCAGCCTGGCGGAGCAACGCCAGCGTCTCGCGTCACTATGTTTCCTGTCATACGACCGGTGGAACGTGAACTCGTTCACAACAAGTCGCTGGGACCCGTTCCTCAGAGTTATGAAACAGGCTGAAACAAGAACAACCATGTAGATATTCCACTAAAAGATAACTACGACACATCTATTTCATGTCTACTTTTCAAACGCTACTTACGTAAGAAAACTAAAGTAGGAAATAAAAATACTACTATATACTTGGTACTTACTTTAAAGTATTAATATAATGAAGTTAATTCAAAAAAGTATAAAGAGATTTGTAAACACAGAACAATTGTGATTACAAAAAGTCTAAACTTTCCAATTTAGTTAGTTAATTAACTAAATATTTACTCAGTTAGTTAAATAATTACTTCAAATCAATTTCTAACTTTGAAAATATGGCCTATATTTATAAGTACGAGTATATACATAATAAATACATTATTATTAGTATATACATAGTAGTTATTAGTATTTGCGGACCCAATAAAAATCATTTCACAATTTATTATATATATTAACTACTAATTAAAAAATAATTTACTCCATAACTATTTATTTACCAAAACTTGTTACACGAAAACGATTATAGGATTACATTAGTACTACATGTAGGATACTGTTACAATTTTAATGTTACTCATATGAACACCACTTACGAGTATGTAAAAATGTATTTCTGATCGCCTCTCGATAAATTACAACTGATAAGGCACTGTACAAGTGCGCAAATAAAATCAAATAAATCAGCGATTAAAATAACATTGTAAACGTAAAACCCGATGTAGCAAAAGTGCAACCTAACCCTTATATTAACCCCCTAATTAATTTATCAATGGTAAAAAAATAACAAATTACTACTTAATTATGTCTAGTTCACGCTAGAACACATGACGCAATCCTGGTTTGATATATAGATTTATAATATACTCGTACATTAATAATTGGACGTTGTTATGCAAAATAGATCCAACCACAAAAACTAGCTTTTGAGAAAATAGGTGTTTTAGTAAATGTTACGTTAAGTTATTAGTTAATTAACTTTCTTAATTTATGTTTGGTATCACTGATATCTGTATATTGCAAAAGAAAAAATGTATGATGCCTGTACGAATATTTTTTGCATATACGAAATTCGATGTGGAGATTTCATTTGATAGTAACTAAAAAAACGGTTTTTGTGGGTTGGATCCATTTTGCATAACTACGTCCAATTATGGATGAACACTTATAGCTTAGTGTTTAAAACATGACCTCTCAAATGCTTCCCCTTTGAAAGGTCAAGTTTATTAAGAGGTCTAGGATAGGACTCTGTTTTTTTTTGATATGCGTATTAGTAATTTATTATCCCACGCTATTATGGTGAAACCTACATCCCTGAGTTCTTAAAAAAATCTTTTAAAAATTTATTGCGTGAAAATCTACCAATTCGTATTTTACCAGTAACCAACGATACAAAACATTCTGTTTAGATCCAACTTCGTCATATTTGTCTTCCACGCACGTTACGGATACGAACCCGGGCCAAACAGCTATTTAAAAGATTATCTTATCTTATTTTTCGCTCATGGTGTTTTGTTAATTGTCTTTGTGTGTATTGAGTTCTAGTATGTGATAGTGTAATGTTTTCTAACGCGAACGTAGTATTGCAGATAATTTTGTTCATTTATGTGTGCATGATTGAAAGAGATTCGGATATACCTACTCTAAAATTGGCCGGTGAAAAAACATGTTGTCAAGGAGAACGTGTTTCTCTAGTTTTTGAAATTAGACGAAGAAAAATGTATGCTCGTCAAGAGTAAATTTAATATCAATCTATCTGTATATGGGTAATGAGTACTTGGACCGCGGGCCGCAAACAGAGGTCGTAGCATGACCCGCGGGCTGCGGGTTGTCGGCCGGTCTATACTTCTGCCATAACCGCATGTCACAAACCGCACACATAAATGATTAAAAAAACCCGTATCCACTAATAATATTATAGTCTAGATTGACGGTAGGCTCGAGAATAATCCAGCGTATTCTTTTCCATACAAAGTTCACGCACACATTCATTTTAATGTACGTACAGCGCCACAAACGCTTGTACGCAATAAAATTAATTCGTTCTCTCCGACATGTAGAGTCCAGACATTAAGTCCACATTTATATCTACATACATTGAACGTAAGCAGTGATATCCTAGTGGTTGAAAATCGGTCTCTCGATCAAGGTCTGAGGTTTGAATCCCTATGACTTTTCAAAGTTATGTGCGTCATCATCATCATCAACCCATTACTTGTTGGGCGCGAGTCTCCTCTTAGAATGAGAAGGACAAGGATTATGTGCGTATTACAAATTAATTATCATTTGTTTTAACGGTGAAGGAAATCATCCTGAGAGAGATTAAAAAAGTGCTCTCAAAGGCGTGTGAAGTCTGCCAATACGCACTTGGCCAGTGCGGTGGATTATGGCCTAATCCTTCTCATTCTGAGAGGAGACCCGTGCCCAGTAGTCGGACAAAAATGGATCGACGACTACGACGATTTCGAAGGCGTCGTATCAGACAAGATCATAATTATTTAAACAAAATTTTGACGCGCACGAATTTTGGCCTGTGTCACACAAACAAAACATTTTTTTATTACCACGGACCACTGAAACGTACACTGTAGATATACCATTAAATGCACCATTAAACCCGTGTCTACACTAGTACTTAACAATATAAGCACCATGTACTGTCATATCAATTAATGGCGGCTCGTGACCGTGTTCGCCGGTATACTTGATTATCTTCCCTTCCTTCACGGTAGCAACGGCTCGACACCCCCTATTCTTAGCCGAACAACGCCACCTCATCGTAGTCGAGAAGAGCTTGCCTTGGGTAGATCGGTGGAAGACGTAATCCTCGATTACGAGCCTCCGCGTCCCATTGACCAGGGTGATGAAGTACGCTGAAACAAAAGTTCAAATGTAATAATTGTTATAATGTTCAACGGCAAGGCATACATAGTTGAATTTGATGAGATGTTAGCAGCTACTGTTCTAAGGTGATAATAACGTCATGGACATCTTAAATGCATATGATAAAGATTTTCTAAGTCGTTATAAGAGTCGACCCATTTCTCTTGCTACAGCTACATGTGGCTAGCACCAAATGTATACAGAAGCTGTTGATCTAATGCAGTAAATGGACTAGGAAGTTTAGCCAAGAAATAAAAGTCTTGTAAATTAATTTAAAATGCGTATTAATGTAATAAATTCATATCTTTATGTTATTAACATAATCAATCAAAACCAAATTAAACCTTATTATAAGGAAGCCCAGTTGTTGTGCAAAAGCCCTATTTTGATGTGTTTATCATAAATCGGTCCATAATTCCAATATCAATAAAAAGTTTATGATAATTTTTCATAGATTAGTAAAGATACTTCGCCGCCTTGAAATTGAAAGAAGCCACAAACGGCTTATTAGTAAGTCCTTTTTTTGAATTCTTGACAAATAAAAACATTTTTAGAGAAAAATTACGAATAAATAACTAATACTGCGTAATTTACATAATAAATAAATAATTATTTCAAATATTTTAGGGATATTTTAGCAAGGAGACGTGGCAAAACTTTTTTACGCAACTATTTCAATTCTCAATACTGGGTACATTTTCTTTTTGGAGTGAGTAATCTTTACTAAACTATGTAATTTTTCCACACTATTTTTTTCCTGCAGTAGTTCCGTGTTTTGCGTAAATAATGTCGAAGGATGGAAACCAGCTTACAGTTTCGTGGCAGAAGTTCCTTGATGACGCTTGGAACAGTCCTTTTATAAACTTGTCGACGTAGAAGTTATTATTGATCTCCATTTGATCGTCGATCACAAACACTTAAATGATTAATTTATTTCTTGGTCCAGTGTTTGTGTGAGTTCTGAGTCTATATTGCATATTTCTATATTATTTAAACACCATTTTATGCTCCGGAGAATTCCAGAATATTGATCGGCAAATCTTTGCGACTTAAATTCCTGAATCATCACTGACAACATTATGAAAGTGTAGGAATCACACTTACTAATTTTGGCATTGACATCTGTCTGTTGATTAACACATGACTCGTGGACGAACTTTACGTAGACACCAGAGCACTAATATCGTATAACATGTGTTTTACCTCCGACGGTGATAAGTTTTGGGGGCGCGTGATCATGTTCACTGGAGTATTTGGTTATTGCATTGTAAGCATCCAAATTCGCAAAGGCCTTACAACCTCTACTTTTTGCTGAACAAAGCCACTTAGAATAGGTCTTTCCTTTGATAGTTTTGTTGAATAAGTAACCATCCATTAAAAGCCTCCGAGAGCCATTGGATAACGTTAAGAATTCAACTGAAAAATAAAGTACACATATTTGTTACTTCGAAAATGAAATAATAACTATTGGTAAGATACAATTTTTTTTACTAGTAATCTATCATACAAATTCATTAGTAAATTGTTTAACGGCGAAGGAAAACCTGAATCCTACATGCTTGAAATCTCGATATTGTTGTGAAGGGTTAATTTATAAAATACTTAATTTAATTGATACTTAGAAGTACCATTATTAGTGACCATCAACAGTTGGTTGACAATAGTGATAACAATACTGATAAGGACTATCAATCCATAGAACCTACAAGGTCATAAACAAAATATACAGATTTTAACTCAAATCGCAATTTGTATAATTTTATTTTTAAGAGATTTATTGACTTCATGTTCTATTTTACAGAAAATCTTTGATACATAATATCACACATAATTAATGCATATATTTTTTAAAACAAGTTTTGTATTTTGACATCAACTGTACTATGGTTGTTAGCAAAACCGCTATTGATTAATACTACAAAGTTCATTTCGAATCCATTAATAGTACAATAGTGTCGATTTAAAGTAAAATGTTCGTCATGATAACATACTATTTACAGTATAAGCTTTGTAAAGACTATAAAGACTAGTGGGGCCAAAGAGCTCCCTAGGCGTAATCAACATTTGTTGAGATTTCACACCTTTAGAATTATATGATCGTAAGTGCAAAAAACTAATTTACGGATAGAAAACACTTTTTTAAAAGTTTCCGCTGCAATATTTTGTGCAATTACCGTAGATCCGCAAAACTATCAATGTCGGTTTGAGGGTAATAAAGGCAACACGCCGGATTCAAAAGCTTTTTACCCGACTGCGGAGGGCAATCCCCTTTGACCGTATGGCATGTCCTGCAGCTCAAACGGCTTGACGAATTTTAGTACATGAGCTGTCTATAGATTCGTCAAAATTGTATATTTTTAAGCTATATTTTTAAGAGGTCCGGTTTTTTATTTTATAATAATTCTCTTTCTCCAATTTCCAGAGCATTTTGAATTTGCACTTACGTCATTTTAATTCTAAAGATGTTATGTATTATTTAAATGACTGACATTTCAAAGACTAGATTACAGTATTATACGGTGAGTATGTAAAACCCTCTATCCTAGGGCCTAGACAAACAAATCTAGTGGAGATCCTACTATTATTTATTTATTGCTTCTATTGTAAGTGAACTGCTTTAAAAGTAGATAAATGTAAAACATCTATAATTTGATCAGATTAATATTGATCGCTAATTATAAAATCCTTTTAATTTTATTTTACAAAAAGACATTTCCATAAAGTATACTTTAAAATACTAATATGCGTTGCTACGCAGAAGGATTATTATTCTCTCTCTCTCTCTCTCTTGACTCTGCATTACCACATTCAAAAACAGTCGAACACCGAAGATATTTACATCATTAAAATTTAATAAAAATCCTCCATATTTTTGTCTAAAAGTCCTTATTTATTTATAAATTCTTGTCTATTTTGAAATTATCTTAGTTTTACAGTATGGTGCAATAAAACCTTTTTACAAAGACAGATAGATTTTACTAATTCATAAGCCAATCAAACAATAGGTACTCAATTCAGTGTGCGAAGATAAGATAAAACCCATCGACATTTGTATCCAATTTCAAATACAACAAAATGTCCGATTTGGAGTTTAGATGACGACAATGTTGCAACGCAACGCATCATTTTACAAATTTAATTGTGGAACAAATCCGACCACCTGACAGCAAGAAGACTGCAGCAAATATCGATGGTCTAGAAAAAAAAGTGTTTAGTGCAAAAATGACACTAGTCATTGTCATTAGAGATAGAGCTGAAACACGTACACTTTAATATAAGATATAAGGAAATAAAATTTTGAAATTCTGACTAGAGCAAACCAAACAGCTTGATGATATATAACATACGGAAATGGAATGTCAAAAGTGCCATGCAAACACTTAACAATTTTATCTTCTAGACCATCGATATAAAGGACGTCAATTGAAGAGTTTTACATAAAGGCATTTTTAAACATGAACGGCTTATGGTTGTTATGGTACTGCCGTATACGAAGGATGGTTGTGTCATCATCACTGAGGTAGACGAACGCGTTGCACTTCTTCTTGAAAGACGAACACCTCCAACGGTAGCCACGGCAGTCACGTATCTTCGAATCCTTGTGGAAAGTGTACCCGTTGACCATGAGCAGCCGCTTCCCGGTATCCAGGGTTATAAAGTAGGGGTCTGTAATTAAATACAAGTTTAGTGACAGAAATGCAAAAAAAAGTAAAATGAGTGTCCCTGTTATCTTAAAAGTTAGTGACATTTTCTAAAAGTATGTTTATTTGTATTATCAAAACATATACGCATTTTTAATCTATAACAAGTCAGGCCAATTTGACAAAACAAAAGGTGAAACGACACAAAAACACTTTTTGAAGGTTCTAGATAATAAAACAATAATAAATACTTCTAACATTATTATTTGTCAATTAAGAACATATGAAAAATAGACTTTGAAACTTTTAACAACATTATCTTACGATAGGCCTTAACTGATATCCCTTAATAACTAAATCACATAGTCCATGTTATTTGCACTTGGCAAAATTATTTACATAAGTTTACTCATTAAATTCGTACTAATTACCGTACTCATTAAGTTTGACCATTGCCTAATTTTGATACTAACTATAATTTGACGTACGTTCCTTTAGTTGTCATTCGGTACCTAGGTCGCTCATGATCATTATGCTCGACATGCATCTTCAGGATTATCTGGTCATCCTCAGATAGAGCAACATAGGCCCCACATTTCTTCTTAGATGAAGAGCAACGCCACCTGATGCCCCCATGACATCGCACGCCACCCCCTTTATGGAACGTGTACCCGTCAACTAGCAGAAGGGTTTTGCCATTGGTCAGTGTTATAAGGGTCGCATCTGGAATTAAAGGTATCCGCCTTTTTTAAACTTAAATCAACCTTCCGTTTGACATTTTTTACTATATCAAAACATTTTGTTTTGATGAAGTTACTGATGTTGCAAAGGGTAAAATGGCAGAAAAACAATCTAATCAAGAAGATTCAAAAGTTTATTACATCGTAGTTTAGACACAGATTTATAAATAGTTACTACCTAAGTTTAGCGAGAAAAGTACAATATTCAATTTTTATTTATCAGTTAAGTCTTATATATCCTGAACGCGTCGCCTGGAAACGAGGTGGTTCATGGGAATGTATGCCTCCGATCCTCAGGATGCACTTCGCGTCCTTAGACAACACTACGAAGGCGTGGCACTTGCGGCTACCCTTCGACGAACAGGACCACCGAATGCCACCGGAGTACATTACGTCAGCGTGTTTATGGAATGTGTAACTATCTACCATTAAGAGCGTCTTGCCGGTGAGCAGGTTTATAAACTGCGGCTCTGTAATAAAACCAAAAGTTCGTCATTAACCCATTCCTAAGAATCAAGGACGTCTAAGACATTGGGGCCAGCGGGTTAGGTTAGTTTAGGTTATATCAGTCGGAAAGCTACATAATACAGCAGTTATTTAGGTGGTAGAACCCTTTGTAGTTCGACTCCGGCGGTACCACTGCCACACCTATTTCTAGCTAATAACAGCAGTGTTAAGCGCTGCTGTGTTCCGGTTTGAAGGGTGTGGTAAGGGAGACAGACTTTTCCGAGGCGTTCCAGCTTAGTCCTCAGGGGTAGCGGCGCATCTGTGGCTGACCTCAGGTAGGAATATCTAATCCTATCTGCGGTTGATTACAGATGTCCATGGGCGGCAGTAGCCACTTACCATCAGGTGGACTGCATGCTCGTCTGGTACTCTTATATTATAAAAAAAAAAAAAAAGTTAACAGCACTGTAAAATTAGTGGCGTCTTCGAAATAGCTGCGGTGATGCTGCAGTTAAATAACGAGGAATTCCCTTCAAAAGGTGGCTGTAATAATATAGGTATATTTGTGACACAATTCTCGCATACTTACTCGTACTATTCAAGCACATCGCATACGTATTTTAATAGTTTACATGACTAAGAGGATTATAAGAAATCTATACATATAGTATAATGACATTAGGGGATTAACATCGAATTGAGACATTATAAGTAACAGACTCATATACACCTGAATTTTGACGTTCTAATGGTTGTCTCATATGGCTTCGTAAAAACAAACGTTTGCGTCATTAGTTACTAAGATCAACGATCACAAAAAACTGGTCTTTCTTACGGTTTTTATCGTTAACAAAACTCTAATGAAGTTAACATCTTTTATAAAAATTTTAGAGCATAGAATTTGCTACAAATTTGATCCCGAACTTGCGTTCAACGGCCTTGGAGATAGAGAGCGGAAGATTTGAATATCATTCTAAATAACAATAAATAACTTGTACTATTTATTAGATTATACATTATGTTCAATAAACCTTTTATCCAATATATTCTTTCAATAAGACTGAAATAATATGATAATAACAATATGAATAATAAGTAAAATTAAAGTCAATCTTGTTTTAATAACCAAATTGATTTCTGTTATCTGATAAATAAATGATTTTTATTATTATAATATTAACTTATCCAACATTTTAAATTAATATTATAATAAAAATAAAACGAGCAGAATAGATGATAAGCATCGCCACCTGATGCCCCATGACATCGCACGCCACCCCCTTTATGGAACGTGTACCCGTAAACTAGCAGAAGGGTTTGCCATTGGTCAGTGTTATAAGGGTCGCATCTGGAAGTAAGGTATCCGTCTTTTTTAAACTTAAATCAACCTTCCGTTTGACATTTTTTTACTATATCAAAACATTTTGTTTTGATGAAGTTACTGATGTTGCAAAGGATAAAATGGCAGATAAACAATCTAATCAAGAATATTCATAAGTTTATTACATCGTAGTATAGCCAGAGATTTATAAATAGTTACTACGTAAGTTTAGCGAGAAAAGTACAATATTCAATTTTTATTTATCAGTAAGTCTTATATATCCTGAACGCGTCGCCTGGAAACGAGGTGGTTCATGGGAATGTGTGCCTCCGATCCTCAGGATGCACTTCGCGTCCTTAGACAACACTACGAAGGCGTGGCACTTGCGGCTACCCTTCGACGAACAGGACCACCGAATGCCACCGGAGTACATTACGTCAGCGTTTTTATGGAATGTGTAACTCTCTACCATTAGGAGCGTCTTGCCGGTGAGCATGTTTATAAACTGCGGCTCTGTAAGAAAACCAAAACTTCATCATTAACCCATTCCTAAGAATCAAGGACGTCTAAGACATCGACGCCAGTGGGTTAGGTTAGTTTAGGTTATATCAGTCGGAAAGCTACATAATACAGCAGTTAACAGCACTGTAAAATTAGTGGCGTCTTCGAAATAGCTGCGGTGATGCTGCAGTTAAATAACGAGGAATTCCCTTCAAAAGGCGGCTGTAATAATATAGGTATATTTGTGACAAAATTCTCGCATACTTACTCGTACTATTCAAGCACATCTAATACGTATTTTAATGGTTTACATGACTAAGAGGATTATAAGAAATATATACATATAGTCTTATTAGATTAGGGGATTAACATCGAAATGAGAGATAATATCTAAGTTAGAAACTCATATATATCTGAATTTTGACGTTCTAACGGTTGTCTCATATGGCTTCGTAAAAACGAACGTTTTCGCCATTAGTTACTTAGAAGGTCAACAAAAACTGGTCTTGTTTCACGGTTTTTATCGTTTACAAAACTCTAATGAAGTTAACATCTTTTAGAATTTGCTACAAATTTGATCCCAAACTTGCGTTCAATGGCTTTTGAGATAGATAGCCGAAAATCTGAATATCATTCTAAGTAACAATAAATAACTTGTAGATATTATTTATTAGATCATACATTATGTTCAATAACCCTTTTATCCAATATATTATTTCAATAAGACTGAAATAATAATTATTTATATGGCAACACGTTTGCCGGGTCAGCTAGTCTAAAAATAAGAGTCAAGTGCCTGTAAAAAGTCTTATATTTTCTACTTGTGTCTTTATGATCTTAATCACCAGTACAAAAATATCGGCTTAGTTTGTGTTAGTCAAAAAAGAAAATTGTGGTTTGAATATAATTGTCACATACAAACCTGCCATACACACTACGGTGCATCGAAGACGTCTACCTGTTCAGATATGCCTGCGCGAGTAGACCGGACTATATGCGGGTATAACCTGTGCAGGCGACCGGTGCAAGATCAAAAATCAATTCTTTCGTGTGACACCGAACGGCGTCGGCCCTCGTTTTCAATCGATGCCATAGCTACAGAACTGAACACTGTACGGTACACCGGAACGTCCCCATACACGCTACCGACGTCCGGTCGACCTGTACAGGGAAACCGGCGCAGGTAAACTGTCTGGTAGACCGTAGCGTGTATGGCTTACATAAACTGCTAAGGCATTCTGACTAAATTTTGATATATGTGCCGTCAATTGTCATTTGATAGTTGGGAGGTTCGTGATTATGGAAACCATGAATCCTTATCACTGAGTTGTCGTCTTCAGAGAGTACCACGATAGCGTTGCACCGTTTGATCTTACTGGAGGAACACTGCCACCGGAACCCACCAGAGTACTTCTCACCAGACTTCTTGTGGAATGTGTACCCGCCGCTCATGAGCAAGCGTTTCCCGTTGAAAAGAGTTATAAAGTATGGATCTGTGAAATGATATTGGGACAAAATATTACATTTCGAATAAATGTTCTTTATAATAATAATGAAGACATGTGTGCTATGTCATTATTATACTATACAAACATTGTACGTATGGTATAATAATGACGACTACCGCTACCGAAGTAGGTACCGAAGTGGTAGCTACCGCTACCGAGAGACGGGCGTCTAGCGCACGAGTTACAAATAGATCGTTTTTCGACTTCTAACCCTCGTAGTGGATTCACCAGATATAGCAGATGGTATAGCCAGTATGCAAGGAATACAGTAATTAACGAATAATATGTTGAAGAACTATGCTTAGTTATTGGCTCATAAATGAAAACTTATATGCGTTTTATCAATAAAGAGCTGCATATTGAAATTGTTCATCAGTTCTCATTACAGTATCAAATATTTTGGTAGTTTGTGAAATTTAAAAGTATATTAACTAAGATTGTAAATTCAGCGAAAGAGCGTACAATTTTAAATGCTTACTTAAAATAAAATTAATGAACGACAAACTTTTATATAACTTTAATGACAACTTAGACATTAAAAAGGAATTTCTTAACATTGTTATAATTACCTATTAAGAAACTAACAGAAGAGCTGAAATAAAGTATACATCAATCAATTCATCCAGTAACATCAACACAATATAAAATTTCAAATATCTAGATGCCATAGTATTAATTTATTTATTACATTAAACATTGTTATTGGCTATTTACCACAGATATTTAGATTAGTCAAATTTAGATATAGTCTAGACATACTAAATGATCACTCCCACGGATGGACATCTGTAACTTTATTACTACGCATACAAGTCCCATATTAACGCGATTCATATCGGTATAATGCCATATCTCACATTTTAACACACAACAGCACTGCACTAGGTGTAGCTAAGATCATCATAGTCCATTGGTAGTTCGACCCTACTCCACTTATCTCTATTAAATTTCAATTTGTCTACCTAAAATTAGTTTTAACGAAGTAACCTTCTTTCGTTATGACGTACGATGGAGGATCATGTTTGTGGTCCAAATTAGTTTTAAGGACTTCACCATCTTTGGACACGTGGACGAAGGCGGCACATCTCTTGGAAATCCGACTGCAACATGCGTACCTAGATCCACCAGCCCTGATCATGCCGTTCTTGCTGAAGGTATAACCTGCCATGAACAAGAGCACCGAACCACTGGACGTCTTTACGAATTGAGCTAAAATAAACATGAATTTCATCCATTAAATCGTTGGATTTTTAATAATAAGAGAAAATGAATGAAATGTCAGGATATCTTGGACAATATGGACATCTTATGATATTTTCAGGGCAACTCTACTCCACCCAGAAACGATGTTAATAATATTCTTATTATGATCTTAATTTTTGTGAAAATAAAGTAACCAAGAAAAAGCAAAACTTTGCTAATAAAAGTATAACGCGATCTTCGGCCAAGTAAAGCCCAGTTTATAATTATACTGAAAAGTCTAACTCTCAGCACTTTAAGAGGTCTTGCAGTTTAAAGTGTTGCTAGATATTGGGTGCTAATCTTAGCTCTATCGAAGAAAAACAAACGTAGAATATGAGAATATGTTTATTTCTAATAAAGAGTTTAAAACAGTAGTTGAATAATATTTTAATTAGGTTTCCATTATTTCATGACCCTAAGGGTCGCTGTTTGATACAATAAAATGTAATATTTTATATTAAGAGTGTAGAATATGAGAATATGTTCATTTCTAATAAAGAGTTTAAAACAGTCGTTGAATAATATTCTAATTAGGTTCCATTATTTCATGACCCTAAGGGTCGCTGTTTGATACAATAAAAGGTAATATTTTATATTAAAAGTGTAGAATATGTTCATTTCTAATAAAGAGTTTAAAACAGTCGTTGAATAATATTCTAATTAGATTTCCATTATTTCATGACCCTAAGGGTCGCTGTTTGATACAATAAAAGGTAATATTTTATATTAAAAGTGTAGAATATGTTCATTTCTAATAAAGAGTTTAAAACAGTCGTTGAATAATATTCTAATTAGATTTCCATTATTTCATGACCCTAAGGGTCGCTGTTTGATACAATAAAAGGTAATATTTTATATTAAAAGTGTTCAAATAAAAGAAGCAGTTTGCACATAAGTCTACATTCAGGACTCACTCACTACAAACTAAGGTAACAATAAAAATGAACAATTTAAAATATTTACACACAAATAATTATAGCTTTACAATTTTACTAAAAGATGACTAATTAGTTAATTGATTACTACTACTATTTCCTTTAGTATTTGATACTAATAAAACATGACCAGATCCACTATTCCCAAAACAGTACGAAATTTCTTTAGCACTTTTCTTAAGGCTCATCTTAAGGCTCATTTAGCACTGTGCTTAAGGCTCATTTAGCACTTTTCTTAAGGCTTCATTCACTCCACCAATTCACAGAACAATCCACTACTGTCCAACCTATAAGTAGGACGGCCGTGGTTGTGTTTAAAATTTATTTCATTGATGGTGTTGTTATGCTTTGTGATGATGACATTAGCTTTGCAGCGGTGAGCGAGCCTGTAGTAACACGAGAACTTGACACAACCTGCGGGAATGCCTCGACACGAGTCCCTGTAGTACACATATCCATCGTGCAGCAGCAGAATAACACTGTTCTTGGCCGAAACAACGAAGCGGACTGAAATAACACGGTACAAAATATGTCACTTTACTCTTTAATATAATCTCTTAAATTAAGAAGATGTTATAAAAGGTGAACTGATTACTTTTCTACCGAGTAGATTATGCAATTTGAAGCAGGTAAAAATAAATTAAATGATTAAGTCAAATGGATAAATAACACTTTTATTGATCAAGATGTGTTATAATGCAACTTAAGCAACTAGTAATTATTATAAAACACAAACCTGACTGCCTAAAATTATTATGTTACTTTCACAATTTAAGTCGAATCCAACGACACCACGTATATTAATGACAAACCGTTGGGCTGGAAGCTATGCCAAAGAATAAAACAAAAACATTACCCTCCACAGTCGGGTAAAACATATAATTAATGAATGAATTTAGCGTTCTTACAGTTGTCTCAAAAGTTTTACAAGATCTCTGGTCTGCGTCGCAAATTATTCAATATTAAAGGCCACAGATTTTTCGATTTCGATTATGTGCTTCTAGGGCTAATATTGTTATGGTAAATACGTTAACATCTTTTAGAAAAAATCTATTATACTTAGTGCCAACCATTCTTTCATACGCTCCATCGTTTTAAGATCTGTAGGACTACCATGAGTTTACAAAAGTATTACTCGCTAGCGACTGCGTAAAATAAATGTATGAAAAATTGTACAGCGCCTCTGGTGGTTACTCGTAGAACTAAAATCCGTAGTGACGTAACTCGATACGTAAAAAACCTATCGAAATCAAATCGCTAGCGAATGTCATTATGATCTATTGCCATACAAATTCGGTCCCATGAGTCATTAATTTGACAGACGTTGTCAAGAAATACCGTAACGATAGTAGTTATGTTATTCACTAGCAAAATGACAATAGTTTTCTATTTACCATTTCTATAGTGGCGTTTCTGTGCCAACTCATGGTAATGCTACTGAGAGCGCGCAGCGCTACCTTGTTGTAATGCAAACCTAACTATGCATTTCGGTGAATACCTCCTATTAAAGTAATCAATCAAAAAATATAATTTAAAGTGAATATTATGTCTTTTTATCATTTATTTTTATTAGTTAATAACATGATACATCTAATATATTCCTTTAATGACTACCTACATTTTGTTAACAAATCTTAAAAACATCAGCTGTACATTTTTTACAAATCTTTTTCTACTTTTCTTCTTTGCTTTCGGAGCCCCTTGTATTTCTGTATCAAGGATGTATAATATATTAGTGCGTCTCACCAAAAGATGTGTTAGTAAACGATCCTCCATTTGTAGTAATTACTATATCAGTTAAATATTTTTGTTAAAATCTTTTTGTGATTGTCTGGTTGGTACATACTCCGTAACTATCTTAAGTTTCTTGAACGTAAATTGCGAATCTTTAAGATGTTCTACATTACACAAAATCTCCTTCATTGCTTTAGTAACTTGATTATCTTTACAAGGCTTCTTCTCAGTGGACGGCGCTCGATTCAAGAATTTATTACAGCAAACGCTATGGTAATATTTTGGCATAGTAATATAATTTGTTATTTTGTGTTTATCTATACCCTTAGCTGCGATCAAGTTACATTCATGAAGTACACAATTTTTGACTAATTCTTCAAAAAAAATCTTTCGTTGATCGGATCTTTGATGACATTGTCTTCCAGAGTGCTTATGTCACTCAACGTAAACCGAGGTACCACTTTTCCTTTTGTCGTGTCTCTGCTGTTACATCAGCTGTTTGGCTACAAAATTAACATAGTTTTTCGAAATCAAACACTACATTCATTGGTTTCCGAGGTACGCTGGGTGATGATAAAGGTGTACCAGCATCGAAGCATCGTTTCAATGCTTCTATGGAACTTTTCCTGGTGTACCATTTTCGACACACAATATGCACTTTCACAGAGGTTAAAGTATTTAAGAAGTGTATGTGACCGTCGTATCTTTCGATACTTGCAGACTTTAAAGAATTCAGGCCACGCTCTACATTAACAGAATTACCTTCTGAAAGTGAATTCTCACAAATAAAACACGAACCAGCCATAATTTTCATAATAGATCGTCGTTCGTTACCGAAATCTGAAACCAACGAATATATGCATATAATAGAAAATGGTCCCTCGATAATTAAACCAACCTTCACAATATAACATCTGTATTATTAACTATAAATGAATAAGGTATTATATAAGGACCCGCGTACAATATGTGAAAATTAGTGGACTTTACGTAACAACGCGACAAGTACCCACTCAACAGTGGGGTTGGTCTATTATTGATACTTGTCCATTATATTATAATGTTTTAAATAACATTATATTACTATGAACAAATATTATAAGTCCAGGGGGCATTCGACCACCTGAGAATATGCCCGGAGTAAGAGGGTATCCTCGAGACCCGAGGTTCCTGCCCACTGCCCCTATGTTGACATTGCCGCAATATACGTGCGCCCGGGGGATTAGACGTCCCAGTGATAGATAGTGGACTTTACAGAAAAAAGACATTAGGGATGTGCCTTGTAAAATATATAAGATTAAAATTGACTG
This sequence comes from Epargyreus clarus clarus, assembly GCA_014595695.2. Classification (NCBI taxonomy): domain Eukaryota; kingdom Metazoa; phylum Arthropoda; class Insecta; order Lepidoptera; family Hesperiidae; genus Epargyreus; species Epargyreus clarus. The sequence goes on from JACTTY020000073.1 coordinate 1,542,198, forward strand.
CACTATATTTTATTATAAAATGAAAGAAATACGGTCTTCCCATAAAGATTTATATATTACAGTATTGTTTTAGTTTTATAAAAATATGTTTAAAAAGCTTGTATAAACTTTGAACTGTGAACTAATCTTCTTTCGTATTTTTTTTGTTAATTTGTTTGCAATTTCATTTTATAGCTTTAAAACACCAAAAAATATATTCGTTCAATATCACTTGTGTCTTCGAAATTTTCTTATGAATTCCTAACAAGTTATAAAAACAATACATCATCATTTTGTCATTTTGTATTTATCTATATTTTTCATCCTCACTTGTATAAACATAAAATATATTTATAATAAACGTAGCCGTATCGCAATTGTGTTACAAATATAAAGTTTCCATAAAGAAAAATATCAAACTGGTTAATAGTTCAGTTTAACGTATTGTCCTGATTCGGTAATCATGTATCTGGGCGGATCATGATTGTGGTCCAAATGTGCCTTCACGATCACCATGTCCTTCGCCATATGGATGTAGGCCTTGCACCTCTTAGACAGCATGTTGGAGCAGGCGAACCTGACACCACCGTTACGCACACTACTGTTCTTGCTGTACGTGTAACCATAGTGTAATAACAACATCGCGCCTTTGGGAGTCTTGACGAAACGAACTAGAAAAATGAGAAATGAGACGTTTAAACAAGAAATATATCAATCACGATTGAAAAAAAGAAAAAGGGAAAAATAACCATTCCTGTAAAAGATACTGCAATCGATACAAGCCAAAGTAATGAAAATTACAAACTTACAAGAAATTATAAATAATACAATTTTATTCATCACAAAGCAATGAAAAATAAAGTTAGTAAAATAGAAAATCTAATTTAAAGTCATCATAGAAATAGTAAAAATTATAGACATTTATTCAGAATTATTTTATTTAATAATAAAATCACGACTCGCTTTCTACAAAATAAATGCTTCGTGTCACATTCTTAACATTAAATGCGTGTGTATGTAACAAGTTTGACTTCTTTGGCGTAAATTATAAAATCGTTTTAATTGATCTAAACAAATTTTAACAAAGCAAACCAATAGATAAAAGTAAATACATTTTTAAATAATAAAGGAGTAACAGTAAATGACTACTGCCGCCCATGGACATCTGTAATTAACCCCAGATAACATTAGATATTCCTACCTGAAGTCGGCCACAGATGCACCGCTACCTCTGAGGACTAAGCTGGAACGGCTCAGAAAAGTATGTCTCCTGTATCAGAACACAGCAGCGCTTAACACAGCTGTTATGTCGCAGAAATAGGTGTGGCAGTGGTACCGCCGGAATCGAACCATAAAGGGTTCTACCACCTTTAAAACAACATACGAGTACACATACAACAGAATATAAAATCACTATTACTTATAAGCCTTATATTACAATAACTATCTTAGTAAAAATTAATAAGTTTATTATTCGACGGATTCACAGACACGTTATCTCAGACATCCTTCTTATGATTATATTCCTTTTATTGCTATTCTTAATTATATACATCTCCGTCATTAAATTCGAGGTTATTTGTCATTTAATTCGAGATTTTTTAATTCAAACGGAGTATTTTTGGTACAGTCTTCAAGTATCGTATTTGACCCTTGAACACTCGTTAATCTTACTATATACTTAGGTTTAACACAATTCTTTGGTTATGTTGGTTAAACATCTGATATACTTCCCGTATTCCATCCTTATATAGTTAAATGGTTCATGACTATGATTTTTATCTGTCCTTTTAACAATATGGTTCTTGACAACATGAATATGCAATAAGCAATGATTAATTGCGATTCCACTATCAGAGTCCTTTTTGAAAATAGGTACATACGTCATAGTATAAAAGCGTACCTCCTAATGCCATAGTTATAAACGTCGCTGGAATATTATGTAACATAGTTGCAATGTAAAGTGTAAATCATCAATATTTATTAATATTATAGAAGTATAAAAACATTCATACCTAAGATATCCCTACTACGAGTAACTAAGATAGACGTAGTAAAAGTCAAATAATAACAACAGAATATTTATAGCATTCATTCCTTAGAAGAGTTTCAAATACAGCCCATTATGGGTCATTGCGTATTTCACCGGTGCATGGTTATGGGTTATACATACAGGATGGAGCTCGTCATCCTTGGTAACGTGGATGACAGCCTTGCACCCTTTGCTGAAGGCATTGGAACACGTGTATCTGGAACCACCAGCTCGTATAGGTCCTCGTTTTGAGTAGGTATACTCATTATAGAGGAGAAGTCTCGCGCCGCTTAAAAGGGTTATGTAGGAAGCTGCAATTGAGAAGTTAAAAAACGATGAATTGCAGCAAGGCATTTAATTAATAAGTTGTGATTAAAGACAGATCAAAAAAACGAAATGAAAGAGGAGAATAAAGTTAAAGACATAATACGAAAAGACATAGGTTATTTACAGTAAGATGTAGAGTATATTCAATCATCTAGATACAATTTTAATGTTACAAGTATAATTATGTCCACGCATATGGGAATACTCAGATTAAATAACAACCTGACATTTTTTTACCCTTTTCGCAATTTTATTAGAATTCACTCTATGTCATAAATTACAACTAAAAAATATGAGACGTTGAATACTTATAGGCATATAGAATAAAATTTGAAAATCAAGAATTTGGAAAAATATCTTATATGTTTTCCACTGTATCATAATTCCCCATGAATCGTATATTGTTAAATTCATTTACACTAAAATGAATACTTCTTACTAAGATTACATTTAATATGTAAACTATGTCTTCTTATACTTTAATATACTGTCCGTTCTGAGCCAAGATTAGCTGTGGTGGTTGATGATTATGCGTATTAAGTGTCATTATGATCACATTATCTTTTCTCATATGTATATAGGCTTTACAGTTCTTCCGGTATCTGTTTGAGCAATTGAACCTCCAGCCTCCTTTGATCTTGCAGCCTTTGGAGAACGTATAGTTTTCATATAGAAGAAGTTTAGTTTGATGTACTCCTCGGGTGAGACTGATATATTTTCCTGAAATTATTTGTAATATACCAGTAATACACAATAACCGAAAATAGTCACAAAACGTAACGATCGAAAAGTTTTTCTTCAAAGCAGAATTTATCTAAATACAGAATTCAAACGCAATAATGACATTCATAAAACATTAATTAAAAAGTTTATTTCAAAGAATACTTATATTTTTCATTTCAATTCCTGACTTTCAAAAAGTCAGATTGGATTAATAAGCAATCCAAGGGTTAGAAAAGTACTAAATTTTAACAATAATTTATAATTTTATGTTCACGGAAAAGTTGTTGAAGAGTCAACGACATTGTTTTTTCTTTTTTCTTCCCATTTTCTGCTTTTATATTTTGAAATACTTTCCATTTTTCATCATGAGATTGGGAGGTGGGTGACTGTGGGTATTTATTGCGATCACTATGTCGTCATCTCTGTTTATGTGAATGTATGCTTTGCAGCGTTTCCGAAATGCATTAGAACAGTTGTACCTCCTGCCACCGCCGCGGATGATACTGCCTCTCGAGTAAGTGTAGTTGTTGTAGTAAAGTAGTCTTGCTCCAGACGTGAGAGTGATGAATGTAGCTACAATTTTTTGTGTATGATTATCGCCATAAAATACATATTATTATATAATTTTTGTACATGATTATTCCTCTATTAAATCAGTAGTGTTATGGTATGTTATCGCTACTTATTGCGATCAACTTAAATCGGATCAGATTAAAATGTTACTATATAATATTAAATATTACATTTCAACGATCTTCTGACTATTTAACATTTTTTGTTACATAATTGTAAAAGACTGATAAAGATGAAAATGATCTAGATCGATGAAAATAATCGTGAAAAATATCTTAAACAGTAAATGAGTATTTTAGTAGACTATTGTAACATTAATAATGTTAAACATCTTAATTAAAACTTTTTAATTAAATAACTAAACCTGCATTTATTTACGATTTTAGTTTTAAAGTATTTTATGGTTTTTTAAGACGAAATAAACAGTTAAAACTTGAAAATGAAAGCTCACAAAACAATTTTATTGTCATATACCAATATATATCTTATTTACACTACACTATCAATCATACAAAAATATTTTCCAATTTTATTGCAGTTTCGTTCAATATTTTTGTCTTTTTAGATTGATATTTTCGTCGATACGTGGTCGAATATTTTTTCCACTTCTTTCTCATTATACTTTTTTCTTTTTGTGTCATATCTGCTACAATCTTTCTTTGGCCATTTTCTTTTTTCCTTAAATATCTTAGTCTTTCCTTTTCCTTATGTTGGGCTAGCAATACAGGATACAGGATCTTTTTATCCTGGCTTGTTCAGCTTCTCTCTTCCTCATTAACATTTGGTCTCTTTTACTAGTATAGCTCACAATTATATTTTGAAGCCCTGTAGCAAGCAAAATATATCAACTCTTAAATTTGTCTCTTGCTCTATTATATACCTGCTTCAAGTCTTATATTAATTAAAGTGATTATACTAAATTAAAGAATTGTTTGTGTTAATCTGTCTTTTAGAAATTTATTTATTATATCTATTCAAAAGCATATTAACACACAGAGTGGTAGGATCGGCAAATACGTGTTATTGAAACTGAAAAAAATATATAAATACTTAGGAGATTTAAAGCATATTTCATTTTAAAATAAGACAAGAATGTAGCTTTTTTGAATGAAATACTTCTTGCAATTATTCCTATTCCTATGCCTATTTTGCACTTTTCGAGTTCGATTTGTTAGATTTTGGCATTATTTTCGTAAATATAGCAGAATTAGAAAACAAGTGTGTTTTCACTATAGCTTAATGTATCGCCCGTCGCCAGTTCGCATAAAATGTGGAGGGGGATGATTGTGGTCGTAGTTAGCCAGAATTATCACATTGTCTTTGCTCAGGTGTATGTTTGCTTTGCACTGTTTGCTGTATGCGTTCGAGCAGTTGTATCTGCAGCCTCCTTCGCGGATCCCACAGCCCTTGGAGTAGCTGTACCCGCGGCACAGAAGAAGCCGGGGACCCCGTACCAAAGTTATGAACCTGGCTAGAAAAATAGTCATTGATTAGAAAGGTTACCCACATATCCAAAAGCTACCTGCACGCTCAAAAGTATGAAATTAAGGAAAATCCTCATAATAATATAGTTATGACTTACGTATACAGTTTCTGTAAATTTTATATTTTTATATTTTAACAAGTATTGAATATTATCTTACTCTGGTTATGTTACTAACAACGAGAGAAATCATGCACAATTATATTTTTCAGGAAATATTAACAATCGAAAAATAGTAAAAGTATCCGTTTAAGTGTCTATACTCTGTATTTTAGAAACTATATTATACATATATCTTTAATTTACTCGTATATTGTACCAAAAGTAACGTGGCAAATGAAAATAAAATAAATTCTAAAATCAATAACTTCTAGTAAGCTATAAAATTGATTACGAGTATGCGTATCAAGCAGTTTGGTCGGTAAAAAAAAAAAGACGGGAAATTTATCACCATGCCATTTTAACAAATGACAACGTTTTTTATTGATACTACAAATCATATATAGCTACAAAACAACAAATAAGAAAGTAGGTTGACAAAGTAAAGTAATTAATATAAAAATAAAGAAAAGTGCATACTGAAGGTGGTAGAACCCTTTCTGGTGCGACTCTGGCGGCACCACCGCCACGTCTATTTCTGCGTATTAATAGTGATGTCAAGCGCTGCAGTATTTTAGTTTGAAGGGTGTGGAAGAGACATACTTTGCTGAGGTGTTCCAGCTTAGTCCTCAGGGGTAGAGGCGCATCTGTGGCCGACCACAGGTAGGAATATCTAATCCTATCTAGGGTTTATCACAGATGTCCATGGGCGGCAGTAACCACTTACCATCAGGTGGATTGTATGCACGTCTGTTTACTCCTATATTATATTAAAAAAATACTATGTCAAACCCTCAGTATACAATTAAGACGAATCCGATGACAGCTTATATATTAAAATCCGACAGGTTGTTTGGATTGTGTGCCAAATAATGAGATAGGATGATGAGATACATACAATCGTACTTAGCACACCATTTTAACCAGTCCACGACAGCGCTTAAAACTGCTGTTATTAAGCAGAAATGGTGCCGCTGGAGTCAAACCACGGAGGGTCCTTGTTTTATTTTCGACCTTACATTACAATATATGATACCGTCCATCTTGAGCCTTAATTAAGTTAGGCGCTTCATGATTGTGATTTTCATCCACTAAAAGTATAACGTTGTCCTTGCTCACATGTATGTATGCTTTACAGTTTTTGCTACACGCATTCGTACAACGATACCGACGACCACCGTTGCGAAGAGGACTGTTTTTGGAATAAATGTAGCCGTTGTGTAAGATGAGGGTAGCTCCGCGAACCATTGTTATGAAGCATGCATCTAAAATGTTGAGGACATGTTAGAAAATATTGTTTGGACATAAGTAAACGAGTGAGAACACTGGACTAGGACATAAACTCGGCCTACCCTTCCGAGGTTCAAGTAAAGCATGGAATGATATTTGATTATTATTATTTGTTATACCGGTGAAAGAAAACATCTGTCGCGCCAGAGAGTTCTTTAAAAAAGTCCCCAAGGCTGTGAAATGTACCAATTCAAACTTGACCAGCGCCGTAGACAACGCTCATGATTAATAATCAGTCTATTCAATTTTGACTACCAGAGATGGAAATTCGACAATTTCTAGTCGATATTGCCTAATTTCGATCTGTGGTTGGCAAAACTTTGGATAGATTGAATTTTATAATAAAAGCCATACCTCTAACTCTGAGAGGAGACCCGTTCCCAATAGTGGGACAGTAATGGGTTTACGGCGATATATTAGCAATATGAGTATATAACTTTTCTTGTCTGACATAATTTCGAAATTTACTTGTTTATATACTAGTATTACCTTTTCAAGAGACATAAAACAAGATAAGCATTCCATATTACAAATAGTGTTTATTTAAAATCTTATTTGTTTTGTATTAAATAACAAATTTTATATCATAATAGCTACAAGAGCATAGTTTTCATATAAACAATAAAAAACTGATATTTCCAACTCCCCACCACCTTTAGAACGAAAAAAATGGGACATTGTCTTTTTTTCTAATTTAGTAGGATGATCGACTGTTTATGATCACAACTTCATATACAGTCCATTCTTCATCTTCGCAAATTTCGGTGGCGGATGGTTGTGACTATCTTCCACGAACAGTATCGTGCCCTCTTTGCTCACGTGTATATACGCTTTGCAACCCTTGCTCCACGTGCTGGAGCAGCAGTACCTGGAGCCACCTTCTCTGATACCGCCAGCGCGGCAGAAGCTGTTCTCTCCATATAAGACTAAACGGGATCCCCTTAGCGTCGTGATAAAATTAGCTGGAAAGGAAACGAATATTATTATTTTTTTAACTTATTGGTTTCCGCAGCTTCATAAATTTAAAGTATGTCGAACCACTTGAGAATTACAAAAAAATGTATAAAATTTTGCATTGAACGTTTTTACTCGTAGTATCAACCGTTTAACTTTTATACTGAAAAATTGTGATTTTATCACCTTTCATGCAAGAACCGAACGGTCACTCCTCAAGGTCACAATTTTGGATTTGCCATCAACCTTAATCATATGTTGATATGTTAAAAATTGTACAACACCATCATTTGGTAAGACAAATTCCATTTTTTCGTCCTATTGACTCAACTATTTGGCGATAAAAAATATTTGACAATAATCCATGCCACTACTTTAATCAAATAAACAACAAACAATAGGCACAAATAACAACCGCCTGCAACTTTTCTATCTTTTCTTATCTATCACGTTATGGGTCTTTCACTCTCAAATGTATGGGATAATAAGAAAAATAAGTAGAACATAAAGATACTCTTGTAGCACGTTCTCAGCGGCACAGATTTTTCTGTACTTTCCATTACTGCGTTACGAGGTGTTTTAAACCTCGTCCTATACCCGACATTGTGGCGGCACGAGGCGTCTTAAATCCTACCGCCCGAAGGAGACTAAAATCCTTTTTTTGGCGCCAAATAAGACAAAATGGACGGCTTTTGTCTTTATTATTATTAACAATGAGTTGATTAACCTAGATCTGCTGCCGCCCTTGGTCAAATTAGTTAGTTTAGATTCTATGGGTAAAATAAAATGTGGGGTCTAATGCACCTCGGACCGCACTGAAAATAGCAGGTTTCCATATAATTTAGTGATGGGAAAATAAATATCAATTTTATTTTATTGTTTTTATTTATCAAAGTTACGGACGGAATTAACACAAAAAAGGGGAAAAGTTATGGATGTTTTTCATTGAAACATGTCAGACAATAAGCTTTTTTGCAAACAGTGCATTCCGTGAGAATTTTTTTGGTTTTTTTGTCTGCCTCACGACATGTCAATAATGTGCGGTGTTTTTTGTAGCATCCGACACATCTCTTCTTCTTTAGACCCTTTTCGAGATGATGTGCTTTCTTTGCAGTGGATTCTGAAAAGTAGGAACGAGTAGATGAGTAGATGTTATGGATGTTTTTCATTGAAACATGTCAGACAATAAGCTTTTTTGCAAACAGTGCATTCCGTGAGAATTTTATTGGTTTTTTTGTCTGCCTCACGACATGTCAAGAATGTGCGGTGTTTTTTGTAGCATCCGACACATCTCTTCTTCTTTAGACCCTTTTCGAGATGATGTGCTTTCTTTGCAGTGGATCCTGAAAAGTAGGAACGAGTAGATTAGGGTAAGAGTAAGGTAGAATTGAGTAGAGTTCGGCATAGTAGGTTAGAGTAGAGAAGAGCCGGGCAAACGAGATAAATTTTGATGAGCAAGACACCATTTGCATTCAATAAACAAAGATACTAATAGTTATCATTATCATCTTATATCAATTTTGCCTACGTTTCCTATATCAATAATGTAGCTACTTAACTTTTGTTTGAACCATAACAGGAAACGTAATTATCTATAATGTAATTTCTTACTATACGGATATACGGCTAGCCTGCCAAGTCTCACTGCTAGAGTTTCACCTAGACAGAGTATATTTGTGACTTACCTGTTTTTGAAATATCTTCCTGTATTCTGATTATGGCTCAGATTTTCCAACCGGTTTTTCTTCATCTTCCTCCATGATCAACTTTTTTCGGCAACGTTTCGACATGATAATTTTCAACACAAAGACAGCGGTCCTACTTCGTCGCGTGCGCAGCCTCGACTGCGTTGCACAACACTAACTGCGTGAGCTAGCGTGGGGTGCGGTACGAGGTGCGTGGGGAAACAAGGCGTTCGCAACCTCGTTCCGCACTGTATTAGCATTATTATTATTGTTCAGTGCGGCACGAGGTCTAACAAACGCGACATTAGGTTGGTGTAGCATAGAACTAGGAATCAGTAGCACATCTCAAACATATAGTTATCTCTCTCCTACACTGAACCAGACGGAAGTTATGCCTCTCGCACGACAGAGAAATTAAAGTTTTTTCTTACTGCTATAAAGACCAGACGTGGACGAGGTGTTTTAAGCCGCGTTCCGCACCTATCGTGCTAGACGATATAATTTTCAAAAAAAAAAATGGAGTAAAAAATACTTTAGCACCGTTTTAATTTACAACTCGATGAATCAACAAAATAAAGACAAAGACATATACCTATAGGATATAAAATTATACATTATACAGTGTTTCATACAAAGTTACTTCCCTTGTTAATTGAAATATCACAACCACGGAACACAACAAGTATAGACCACTGTTTAAATAATATCTTCATTGTCCATGTATTGATGATTATTTATCGATGAAATTTAAGGCAAGTTGTCCCAAATAAACGATTTCTTTAGAAGTTTAGTTTTCTGAATCACCTCCACAGCATATGAACTGCACAAATGCTTTATTTTAAACGCGTTTTTGGTGTTGTTGTCACTGTAATCTGTCCCTTTAGAAGACCAGTTCCCAGAAGTAACTTATGTAGTATATGTATTATGATTTTAAAAGAGTCTTCAATAGGCTAAACTTCGGTGGCTTATGGTTATGAAAATATTTGACGAATACGATCGTATCCTCCTTGTTCACGCGTATGTAGGACTGGCAGCCCTTACTCCACGTGCTGCAGCAGCAGTATTTTGAACCACCTTCCCTGATGGCACCAGCTCGGCAGAAGATGTTCTCACCGTACAACAGCAAGCGTGATCCCTCTTACTGTCGTAATATACGTTGCTGGAAAATATATTAATATTATTTACTTCTATATGAACTGTTTTCTGTAGTGTCACTTCATTTTTGTCTTCAATTGCTTAATCGTATGTAGGTACAAAATTTAGAGCGTGATATTTTGTTGGATGTGATTCAGAGTAATATTACTTCAAGGATTGCGAGTCCTACATTAAAAAAAAAAATTCGTTAATTAGGAGTAAAACGTAAAGAGTAATTAGTTAATTTGTAATAGTTGATGCCCTGATGTATTTGAACTCATATAGGATTATCTATGTCAAAAATTTCACTCATTTTACAAGAAGAATTATTGACATCATTTCGTCATTAATAGGAATATCACGGATTTGAGACCGATTGACAATGTATCATTCAGAAACTTGATTGAGAAGTATTCTTTATTTAAGTTATGTAAATAAGCAAAGATTATACGTAAGAAATCACATTATGGCATATTGAAGGTAATCTTATGGTATTTTAAAGGTAATCTTCTGGAGAGGGCGACCGGCACTGCCAACCAGCAGTACCGTCTGCGAACAGCCTTTCTGGCTCTAGTACAATGTGGATTTGATATTTTTATACTTAGTACCACAAGTTCTCATACTCTGCTAACGTTTCTGAGTATATCTTGGAAATAGGTTCATCTGTTGTTTTCACCCTTCTTATACATTCATCCATTTTGATCGCCAAATCATTCTTAGCGAAGTTCGGCACGCAGATGTGACACGTCTCCTTCAGGATCTTATCGTCCAATATCATTATGGATCCCTGGCACCTCATAGTGGAATACTTAGTGCATCGCCATACTGTTGTCCCGTTCTTATTGTGCCTCATCACCGTCATCTGATACCCAGCGCGGAGGAGGACTATACCACCTTGCCGTTTTAACGTATTTTATCTCAGGAGCATTGGAAGAACTAGCAGGTAGACCCCAGGAAAACATATCTGGAAGTGAAATATGATTTTGATATGATTTTTACTATGAGAAATAAATACTTTGAATACTTTTAGAATGAATTTCTAGTGACCTTAAGAAACTAAAAGTGCTTCAACACTTTCAATCACACACAAAGTAATTATGGATAGTTTTTGTAACTAACTAATGTAACTTAGGATTCCTTCCATTACGGTTTACTTGCAAAAAATAATTTGTCATAAGCATATCACTACGAAAACTTAGAGCGTAGAACTTAATTCAGCATACGAATTCAAGTACGAAATACATTGATATTAATGCAGCTGGGATCGCAGCTGTTACATTGGGAACAGCTGTTTAAGTTATTTTTGTGCCTATCTTGGATGCTAACAAATTACCTCGCTTGAGATTGGTACCCTGAACGCCCGGATTAATGGCCGAGTTTCTAACCACAATGCTATAACTGCTGGGGTATGTGTGTACCTACCATTAAAATAATAGCAAAATATAATATTACGTCGTAGTAATTGAGATAGTGTTGTAATCCGATCAATTAAAAAAGAGATTGAGATATTTTATTATTTAAGTAGAATAGATTTTTACTTCCGTTTTCTTGCCACTTTCTTATTATTAGATATTCATTAAAAATATACAAAGAGGACTCTGTCAATATAAAAATAGAGTGAGATAGGTATAATAAAAATCTAGATACTCAAAGTAAATAAAAAACATCATACAGGAATATTTTTTATTTAATACAATCAAAGTTTAAAATTACAAAAAAAATATATTTTGACAAACAAAGCAATATTGTATTTACTATTTTATATTATCTATTTATGTATGTCGCAGGCAACTAGCTAAATTATCAATTCAATTAATAGCCTAGCCTCTTTACTAAATGTTGCCCTTTCAACTAGTCTCTAGTGATATTCTAGCTGAGGCCATGCATGAGATAAAATATCTCTGATCTAAGCCTGACAAGAGAAACTACTTAAGCTTAGATTAAATTGGTTCAAAGGCTTGCAAGCACTGCCACGCCCTGTACACACAACACGTAACACAACGTATCCAATCCTATAGCCTGTAGCGTTTTTTAAAATATCTTTTTCCCTAGCCGGGAATCGAACGATTTCGATAGAAGATATAAAAAAAAACGAACGATGCAGTTTAGTTTTTATCAAAATCGGCCTCGTAACTCCTTTTAGCATTTCGCTAATCCTTATAGTTTCAGATTTGGCCCTGAAGGCCTATTTGAAAAATTCACCCTGTATATGATGATATTTAGTTTAACACACAGCAATATGATGATATTTAGTTTAACTTCACATATTTTCCACCGTCCGTCACAAAATATCGATTAGGTTCATGACCATGTTCGGTTTGGGCGAATAGTATTTTATTGTCTTTGCTGAGATGAACGAAGGCTTTGCAGGACTTGCTCTGGGTACTCGAGCACTTGTATCTGAATCCGCCGTGACGCAGAGCCCCGCTTTTATTGAATGAGTAATTGTCAATCACGAGTAACTTCGCATTATTTGTGAGTGTTATAAATTTAACTAAAAATAAATTTATTATTTTAGTACTTTTTAAAAATAATAGTATTCAAACAATTAGATACACGTAGTTGATGTTGGGATGTAAAAAACCAATATAACTTTTGTCAAAAAAGTATTTATTTGAACAACGTTAATAGTTAATAGACTTTATATAAAATGTAGAAAATTTGTATTTATTAACCTAATATATAATTCGTTTTATAATCTTAAAATGGGTCGACTTTTATAGGTATAGGTATTTAATAGATTTAATATGTTGTATTTTTAATATTATTAGGACACCTACTCCTACATGTTTCTTAAACAAAATATCATATTGTATCTTAATTTAAGATATTTTCAACTTACTTTAGGTAGAGTTCGTCACAACATTTTTCTTTACTAATAAAACAAAGGATAATTAATTTCTATTACGCACGTTTTAAAATGTCTCGAGTATTCGAACCTCGGACCGTTAAGTTGGTAAATAATGAAATGTAATATATGAGGTATACTTCCGCCACGACAGCGATCCAAAAATGTAAACCAGCGTAACTATGACCCATGACTGCCAACACGCTATATTTTCACGTATCTTCCACTCGTGGTCTTTACATACTTAATAGGTTCATGTGAATGTTCAGTTTTGGCTAGCAATATGACGTTATCCCTGCTGACGTGGAGGTAGGCTTTGCAGGACCTGCTCTGTGTACAGGAACACTTGTACCTGTAGTGGCCGCTCCGTATGACGCAGTTCTTGTTGTATGTGTAGTTGTCTAACATGAGAAGTGTTTTGCCATTACTCAAAGTGATGAATTGAGCTGAAATGTTTATAAGATTAATACTCCATAAAACATATTATCGTTCGATTCGTGGCTTGTGGAACAGATTTTTTTTAAATAATGAAGTTTTAATTTTCATCAGAATCGGTCTCGTAACTCCATTCAGCATTTTCACTATTTCTTATAGTTTCGGATTAGGCCCTGAAGGCCCGTTTGAATAATTCACCCTGGTAATAATCCTGGTGATTTTTTTTTGCGATAATGTTATTTAAATAATTGAAGAGTTCCCTTCCATATCCTGACTCAATCGCCAGAAATCCGTCACGAAAATGGATTTTTTATTTAATTATAATTTGATTAAAACTCTATATATGGCGATGTTAAGATAAATTCATACTAGTTCCATAAAACAAACACACAGTTCTTACAAAATGTGTATTTCGGACAACTTATTAAACATTTCCTACTGGAAAATAATGAACTTAAATCCTAAAATAAAGTATTCTTAGAACACATAAAGTCTACAATTTAATATACAATCCATTTGCCATCCGAGCATACTTGGGCGGTGGATGATTATGATCATTTTCTATGAGAAGAATGACACCATCTTTATCGACGTGTATGTAAGCTTTGCAGTTCTTACTAATGGCACTGGAGCAGCAGTATCTGGAGCCACCCTTACGAATGGAACTGGCTCGGTTGTACGTCTGATCGTTGTAGAGAAGAAGACGAGCTCCCCGTGCTGTTGTGATGAAGTTTGCCGTACCTGTTATAAGATGATCAATTAAATACGCTTCTGCTAGCTGTTGGGATGAAGTTTGTTGTAAACAATAATGTTAGTACATCTGATAATAGCTTCAAAGTCGTTATTTCCGACTGTTATACTAAATTTTATTTTGCAAATGCTTTTAGGATTCAGTTAATACATTGTATATGATTGTGTGTACAAAGACTGCTGGTATACTTGCAAGTATTTAAAATATTATCGTTCAATATGTACTTAGTGTTTTAGTTATTCCTGTAACACAACCAATGTATCGTGTTTTCGAAATTGCTTTTCTTTTCGAAAGTGTTTTTGAAATCTTGCATATATGTAAGATATTGATAACACACAAATGAAATTTTAAATTTTACTTATATAAAAATATTTGTATACACAAACAAATATTTTAATATACCTAAGTAAAATTTAATGTAACTTTAGTTTTGTACTTACTAAAGATGATAAACTGATGATATCTCCAGATGGAAATCCTAATATGTTTTATAAATAAAATCAATGAAAAATGCGTAGCTAAAATAAAATAAATCAAAACCGTATTTGTTGTAATTAATATAATTTCCATTTTCACTTATGATTAAGTCATAGAATTCTCATACCATAAAATAATCTCAGGCAACAACTTATCCCTAATTAAGAATATTCTTTAAATTGTGACTAGTTCCTAGTTCCTAGCACACTGGGTAACTATTAAAGTTCTATATTTACATTTTTATTTTGTTGCTCAAACCAGCCGCTATTGTAAGAAATGAATACGATTTTTGAAAAAAGTAGCTTGAACTACTAATATAAACATCTCGTGCTAATAATTTCTAATCTAAGAATGAATTTTATAAATGCAGAAAACCTAAGTAGAACTGATAGTAATACCCAATGTAATACGTCAGACAGAGCCAAGTCACAACCATTACGAGACAAAAAAGATAATTGACTGGCCTAATTATTCATCATAGATTAAATCTTAATTAATCTAATTTTGTACTGACACGACCACCGTCTTGGAACTTATAGACTACTTTTAAAACTTTTTATTTACAGTTTTTCAATCGGATCTAACATTAAAATCCTCCACATCATTTAAGTGGTAGTGATACAAAAGGGCAACCAGTAATCGATCGTTGGATCGAATGACTCAATTATTGTTGAACAATTCTCAACGTTACCAAACAATTATAAAATGACAGTGATATCACAGTTGAATGGACAGACAAGTCTTCATTCAAAAAACAATACAATGGCACGTCATTATCGAGTTGAGTACGTTTTGATAGCAATAGCTATATAGATGTGGTCTTGTAATTCTGAAATAATTATCATTCATGATATAGATGATAGATCTATCATATTGCATCATATCCTCTTCTGTAATATTCTGGATCGCTCACTTGATCTATTGTATAAAAAATCTATTTAATTGCACTAGAAGGAAAGAAAATCTATTGACTTTTGTGTCTCGCGCTTCGATTATCCTCTAATTCCATCATCTTCGGCGCACTAGTTTCATCAGCTTAAAGGCTTCTTTTGTTCTTTCTTTCAGTTCCCAAGTAACTTCAATCATTGTTCAAACTTTTTCCACTTCCAACTTTTAGACCTCTTAACCTGATATTGCTCAATCAATCCTTAACTTTCACAAACTTGTCATTGGAAATCTGAATATATCTGACGGGTTCGTGCGAATGGTCGGTGTTCGCGTACAGTATGACGTTGTCCCTGCTGACGTGGACGTAGGCCTTGCACGCGCGGCTGTGCGTGCACGAGCAGCTGTACCGAATCTTACCGTCCCTGATCCGCCCGCTCTTGTTGTACGTGGAGTTGTTCAGCATCAACAGTGTCACGTAGTACATCAAAAACATTGACGATAATTAAATAAGGAAAGCTATGATTTAGACTGTAGATGATATGGAAACACGGATCAATTTAGTAAGTATCCTAGATACCTCTACAGATATTTCGCCACGTGATGTCTTCATACATACTACTAGATGGACACACATTCTTAAAAATCAAATTCTTCTATGTATCTTCCGTTTCAAAACTTCTCTAATTCCAAGAAACAAAATTGTTGTAGTTAATTAAGACGAGTGGGCCAAATTGCCTCTAGAATATGGATTTGTCACAACATTCAAACTTTTTCCAATTTCAACTTTAAGACCTCTAAACCTGACTTTGCCTAATCAATCCTTAACTTTCACAAACTTGCCGTTAGAAATCTGAATATATCTGACGGGTTCGTGCGAATGGTCGGTGTTCGCGTACAGTATAACGTTGTCCCTGCTGACGTGGACGTAGGCCTTGCACGCGCGGCTGTGCGTGCACGAGCAGCTGTACCGGAGCCCGCCGTCCTCTGATCCGCCCGCTCTTGTTGTACGTGTAGTTGTTCAGCATTCAACAGTGTCGCGTTGTTTATTAGTGTGATGAATTGCGCTAAAACAAAGTTGATATTAATTGGATCGGATAGTTCGCATGACTTAGAAGTTTATGGTTTAATTTTGAATTCGAGACTTGGTCCAGAATTGAGTCGAATTCAGGCATGTTGGCTGTATACAAACCATTTGCTACCAATGCTTTTGGCCATTATAACTTTGAACCTCGCCCGTTTCGCAGAAAGATACTATTACGTAATTTGACAAGTCTTTATCTTTTCTTTAGCGACCAGAGGGTATGAATTTTCAAAAATCGATGATTGAAGTCTGACAATTTGTGTTGAAAATATTTAGTTGTGCTTTAGGTGCACACGACTTTATCATGAACTATAAGTGTTCTAAAATAATAAAAAAGGAAATATTAATAGTTTTTAAATATGAATTTTTATTTATTTCATAAGTAAAATACATAACAAAATATTTCTTAATGTTAGTACTTACGAGTAGGTATAAGTGGAATATTATATTTTGGATTAATAGCCACAATGACGTACTTATATCTTAATTACTAGATATTAATGACTTAGATGAATAAATAATTTTATTCTTATTGGTTATGATAATTTGAGTAACATACCTATAGACAGACAAAAATAGACGTATCTACTCATTTACAAATATTAAATGAGCTTTATACTTATTAAGATGCCTTAATTATATACTCATACTTATTAGATGTTTTAAATGTACGTACCACGCATACGTAGAGATCTAAAAGCACGTTAGTTATAAACTTAGTTATTTTTAGGACATCGATCCCGGGACCTCGGCGTGTCACATAGGCATGATTGTAAGAGTAGGTATACATGACATTAAAATTAAATCACATGTTTTATAGAAAACTACAATATTTAAGAACAACATTACTGGCAATATGAATTCATAATGTGAATTCGCTACTTGCGTGGCGAATACTATATACGGCTATATATTTTATGAACATTGACTTTTGTATCTAGAAATGGACTTGCGTATGCGCCCATATTGAATTTAGATTAATAGATTTCAAATTAAAGCAACGGTAGTAAAATCCTTGCAACGGTTGCATTGCAAAAGATATTTACCTATATTTTCACTATGATTTTCTTTGGATATTTTTCGTTTTAGTTCCCTAGACCCAGCATCCATTTTGAAATAAGTTTTTGCATTATATAATTCAAATTCGAATTTTGTCTGTGAATCGTCGCAGAATTTCATTATTTCTAATATAATATATTATTTTTCTCTACGGAAAATCTTTTTTCGGTCATCATCATACTCCTGCCGATGTATCACAATGTTTAATACTATTAATCACATTTATGATATATATCAGCTTTGAATACTGAATTACAAGTAGTGTCTAATCTTAGAGCAAATATAACAAAACTATTCTGTAAACGTGTTTCATGTATGTAAATATACATACGTATATATTTTACAACCTAAGAAATACATAAAATCAGCATATATAGGCGCGTTTAAATAAAATCTTGTCTTTTTACACTTACATATTAGGTAGATCGTTATATAATAACTTAATATCTTTCTAATTCCAGATATGCTATTCTGTAAAATTGTTTTATAATCTTGAAAGCAGAATTAGAATATTAAATGCTGCATCCACCTGCTTAGCACTTGTCGAAAACTCCAAACCTCTTCATACGCACACATGTGTAGACGCGTCAGGCGTTTACACCATAGATTAGTAAAGATACTTCGCCGCCTTGAAATTGAATGAAGCCACAAACGGCTTATTAGTAAGTTCTTTTTTTGAATTGTTGATAAATAAAAACATTTTTAGAGAAAATTTACGAATAAATAACTAATACTGCGTAATTTACATAATAAATAAATAATTATTTCAAATATTTTAGGGACATTTTAGCACGGACACGTTGCAAAACTTTTTTACGCAACTATTTCAATTCTCAAAACTGGGTACATTTTCTTGTTAGGAGTGAGTAATCTTTACTAATCTATGGTTTACACAAACAAAGTCAAACGCTCTAACCGCACATTGGAATTAGGGTTGGTTGAAGTTAGACAAGCGTGTGGATGCGGCAAAAACAAAAGCAGCATATCAAATTCAAGTCAACAGTAACGATGGCACCTCGCTTTTAAGTGTGGAGGTAAGATTACTAATTGAGAAATTCTGAGATTACTTATCGATACCTTAATTCGCAAATCAGCCAACTCCACTTTTTGTCAAAATGTTTTTTTTTTTTATTTATTTTGATAGTAAATGGACGTTTAACGATATCAAAATAAATAAAAAAAAATTTGGACACAAAGTGGAGTTGGCCGATTTTCGAATTAAGGTATCGTTATATGTACTTAGTAGTTCAGAACGTAAACTTTTATTACTTTCGTAAATGTAAATTTATTTTTCATTATATCTTTGTACCTATATAGATACTGTTGTGTCATAACTCATAATTCGAATTCGTGCGTTTATTTTACAGAATAACACTAGACATTCTGAATGTATGACTAGATGTTTGACTAGACTGAAAGTTACAATCTTGGTTTAGACAATCATAGAGCTTAGCCTAAACCGCTGCTACGGGACCTTAGTAAACATCCCGACCACTGGGGGCGAATACCGAGGCAGGGTGGAACGTAACTCCCCTCAACAGAGGGTTGTTTAGCTATCCGGGTATTTGATCCATTTGAGCGATTTGAAAGTTACAGACAGACCTTCCCTACCCGAGAATACAACAGATCTAAAGAGAAAGTCGTCGTGGACAGATATTCGCAAAAATTTTATATAGTAATATTAATTATAATCAATCCGATGTTACAAGTACATAGGTATTTAAAATACACCTAATTCAATTTTTAACAATGTAAGTAACTTCGATTTTAAATTCGATTTCTTTAATATACCAAGGCAGTAGTCAATTCGAATTGTAATGTGAACACTTCTTAACCCAACTCTAGTTTGTCAAGATGGAATCAGTTCCTAATCCTACTTACATTATGGTACATTTTAGTATGTTGTAATATTAACGCCTATTATTAATAATTATTATTTTATTGTCAGATGTAAACTTTGATAGGCATAACATTAGATAGTTTATGAATGACGGGTATTAGTTAGTTATTTCCTTTGTCTTCTTACAATGGAATTGTACCCTAAAGTTAGATTTAAAAAATATACTTGAGTAAGTATAACTTGAATTTATATTTCAGTGTCATTGGATTATACTTGTCTCAGAATATGAGTATAAACTTTGCATACTACTTCATTTGTTAGTTCGTCCGACTTTAGGAAAGTCGTGATAGAAAGCCCAGCATTTCCTTTGATCATTGTAACACAGGTAGATCTTACATCTCGAGCAGATGGTATGCGTTTTACTGTAACAAACTAGACAATTCTGTTTAATCTCTTGCCAACCAATCCTATGATCTCCCTTCTCTGATGAGGTTTTTATGACTTCCTTTGTATTGACTTTTAGACGTTTCCGTCCCCTTTTTGGCTTGGGTTCAACTTCAATGACACTTGCTGCATTAATTGCTTGTGGGTCCAATATTAGTAAGTTTGGAGTATTTGTTATTGGGGAGGTAGAATCCTCGATTCCTTTTAGAGGAAGTGCGTCACTAACGAATGGTAACTTTAGCAGGTCCCCAGGAGTAAGATCTTCTGTAGCCGTGAGCGGCGCTGTAAGGAAAAGCAATTTACACACCTGCGTCTTTCAAGAGACTGTCTACAATCTACAAACATAGAAAGCGGATTCACACTAATCTACGATACAGATTGTGAACTAAAAGCGAGCCTGACATTACAATAAGCTTTTGCACATACTCGTACATAGTTTTGATCTATAAAGATTGAAAGGTAAATACAAGAAGTTCACATATGTACATTTATTAAGAAAATTTTAATATAATCATATTACCTGTTAAGAAGAATTAAACATTTACAAACAAAACACATAAATTATTAAAACACTGTTATATAAAATACAGTGAAACCTGGTTAAGTGAGACATCAAGGGACCTGCAATGTCGTTTCACTTATAGAGGTATTCCACTTACCCAGTGTCTCAGATATACAGGTATAAATAAATATCTGTCTCATTTACAGAGGGTTCCATTAATATTCACGTAATGATAACGATTGTAGCTTTCGTTTTGACATTTTTCAAATAAACATCTGTATGATAGTAAAGCGAAACTAAAACTGAAGGTAATTGAAGCTCAAAATTTGTACTTACGTACTTGGAATTACGTGTGGAATTTGTGGGTAGAATAAGAATGAGTAAACAAACAATGTTATCTCAGTTACAGAGGTTTATGCATATAAAATTTACTCGCTGTCTCAGTTATAGAGGTAACTATGATGATAAATCGAAAGAACAAATCCCAGATATAGAGGTTTACCTCGTCCCACTAACAGAGGTTATTCAGTGCCAAAGTGTTGGGACCTCAGCATGAGTTCCAGTTATGGAGGTTTCTCACTTATCCAGGTCCCACTTAACCAATTTTCACTGTATTTTAGCTAGGATAAATTGAACTAACAACACCAACTTATGTACAGGATTTTGGATAAAGATAAGCGGCCTTCGTATCATACGATGTATGGGTACACCAACTAGAAAACATCTCTACTCTAATACACAGTTGTCTTTGAAAAAACTATCAACATTTCATATTTTCATATTTATGACAAATTTTAGTGTATAAGAAAGGTAATGGCCAACCATCTTCGCCAGTCTCCGGCGACAGTCGCACAACCGAACAGACCAGACAGGCTGTCGCTCTTGTATTAGCTTATTCTTGTCTTTGTGTTACATGCCTAATTGTACAATTTACTTACATTGTAGGTTGCAATGAATATTGCAATGATTGAATTTTTTTAACAGTAGGTCACATTATGTCACATGTTTTAATTTCCGGGGGTTTTAGTAGCACACCCTGTCATGCTGTTCTTTCAATTTTCGGTCACAATGCACAGGTTCCCTAACCACCGTAACACACATGTAGAACTAACTTCAATATCGCCAAAAACCCTGACCCTGTTGTTTCATAATGAGCATTTTATGGCTGATTTTGATGTACCGTCCGTCCCGCATCCTGGAGTACACTGGTGGTGGGTGGTTGTGTTTGTTCTCCACGTTCAGGATGACGTCATCCTTGGATACGTGCACGTAGACCTTGCAGCCGTCCTTCCAGGTGCTGGAGCAGGAGTACCGCGACCCCCCGTCCCGGATAGACGTGGCCCGGCAGTAGCTGTAGTCTTTGTGGAGAAGAAGTCGTGCTCCCCTTGTGGTGGTTATGTACCTGGCTAAAAATATCGCTGCTGTGAATTATTTTAATATTAATATAATTATATAAATCTCATCTTAGTATAATAATGCTTTTTTTACATTAAACACGCAATGTGTAAACGCATTTACTTTGGCTACGCAGTATTTCTCTATATCTCATTCAGATTAATACAGATGTGATAAAATATTAATAAAGGAATATTACGAAATTCAAAATAAGTAAAAATCTATGGGGTGAACTTATGTATAATGCAACTTAAATAATACGAATAATTAACATTACGGTCTTTTGTACGTCCCACTGCTGGGCATGGGGCTCTTCTTGAAATGAGAAGTATGAGACTTTAGTTTGTCGCGTTGGTCAAATGCGTATTGGTCGACATTACAAACCTTTGAGATCTTTTTTAAAGATCAGGTATATTTTCCTAACAATGTTATCTTTGACCTAACGGAAGCGATAATTATTTTCCAACACGTACATAACTTTGGAAAAATTAGCGGTACATGCCTTGAATTTGAAACTCGGAGCCCTCGATTGAGAATTCACCCATTCGATTCAACCATTAGGATATCACTGCTATGCAGATTATTATCAGCTAATCCTGAAGTCCGGGTGGAACCTCATCTTTCAAACCAAATCACAACAGCTTGACACTACTACTATAAGGCTGAAATACATGTGACAGTGGTGCTTCCGTAAAATCATGAAGTTCCCTACCATTTCCTAGAACTACATTCTTGCTCAACCGTGGTAGTGTATTAGGGTAACAAGGAAAATAGTTGTTCAGTTCTTATTACATTTATTTAAATAAAATAAACAACAATTACTTATTCTACTTATACAAATAAATTATTTTTAGAAAACAATTTTGTGCACACAGACAGTCAACATCAAACTTACAGTAGGTATATATAATCGTAAACTTGCATTCAATAGGAATGATGACTAGTATTAAAGAATCAAGGAATAAAATATTTTAGAAATAAACAATGCAATAATTTGGGTTGAAATGTATTAAAATGCCAACTAAAAAGTAGTTCATCAATAACTACCAAATAAGAAAAAGAAAAACTTTTGAGCAATGGTTTGCTTTATCTTGCCATTTATACATATATGCTGAATAATGTGTCTTACAAAAAGTTGCTTTACTTCATGAGCTATGTTAATTAACTGTTTACAGTAAATAAACTGAAGTATCAATAATTAAATAATAAAAATTACAGATAATGTCCACAAATTACAGTCCTCTATTATTCATTATGACACATTTTCAGTTCAGTGTCTTCTAAAACAACGCCTTAACTTAAATATCTCACAGACTAGAAAATAAACATAAATATTATAGTTAAAGAAATGTATATGCATAAATGTAGTGATAAATAATATATAAAAAACAGACAACTCTTCGTCAGGGTGTCCATTTGTTTTGATTCTTCTTAACTTCTAATGTGAAAAATATTTACAGTGCGAATTTGTTAAGGCAGTCTGGCCCTGACTTGTAATTTACGACTAATGACATAACTTATGACACCCTTATATGAGTTCCAAACAGTACAGCAACCTAAATAGCCACAATACATAAGGGCAAAGAGTATTATTTCTACATAAATCCTGTATGTATCGAAAACAACACAACGAAATTCTTACGCATTATTTCCTGCTTTAATTATATAAATATCTTTATATAAATAATTATATAATATGCTGTTACCTCAGAGTAATAATTAACAAAGAGTGACATACCGTCAACGCCTTGGTGGGACTTAAGAACATGTGCTGTAGCTGTTTGATACTATTTTAGCTAGTAAATTTACGTTATGTACTATTAAATCAGTGAAGTTAATTAATTCAAGCCATTTGAACTCGAATTACGTCCTTTCGACATATACCACGCATAGGTTTTGACCTGTAACTACTATTTATTGTAGCTTACACATTTAAATATCTCTTATGTATTGGCATATGAGGTTGTTACAAACTGTCAGGTATAATATTTTCTGATACTACCGTTTCTGATAATACGTGTTCAATAGAGTGTGTCCGGCCTTATCATTCTAAGATTTACACCTTTACATATTTGCCATTAGGAGCCCTTACAAAGTGGATAGGCTCATGACAGTGATCAGTCTTCGCTAACAGTATATCGTTATCTTTACTGACGTGGACGTACGCTTTACAACTCTTGCTGTGACGACCTGAGCAGCTGTACCTGTAGCCTCCGTTACGAATGTTGCCGCTCTTGTAGAAGCTGTAACCGCCAAGAACCAACAGCTTTGCGTTGGTTGTTAGCGTGATGTAAGTAGCTGGAAATGAAACCACAATTACGTGTATTACATGAACTATTAGCGTTCACAGACGTTAAACGCGTCAGGCGCTTGGCGTGATATACAAAAAATAATTGTACTATACAATGTGCATTGATATCTGCCGTAACACAGCCGCACAGACGCGTACTGTGCCTGACAAAATATTTATCTGACAGGGTCAGTACCTGACACATTCAATGTCTGTAAACATTATTGGGACCTTAATGATAATGACATTTTGGTAGTAATTTAACTAGCTGACGTATATAACACTATCTTAGTCTGTCAGATGGTCTTGTTACTTAAACCTTATAAAAAATGCATTAATTTATAACCGTACGAAATTTAAAAGAAAAAAATACGGAAAGAAATCAATACATTAGCGACTACTCTGGTTTGGTGACTATACAGAGCTGGCTGGTCTGCCTTATCAATAGGTTTAATTATAAAAAAACGTCCTAAATATAGCGCGTGTATGTGTATCTTTTTATTATTTAAGGGTATTGGCATGTTTAAAGATGTTATGTTTTGGTTCAGGTTCGCCTTCCGGGAAGGCAGAATTAAAAAATAATTTCTGCATTCTAGCCTTTGTTACCTTTCAGGGAAGAATACCACAAGGAATTCTAATGAGGCTATTAGTTAAAAACCACGTTATTATAGAAATATATATTCAAATTTTCTATATCTACATAAATATGAAACAACTATAATTTAATATAATGTCCGTCTTTCAGTTGTACGTATTTTATTGGATCATGGTTATGTTCAGTAACGGCTAATAGGATCTCGTCGTCTTTGCTGATGTGCACATGGGCCTTGCAGCCCTTGGTCATGAGGCTGGAGCAGCTGTACCGAGAGCCAGATTGCCTGATCTTCCCGCTTTTGTAGAAGGAATACCCATTGATCATGAGAAGCCTGTTTCCACGTGGCGTCATTATGTACTTGGCTAGAATGGTAAGGATTCGTTAGTATTTCTATTGTGTGTGATAAGGATTCAAGATAGTCGAGGGGTATGAACACTATCAATGCTTTTGTGGCCGATCTTAAGTACGACCCGTTGATTACAAATGTACATAGACAGTAATCACTTACTTTAAACTAAACGGCAGAACTAAGTTTATTTAAATGCCTGGCTAATTTGAACTCTTCATAATATATCGCTTATAACAAATCCCTCAACCTAGATTTCACATGCAATAATAAAAAAATGGTAACAGGTAAATAAAACATATATATAAAATTTGAGTGGTTTATTTCATGCAGCTCTAGGTGACAAATTTCAATTGACATGAATGTTTATAATGCGTGGATAACTTTCTGTGCGAGTACAAACATTTTATAATGTGTTCCATATTAATAATTGATCCATTCCATATTTTTATTTGTATCTTTTTGGGATATTGACATACACAATAGGAATGTATGTATTGGTGTTTTATTACAGTTTTATTACTCATGGACATGTCAGACATTAAGTTTAACAGAATTAAAACTAACTTATACTGGTATATCACAAACAAATTAACTTAAAAGTCGAGTGTCTAACAGCAAATATCACAAAAAGGCAGGCGAAGTCTTATTTCTTAATGCCGCGCCCGTACGCTTTCAAACCGTCAGAAAGTCAAGCGTGTGGATAGAACGATTGACTCGGTTTGTGAAGGTTTGCGCGCTTGTTACTAAGCATTTGAGGCCAAATCACTGTTTGAAATTTGGTCGCGACATGAGACTTACATAATATGGTGCACTGCATAATAATATGTGAACAGTTCACTGGCTTGTGTACAGTTCCTTAAGATTAAGAATAAGCTACATTGCTTTTGTGTCTATCTAAGTATATATTTATAATTATTAAATTTAAATCAATTAAGACTAGGGGCGAGAAGTGAATAAATAAATAAAATATTACCTACTACTTCAACTCGAACATAACCATATCTTTTTCCACCATATATATTTTCTTTAGAGAAAAGAAAAAAAGATAATCGATGGACAAACAATAATGGAAGATATAGATTATATTTTATGTATAGATTACTTTTTATGGAAGAACGGATTGGAAGTTTAATTTAAAAGAGTATAAGTAATGGAAGTTCACATATGAGAATCTTAATATAAAACTATAAGGCGGGTTAATATATAACAGATTTACTATCTTAGCCGGGATGCTTTAAAATAATTTTATCCTACAGCACCTTTCACAAGTGAGATAGATTTTATGAAAGTCCTTGTGGAAGACCAACCCACCCCACCGCTGGGACAAATTATCACGATCAATTAGAGCATGTACTCGTATTTACCTCTAGTCTTACTTGAAATACAAATTATGACCTCTATTTAAGATAAAGATATGGCATCTTAAACGATATTTACAAGATAATATTTAAAATTTATTTACATTATAGTCTTATTAATAAAATAAATATTACTTATTCAATGCTGAGATCACAAAATAATACACTAATAACGACAATGCTCAAAAATACATATTATTCGTAAAATTAATAACATTATTTAAAATTTGTATCTATGCTCAACTCTTATTGGGTAGGTAATTGAAACAATGGGTGATTTTAATGATTAAAATAAGGGTTATAACAAACTTACCTATTAACTAAAAGACTTCGTGTCTGCATTCAGAAACATGCAAAACAATGGCAGATCAGTTGTTGTTTTACCTAGCAATGGATTACATAAAATGTAAAATGCCGTAACGTATAACTGATAAATTT
Source organism: Epargyreus clarus clarus (assembly GCA_014595695.2). Lineage (NCBI taxonomy): Eukaryota > Metazoa > Arthropoda > Insecta > Lepidoptera > Hesperiidae > Epargyreus > Epargyreus clarus. The sequence goes on from JACTTY020000073.1 coordinate 1,569,227, forward strand.
TACAAAAAATACACGTTAAAGCGAAACAAAGACAATATCTATTATTTGAACACATTATATGACTCAAATTTGAGTTTATAATCATAAAATTTCATAGTTATGGCTCATAGCGTATTATATAATCAAGATGTCTAATGATTACGTTCATAAGCAACCTCATATTTCGTTATATATATGTGTATTTCTCAACATTTTTGATTAATTGTGTGTAATATGTGACTAGCACTTATTTAAGCGTTAACATTAATATAGTAATATTATAGCGCTTTCCTGTCGCGCATATTTACGCCCACACGCGGCCACTTGCATTTATCGTTTCATACGCACACACATACACACTTGAGTTGCAAGTTGCAACGACACTTCAGCGTGTTCAATCATGTGTACGGGTGACCGCGTGACATAAACATATCTAAGTTATAGGTGAGGATTGGACGCGCATGCAGGCGTATTAACTCGCGACAGAAAAAGCGTCCATAATTTATGTCAATGGCTGGAAAGCGCGTGCGAGAGTAAGCACGCGCGAAATAAACAATACCAATAACTTTGAGTTGAACAATTGACGGACCTACGTAAATTGGTGCAAGTGCGTTTTCACAACTTTACAGTAGAGCGATTAGAATGTTCTAATGCGTATAACTTTAACATTATTCATCGTACATAGTTAAAATTTTAAAATGATATAATTGTATCCTTTTGAAAAAAACTGCATTATACGTGAATAATTTTAAAGTTACACGCATTAGAACATTCAAATCGCTCTAATGTAAAGTTGTGAAAACGCACTTGCACCAGTTTACGTAGGACCCGTCGCAATGGTGATAAAAAATATTATTAGGTATTACAACGATAGTGAAACTTAAGTTACAATAGTCTAGTATTTATTTCTTGAATCCTTATGTTAATAATTTAATTAAGGCCATCCATTACTTGTTGGATTAAACGGAAGAAACATATTAAATATTTATAAAGAGATTTTTTTAACTAAATTAAGCGTCATTGTTTATTAGTCTAAGGAGATAAAATCTTTGGTGGTTCCACCACTGCCCCACCTATTAGAACGTAGCCTTAAGTTGGATTACAATACTATCCAGGGTTGATTACAGGTGATTGATCACATGGACGGCATTGATATTTTACCATCAGGACTGAATATACCTTTGCTACTTCTATTCCATAAAAAAACAGTAAAGTGTACCAATTACAATTTATGTGCTTTTGCGTAAAAAACAAAATATTATATTCAACGCGACGTTATGAGATTTGTTTTATAATATAGGAGTAGCAGACGAGCATGCAGTCCACCTGATGGTAAGTGGCTACTGCCGTCCATGAACATCTGTAATCAACTCCAGATAGGATTAGAAATTCCTACCTGAGACCGGCCACCCATGCGCTGCTACCCCTGAGGACTAAGCTGGAACGCCTCGGAAAAGTATGTCTCCCTTACCACACCCTTCCAACCAGAACAAAGCAGCGCTTAACACTGCTGTTATGAGGCAGAGATTACGCCACTAATAAAATTTTACTTTAACAAATTTGATAAAGATTAACTATTATTTTCTTCAACAAAATTGCTTTAAAACTTGTTTATTTTTAATTAATTTTCTATCAATGAAAATTAAAGTTCTTTGTCAAAGTTCACTTTGACTTTCTTAGGCCCGTTACAAACGCGGAGTGCGTATGCTCCATATTACTTCTTACGATCGTCAGGTCGTCCGCCAAGTGTAGATACGCCTTACACCGATGCCACCTGTTCTTCGTGCAACCCCACCGGAAGCCGTTCCGGGTTCGACTCTGCTTGTAGTACGTGAAGTTGTTGTATATCAACCTCTCCTTCCCCCGTGACGTCATGAATATGTTCACTGAAATGTTAGTATTAGTTTTGCTCGGTTCGTTAGTTCATTAGTTAGGTTAGGTTGGGTTAGTAAATTAGTAGAGGAATGTTAATAAAATATACAATAAACGAACTATTCTATGGATTCGTAAGAGGGCCAAAAAATTCCAAGTTACTGCAAAACTAAATCTGAAATATTGCAAGCGACTTTTTATTGCAATGTTTTTTTGGTTATTATTTGTTGTAATATCCCAAAACTTTTCTATTTAGGTCAGTTGATTTTAGACCGGTTTATTGTTTACCTACATAACACGATAACGCCGTCTATACAATTGCAGCTACATATTGTCCAAAAAATTTGTCCTCTTACGAACTCCTATAGACATTACAAAAAAATACAGAAAGAAACACAACGGAACTATATTAACTTTAATACAAAATATTTTGCATTTTATACAAACATAATAAATCCTCGTCGATGTATAAAACTTTTAGAGTAGATATAATCGATAGTAATTTTTTTTTTGGTATTACTACAGAGGTCTTTGGTGTGGGATACAATAAAAACAAGTATTTTTTTTCCAAATGTTCCATTTTATTTACCATTGAAGCTTATACAAGTGTATGTGTATTTATAAAATATTACAAATGAGGAGTTATCTATAAATTAGTTCACAGATTTATAGAGCCGTCGTAGAACTTGTTATAAGTGACAAGTGACTACCACAAACAACTGTAGTCGACCACAAATAGGACAGAAATTCTATATGATGTCGTTTTCAGATTAATTCTGCCCTTGAGTACGTTTAACGCCTTATAGCCCTTCGGAAACTTATCAAATCAGAACACTGCTGATTTTAATTTGCTGTTAAGAAGCCCAAATTAGCGTCAATCGTAGACAAAACCCCACATTGTTCTACTACCCTTAAATTATGCCCTATATATATGTAGCATGATAACAAGGATACCAGTTTTCATATTATACAAAAAGACGTCACCTTAAAATTTACACATATTCATAAAAATATAAAATTTATACTATATTTAAACTAATTTATAGATGACCCCAAATCAAAATGGATTATAATTATTTATAACTAATGTCTATAACGGCAATATTAATATTTAATATTAGTTGTACAATATTATCTAAAACAAATAACGTGCAAAAAGAAAATATATAAAGTCACTTCTATCCATCAAAACATTCGTTGAACGAAGCTTACATTTATTTCACTAGACATTTATGTAATGTAATTGTCCTAATTATTTTACCGAATCATCCATTCAACCATCCATGAGTATTTTGAATTTAGCTAACGAATTCTTACTCGGTGGCACAGATTTTACCATTGCTTCTCAACCATTATAACATCTCGACCTCCTACAAACCATCTGTCATAGTGAAAATAATTACGACCCCCTATTAGATCTACCTTTATGTATGTACGACATAGTTTTCTAGAAGTTGATACGTTTTTCACATGTTTGAGAATATTATTAAGAAACTCTCAGGTACACAAATTTTAACACATTTTTTTTCTCGGCTCTTTCAGCAAGACGGGCTGATAAATTACTCTAATAGTTAGAAATACATCAAGGTGTAGCCAATAAGCTTAAACGCATATATCCAAAAACCGAAGATGCGTGAATATTACACCAGTGCTTTCATATAAGTGCCGCATTATTCTTTTTTAATTTTACGTGCTATTTTTTCTTACTCAACTTTGAGAAACAATGCTATTGTATCATGGCGTGATTGAGATATTCTTTTATTTTGTAAATGTGATAACAAAAAAATATATAACACAACAATAATAAATGATAAATCGTACAAAAAAGGCAATATTAGTAATATATTGTTGTTGTGATATTATTTATCAAACTGGGATTCACTATTTGGGTATCGACACCAAATATAATCAATCATTCAATCATCTAGATCCAGAACATACATTTAATTTTATCATTTACCTTTTGTCTGTTTGAATAGAATCCGAAACACATTGCCTTAAAATTCTTAAAAACGTTGCATGTTTAAATTGGGAGAGCTAGTTGCGATTAACTAAAAAAAGGTTCTAAATGGTACATCTTTATGTGAAATACCCCTGAAATGGAAAGTAGTAATAACCTTAAATATTAACTGAACCCCTTATTTTTACATCTATATTGGTAAAATAAAAAAATAACATAAAATGCAGAGCAAGTACAAAACAAATAGAAACACTTCTGACGGCAGTGCGCTAAAGAGCCTTGTTTTCAACGCTTGAAACAAAAACTTTTACAACCAATACAGCTGAATTAAGTGGACACATCTCGATTCTAGGACATAAAAAACTGATTAATAAAAACCGTTCATCCATTTCTCGTAGCATGTCTCGATTCCAATCATGGTCTTGTCCTGTGTATTCTATATTTATGTCGAAATTAGCTCTTAATGCAAAATATAAATGCTAAAAAGGTTAGTATATGAAGGTGCAGATGAGTAGCACTTAGATTAAATAAAATAGAGCTATGGAGTGGACATTACCAAAATTTTCATTCCAAAACATTCACCCAGCTTCACGCTAATACCAACTCGGATTGATTGATAGTTCACATACATATATTCCATGGACTTTTGCTACCAATCAGCTTCCAATTTGTAATAACTCTTGCATGACACTTTTCCTCTCCATGTCCTGTTTATTACTAGTATATTGTTGAATATATGTGTTAGCACTTGATGTTAAGTCATTGGCATTGCCAACTCCAGATAGAACTTGAAATTGATCATTACCTGACCGCTAGTCTTAAGGACTAAGTTGGAACGCCTCATATATGAAATGGAGCCCACGTATAACATTCCATACAATGAATATATTTTAAGCCTTAAACTTTAACGTACATCCCATCTGCCGTTTGCACGAGCGGCGTCGGAGGATGTGTGTGTGCATGCAAACTATCATGTATAATGTTCATGTAGGCGTCAAGATGCAAGTACGAATTGCATTTAGCGTTCCGGTTCTTCGTGCAGACCCACCGAGTCGCTACTCCGCTGTAGATCTTCTTCTGTCGGTAGTAAGTGTACCCACCACGGAGGTATAGGATCTTCCCGTTGTGGAACTGGATCAGCTTGCCCTCTGGAAGGCCAGAGATAACTTTAGTACATGTTGGGTGGTTTTTCTGCAATAGACATATCTAAACTAACTCTATAAGCGTTACTCTATCAAGCATACGCCATATACTTACAGTGTTACGTCCATGTTGATATGAAAACTCTAGGAAAAATATTTTTAAAGTGAGAATTCCTTGCAATGGAACATAACTGTAAAGTAAAACATATAAGCCTGTATTTTGTAAATCTCGTTGAATATTACTTTCAAAGACAATTGAAGTAATTTGAATCGAAAATGATTCATATGTCTTTTTGTATTGTGTATTTGGAAAAGATAGAACTTTTGCCGGGCTGGCCTGAAAAATAGGCGTGTTCCAATAGTGTCAGTTCGGTGCTTGCAAAACAAGATGTTTACAAAACTTCGATAGCGTGATTTAGAAATACTAGTGGTGCCACCTTTTGACGACTTGCGGAGACTTGGTACAACTTTGTAAAATTGAAGAATGTAAATAGTACGAAAAGTAAGCAAGTTCGGTAATACGTGATAAATGAAACATTGTGATATGTGTGTGATATTTGATGATGCACTCTTTATACTAAAAGTATGGTTTAAACAAAAAATAACCCAACATAACGTTAGCAAAATATACCTTTATTCCAATACAAATAATTCAATAAATCATACAATCTTTAGACTCTTATGTACAACTAACTCCACCAAAACCTGTGTCACAGTTTAATATACCTCCCTGTAGACATCCTTTTCAAGGTCAGAGGCGGATGTGTGTGGTACCTCGAGGACATCCTGATAACATTGAGCTGTTCATCCAAATGTATGTATGTACCGCATTTGGAATTTCTAGTACATATCCACCTTGAAGCCATTCCCTTTAGGATAAACTTGTGCTTGCAAAAAGTGTAGCCTCGATAAAGAAAGACCTGCCTGCCATTCTCAAATTCAATTAGTTCCCCTGGAAAATTCGGGCTGATATTATATTTTCCCAAAAGAAATTTGAAATTTGAAAGAAAACGCAGTTTGTAGTGTAAGAGATCAAAGAGTTGTAACTTGTCGTTAGAACTATTCAGGACTTTGTTATAAAGATTACAATTAGAACTAATGAGGACTCTGATACCAACATTAAAATTAGAACTAAGGACGACTCTGATACCAATATTAAAATTAGAACTAATGACGACTCTGATACAATGGTTAAAATTAGAACTAATGACGACTCTGATACAATGGTTAAAATTAGAACTAATGACGACTCTGATACAATGGTTAAAATTAGAACTAATGACGACTTTGATACAAAGGTTACAATTAGAACTAATGACGACTTTGATACAAAGGTTACAATCAGAACTAATGACGACTTCGATACCAACATTAAAATTAGAGCGAATGACGACTTTGATACAAAGGTTATAATTAGAACTAATGACGACTTTGATACAAAGGTTACAATCAGAACTAATGACGACTTCGATACCAACATTAAAATTAGAACTAATGACGACTTTGAAACAAATGTTAAAAATACAGCTACATAATGCTGACATTACAAAAGTTACATACAACGCGCACTTGTGTTATCAATAAGTGATGGTAAAAATAAAAAGAAAAACAAATGATTTAAATATTTTATTGGTTTACAATACATCACATATACACCACATATAGAAAAATGTCCGCATGGCACAGTAATCACTATGTACACAAATAGAAAAGATCAAACCGGGATCTTTTTATTTTATCTACAACTATTAAATACATTTAAATGTAAATACGAATACATACTTATGTCGTCACAATTAACACTCAAGCTACAATCAACTACAATGCCGTAAGGGCTGTCGACAGTTCTACAAATGTCAAAAAGCATTTACAGACCCTCTTGAGACACGATTACATAAGAATATTTGGCACATACACAAAATTTCACAAGACATTATTCAACTTTCACTTGTACACTGCTACATCTATAAGTCTAATATAATAATACTGTATACATTTTCGGAATAATTTAATAAATAATTTTTGGAATGGAAATTTCTAATTTTATCGACTATAACATTTTAACGTATCTACCGGAAGGGATCTTACAGTATTTTGTAGGAGGATGGTTATGTCGAAAATCTCCATGGAACTTCACCCGTAAATCCTTTGTCACGTAAATATAGGAGTTGCAGGAGGTCTTATTACAGCAGTAACGGAACAGTAACCCCCGTTTTAGCGCATTCTTCAGGTAATAAGGGTAATCTCTCACTATTAACAGGTATTTGTCATTAATCAAATGGATAAGTTCACCGATTTCTTCTCTTTCTTCATCTGAAATGGATTTACCACAGGATTTATAAACATGTTAATACAGGATTTGATATTAACATGTCTAACACAGTAGTGTGTTTGGAAAGGAAAGCTCTGCGGTTTAGAATTTCGTAAGCTGCTTTGTTATTGAAAACTTGAGTTAATTCAAGTAAAAGATGTTGATATTAGTTGCGATCTATGGGTAAAATGGCCATGCAACCAAATAATACATGAGTTGATGTTGATGAAATATTTTTAATATCTTAAAAATTACACAAAGTTAAGTGTTACAGATACATCGTACATTCTGAAAACGTCGTTAAGAGCAAAAGACTTGATACAATTTTGAAAGGTTGTATAGCATGTTTTTGGTATTTTACCAAACATACTCTATTTTGCCATATTAATACGGAAATATTTTCCTATACCTTCCAAAATGAGTTTTACGATACTCATTAGGTCGATGATAATGTGGAAGATTGTTACGAGATACCACGCGAAGATTTGTTGTGACGTAGAGGAAGGCTCTACAAGTAGTTTTGTTACAGCGATAACGCATAACTGATTTATTTTTCTTCGGCCCTGGAACCTTGTAGTACGGGTAATTGTTAACTATCAACAATCGTTTTCCATTGGTCAACTCAATAAGTTCTCCATACTGTTGGTTGTCGTGCCCTGAAAAGAACACACAATCAAGAAGAATAATTGTTGCATTATTATCTCGCAAATAGATTAGTAGAGATTAGTCACTCCTAACAAGAAAATGTAACCAGTTTTGATAATTGAATTGTCACTGTCATCTATTTTCGTGTTTGAAAAATATTAAAAAAAATAGTTTTTAGAGCGTTTAAGAATGAAACGATATCTCTCCGAACTTTTTCTTCGATTTCGTGTTTGCACCACATGTCGGCATTGTAAAGTGTAAATTACACCATGACAGCCATTAAATGGCTGACACATTGTCAGCCACTTAAGCCATTTAATGGGTTCCTTCAATTCCAAGACGGTGAGATATCTATACTTATCTATGATCTCGCATTAAAATTTTAGAATAATAATAATTAAAGTTAAAACGATATATAATTTCGCGTAGGTCATTATTACGACGAATAGATACAAGATGTTTGCTACGATAATCAATTCATTTAGATCTCCGATTCCCACTTTTTTGACGTCAAATAGAGATAATATGTATATTCTTCACATAAGATGTATTGTTATAACTTTGTAACGAAAATTAAGTTACTTTTTTATTATTCATCTTGGTAATAGTGTTTTTAAGAAAGCAGAAGGATGGATCAGAGTTGATAGGACTTATGATCTGGGAGTAGCTGTCTGCAACCGAATATTGTGGTTTAAAATACTACGACTTATGTTATTAGGATATAGATATAAACATAGATATATTGTTGAGTATGTACTTGAGAAAAACAAGTATTATCATTGATATATTATTTTATTTTACATGTTATTAACACATTCAAAAATCGTAATTCATTTTACTTATTGACAGACATGACGCTGATCTGCGCGACTGTGTTACTATAGATATAAAAACGTAACTACACATTATATAAGAGGATACTTTTCGTCTGACACGACAGGCGTCTGACACGACACGCGTCTGACACGCCACGCGTCTGACACGACACGCGTCTAACACGCCACGCGTCTGACACGACACGCGTCTGACACGCCACGCGTCTGACACGCTATGCATATAAATGTAAACCCTTAATTATAACACACTTTATACTTGTCGTCATCATACTGTTGCATCTTCACATACTTCCCCGTAACCGTTCTAGAGTACTGGGCAGGAGGATGACTATGTTGGCCATTGCTATATATCACGCGAAGATTTGGCGTTACGTGGAGGTAGGCGTTACATGAAGATTTGTTACAACAATACCGAAACACCGATCCACCTTTGATTATATCCTTCCTGTAGTAAGGATAATCGTTCGCAATCAACAATTGTTTGCCATTGATCAATTCAATGAGTTTCCCGTACCCTGGAAACAGTAAATACACTGTAATTTTTCCATTACCAAATTCTTGAAACTAGGACACTGCAGCGATTTACACTTTTATGACTGTTATTATTAAGTTAAAAAATTAAAATGTCAAATGTCGAAAAGGCAAGAAAAAGTAATAATAAAACTGTTGCAACATATGGCACATTTTTTCGGAAAACTTAAAATTAAGAATTAAAACGAACGATTGGTAAAATTAGTTTCCGTTTAATGATTATTACGACGAAAAAATACAAAAGCTGCAATAAAATGCACTAATTATTAATATAAAATAAAATAAAATGCTACAGCGACAATGAATTTAGTTTGATCAAAACTAAATTAATCAAAAATGCAATTATCGTAACACACACGGACCGTCCACGTCAGTTACACTTGAGATCTGGCTAACATGAGGCATCATTTCTAAAGTAAATTAAGAATTTTACCAACATCTACCTACAAATTAAACACTCCAGGATGTTGGATTTTACCGCACTGGAGATCTGGCTTAATTAGACATAATTTCATAAGATAAATAAAAAAACATTACTCGTACCAAAAATACAAAATTACAAATCAAAGACTACAGGATAGTTATGTTGGACTTTACTTTTTTTACTTGAAATTGTGATGTAAAGCAATACTAAACAAAGATAAGGATTAGATGTAGAAGATAGAAGATAACTTGTTGACATCGTGGCCGTGTATAGGGACCCGCTCGTTAGGGGATCTAGACCATCCTGAGCATACGAGGAAAAAAATACATAAGATGATCTTTTCCCAGATAATTTGAGGCTATTATATACCGGCATACTAAAATTAAAATAATCCCCAAAACAAGCAACCGCTACTTTTAGTTATATCTATTAAACTGTCATTAATAACACTTAACATTTTCACAATTCGTGTATTTTCACAACATTTATATAGCTGTTAGGATAACTACTACCACGGTAATCGTATCTTATTCCATAACACTATTTCTTTAGCAGTAGCATTAGCTAAAGAAATAGTGTTATAGAACCCTCCAAATGCGAATTACGATACGACTTACACTTGGCCATTTTTTTTTTGTTAATTTAGTCATATTTACTTTTATTCTTTCTCTCGGTTGCCAGGAAGACATTTCTGGTGATTAATAAAATGTTAAAAAAATTGTATGGAAAGTTAATGTAATAATGAAAAGAAGGTATCATCGATCTCCTCCACACAATCGACTCGTTGAAGGTGGCAGTCACTTCATTTTGTTCAGTCTTATCAATATAATAATATGAATTAACATTAGTGCCCAAACCCATATTCAATTGACATTCCGCGCGCAATTAGCTGATGTATTTTATGTTTTATACATCTTCAAAATCTATTAATCTTCTGTGTAATTAACACAAAAAATAAACGTAAATATCTAAAACATAATCGCTAGTGTTTAATTGTTGTCGTGAACGATTCGTGTGTGTGTAACCTTAGTCAAATGCAATATATTTGTAGAATAAAAACGAGATCTTAATCGAGATACATGATTATCACAAATGAAGCATGCAGTCTTAAATCAAACAAAGATAATATTATGGTATCACAAAACGTAATACTGGACACGTCACAAAATGCAAAATATCACACTACTATAAAACTATAAACCTCTGTTCAAACTATCGCGATACCGACTCTCCGAATAAGAGCGTTTTCCTGTCGTGCATATTTACGCCCACATGCGGGCCTCACTCACGCGGGTGACACTGGCATCCCTTGCATGCATTGCATATCGTTTGATGCATTGTAGTTAGTTAATTTATGCATGCGTGTGGGACGCAGTATGGGCATAAACACGCGTGACAGGAAAAGCGCTCTAAATCGTTATCGTGTTCCAATTTAGATTTGAACAGAGTCCAATTCTAAAAATAAAATACTTATTACTTCCAACTTAATCTATAAAAAAGACACGTCTGTTCACAGAAGGCACTTTTTGAGAGGGTAAACAATCGAAAAAATTAGTTGCTCTTAGAAATCAATAAAATAATCTTACATATTTAAAAGTAAGCAGTGTAAAATGGGTTACATATTAAAATCTTACAAACTATATCGTTACTTTAAAAAACTACGCAGTGTTCATGACTGTAATGTTGTAATCACACAATATGTTTAATACTATCTGGACGTTACAATTACGAAAATGTGATATTTATAAACTAATAGTCTTCTTGCGTATACAAAATTTCATCTTAGAAAATTTAATTGACAAAAATATTACTTTTATTTTCACTTCTTCGGTTTATATGTGCACTTCGACCACATATATTTATGACATAATTATATTTGAGGTCTCATCACAATGGTTGCTTAACGATTAACTACATGATATGCTATTCTACGATACACGTGTAAACATTGACATAGAGAAAATAGGCATAATTATACTGACCACATAAAAAAAGCTTTACAATAAGCGCGCTACGACCTACGTAATAAAATGCAATATAAGTCTCTTGAAATCAACACGAAACTACAAGCGGAGAACAGTGTACATGAATATATATCCCCCTATTATATCTTTGACGTTGTATATATTCAAAATAATACTATTTTAATGGTATGTGGAGATAATTGTATAACACAAGACTATATACAGACAACTTCCAACAATAATAAAATGTGTAAAGGTGAGTGTAAGCAAAACGCCTTACGCTTTCCGCTTATTTTCGCATTGATTTTAATCGAGCTTAACATAGTACTTAAAAGTAGTGAGTTAACTAATAGCCTGTGTAAACGCTGTGAGCTACCAAGTAATCGTAAAGTGGTGTTTGATAGAAGGGATTTTGCGGTTGGCTGTTGTCGGCCGTGGTGCTATTATTGGGGTTACTATTGGGGTTCCCATTGCTCATTTGCTCGTTGTGAGCCCCATTAGCTGTTGCGCTCGGGTGTAGAGAACGAACACCGTTGATCACCGGTGTTCTTGCACCTTTGGACTCTTTCTTAGCGCTTGGAGGATGGCTGTGGGCGACGTTAGCTTTGATGACTTCCAGTTTGTCTGTGATGATGAGGTGGGCCTTGCACTTCCACTTGGAGCCGTATGCGGTGCAACTCCAGCGATGAGCGTTGGTCCTGGCTTTCAAATGCTTGTAGAAGGTAAAGTTGTTCAAGCGAAGGTTGACTCTTCCATTGGGGCGTAGGTAAAACTCAACTGTGGAGGAAACAGAGGACGTTAGGAACTAGAAGTGGAAAGGTGGAGAAATAATTCTAGAATTCTAGCCAATCTTATCTATGCTAAAAAGAAAAAAAAATGGAGTAACACTAACTTAGTCACACTGGGTAAATAATTATTGTCACATGTTCAAAATGTTTATTTTAAAAACTTGTACAAACATTGGAATGGTAAGTTTAATATATTTTTAATGTTTTATTAATTTGCTTATCTATACCTATACAACCATATATGTATGTATTTATACAACGATTATTGTTTTTCACACTATTAACTTAAAAACTAATAAATCAAATGTAAAGTATTTTTATAATTCGCACTTTGGTGCGAACAAACCATTGGATTGAACAAACTAAAACATTGGATAAGTTTAAGAGTTTTTGATCTCTTAAACTTATCCAACGCAAAGGCAACGTTAGGCAAAAGCCTACCAAAGATCGACATTTGACTATTTCCACATACTAGACATTTTCAAATTTCGATTATGTGGTACAGAAATCATTTAATATTCGATTTTTATTAATAAATGGCGTTAGACACGGTTGTAATACAGTTAATTCTTAACAACCTTTTTTGCCGATCCATTCGAGCTTCGCTTGTGACCGTTCGCTTATAATCGCTTATGAAGTTATTTTTATAACAATTATATTATACTCCATATGAGCAAAGTCACTAATACTATTTTATACGTGTTAAACATGTTATTCGTCAATATAACTAACAATTTTACATATATATTTTATCAATAACTATGACACGGTATAAAATTAATAATTTTATTATTTATCACATAATGTATTAAACATACTATGATTTTAAACAGTTTTTTTAATATAAGTATCTTATTTAAGTAACTAAAAACTTAACATGTTAGTATAAATTCTGAACATTAAGATATTTATAAGCTATTTAATACTAGAACATAATACGAGTGTAGGTTTTAAGGCTGTTTTCTTTTCACGCGTGTTTTAGCCTGCATGCTCATTTGTCCGCATGCGTGCCACTTGCGTTTTATAGTTTCATAGACAGTTTCCTGTCATTAGTATTATTAGCGAGTAGCACATATACGGGAGAGACACGCGGTCATAAACCCGCGTGATAATAAAATGCCCTTATAATATGACATATTCTTAGGATATAATAAAACTACTTTAGGCATGATTTAATATAAAATATGTTCTAAAATCCTACGCGTCCGTGTACACTTGATATTTTTAAAGAAAGCTGACCGGTTTCTTCTTTTATTGCATTTTTCTTTGCCTGGAAAATATAAATCACTGTAAAATACATGCTTACAAAGTGGTCAGTTTACGGCAATTCTTTTTATATATATTATAAACTGCTTTTTTCGTTCATTTGTATGTACGTAACGTGTTTCATTTTAAATTTATTATTAAAAATTATTGCGAAAATTCGAAAGTTAATTGAAAATATTTTTTTTTATAATTTAAAAAGTAAATAAGTAGTTATCAAGATTGTGTTCCTTCCTTTACAACTTGTTAATGAGGGCAGCATTAATTTCCTTCATTATAATTAAATAGCAATTCATATAATGTGCGTTTTATCATCAACAAAGAATACGTATCATGCAGTGTAAATTTTGGAAAGCCTTATTTCCAAAATGAGTCAGAAGTAATAGAGAAAAAACATAAAAAAAAGTACAAAAAATTGCCCACTAGCTACTACCGCGTGAACGATAGTTGCATAGGCTACCAGGCTCGCGGCTTAAGCTACTGAGCAGTCGTCTAATCCGCTGCTGCTCGGACGTCAAATCTGTTATTTGAGCGACCGACGAGCTGTCCATGTTGGACTTTGTTCAAAAAATCTATAGAGTTACTTAATAAATAATCACTGAGCAACTTTTGACAGGTGAGTTAGCTACTACTTAATCGATAAACCTACCAGTTACTGAAGCGATAGCAGCCAACGGATGGCCATTCCAGCCTTACTGAGTGTCTGTAGTCTGTACCTATTCGCTACTATGCGTAGATTTAACCCTTCCAGTAAAACCAACATTCATAGGACCCTTGTAAGTTACTTATCACATATTTCCCTGTTACATTCCTTGAGATCGACTTCGGTACCTAACTTCTTCGATAAAACAAAAAACACATACCTCATACTCTTGCTTTTGTTTTTTTCTGTGCTGCAAGAAGTAGGTGTAAGGTGGATGTGTGTGTTCCGTCTGGGCCCTTACGACCGTCATGTTGTGTGCCACGTGGAGGAACCCCCTGCAAGACCTGGAGCCCATCTGGGTGCAGCTCCATCTGTAACCCGCACGGAGATGCTTGTGCTGGTAATACGTGTATCCGTTTAACATTAGCAGGTCCTTCCCGGTCCTACCTTTGACGAGCAGTACTGAAAACATTTTTTTGTTACTATGTATAATTGTTGGTTACCGTTGTGGTTTCGTCGATGGTTGCTCTCCTTTGCGTTTTGAAGGTATGTAACTAACATTATACTTGTTTATAAACAATTAAATTGATGATATGCTGAGAAAGCTAATATCTTAAGATTTCCCTACCCCAATCAAAGGTTTGGTTAGCTATGTGTTTGTATGTCTCCGGCATTTACAAGTCACTTTTTTCTAATCTGAATAAGTCTATTCGGAAGAATAATAAATTAACTAGGTATTTTGTACAATGTAATGAAATCTAACAATAAGAATAATGGGCTAACTGATGGAAAGTGAAAAATACTAATTACCGTGTACGGACGGCTGCAGCAAAAGATGAAGACTTTTAAAGAAAATTTCGCAACTTTTTTGAAGAAAACATTACAATAATTTCAAATAAATAAACATCTATTATTATAAACATTTATTATCATACTATTTTTGGTTTTTATGTAGTTAATACAGATCTACATATTAGTATATATCTTAATTCTATTACTTTCTTAAGGTGTAATGAATAATTTTATATTATAATAATTGATAATAGAAGTTACCGTAATTTACGTACATTTTTGGTCTTATTAATACCTATTTATGACTACAAAATAGACACAGAAAATAACACAAAAATAATTTTCAAGCTTATAGGAACGACCGCACATGATGCTTTTCTATTCAAATTGACACTAATTTGTACACATACACTTGTATATAAAAAGACAGGACACATAGAAGATGTATACCGCCTTTTTCTAACGTGACGATTTTTAACACCTACGGCAAGCCGCGCTTAAGGAACTTCCTACAAAAAAATTACATATATACGTGTACATACATAGATATACATCATCAACCCATTACTATCCCACTGCTGGGCACGGGTCTCAGAATGAGAAGGATTAGGCCATAGTCCACCGCGCTGGCCCAGTGCGTATTGGTAGACTTCACATACCTTTGAGATTATTGTTCTTATTTATCTCTCAGGTATGCAGATTTCCTTACGATGTTTTCCTTCACCGTTTAGCAAGTGATAATTAATTCCTACATAGAATTATGGCCTATAAACTATTTTTAATATTTAGTAGTAGGTAATTTTACTACTAGTACTTCATTTTAAAGTACAACCCTCCCGGCATCACACGATATACAGGAGGATCGTGGTTGTGCTTATCATTCCTCTTTACGATCCTACCTTCCTCGGTTAGTATCAAAGAGGCTTTGCATTTCCTGGAATTCTCCGTGCAATACCACCGTATACCAGAAGTCAGCCACATATGCCTGTAGAAAGTGTACATATCCAACATCACTAGAGTCTTTTCTGACGTCGTTTTGATGAACTTAGCTAGAAGAAAAAAATAACAATTTACTTTTGTTTCATTGAAAATCTTAACACACTTTAAAATAAAGTCCTCAATGCGACTATTACAAATACATCATTTGTAGAGGTATAATGCCTGCTTGAACATAACTATTTCACAGTAAAAAAGTTTCATCAAACATGATTGGGAGTTGGATGGGTGACTATTGGTGGGTAGAACATTTATTATCATTGATTAATAGTCATTACATCTTTTCGAGGTCTCCTAAGTTTGTTCCTCTGCAATTTCTAAAGATCCCAGCCCTCCAGTAAGTTATAAAAAAGGTTGAGCAAAATGAAAAATAACTAAATGTACCGTTACCGAAATATAATATATTAGTAAGTTTCCTTATAAATATAATCTTAATACAATTCTAGGTATATATTACATCTAAGCAGTTAGATTTATGTTAATTCATAATCAAAATATGAGAATACATGAGTAATCTAGATCTGTACCCTTGGTATGAGTTTTTACGTTTTGACATAAATGACTGTTTTTGTTTACGTATTTCCCATTTATTTTCCAATTAGTTCTGATACAATCTGCTAGGGGCGCTAATTGGAAATGTATGGACAATACGTAAACAAATACAAAGAAGACATTTTTGTCAAAACGTAAAAACTCATACTAAGGGTACTGGATTCAGGACAAAAGTTTGTTCGTGAAGCATTTTTTGTTGCGATATTTTAAGATATTATAGTACCACTTACAGAATACTTAATTAATCTTAACATAAACTCCTTTTGAAGTGAGACAGTACTTCGGAGGGGGGTGATTGTGGTCAAAGTCGTTTATCTTCAGTACAACACCCGCTTCGTCTAAAGACAGAACAACTCTGCACTTCTGCGTCGCGGCTTGGGAACAACACCACCTCCAACCGGCCAACACCTGCTTGTTCCTGTAGAAAGTGTGGCCTTTATACATCGCTATGGTCCGCCCATACGAAGTTTTTATGAATTCAGCTGAAAATACATATAATCAGAGACGTAGCGTGCCGGGCGTAGGGAGGGGCCGTCAGACCCCAGCCAGCGCTTTTGAATGAGACAAAATCTTACTCACTACTAGTTTTTCCCATTATAGAGTTCGTATTTATAGTGGAAGCGTATTTAGAGGAACGCCAAACTGTCAATACAATAGAATTAAAACACTTTAATTTAAAGTATATGTACCTATATTCTACAATTCACTCCTTCACAAAATAAACACCTCCCGACGTGATCGCATAGTTTGGTGCTGGGTGCGTGTGACTCCCGTTCCTTTTTAATACTAGTCCGTCGTGCGTCAGGAAGAGGGAGGCTCTACACCATTTTCCATTCTTATTGTACCTACAACACCATCGGATGCTACCCGTTGACAACTGCATATGCCTGTGGTAGACGTAGTCGTCCAATAAGGCCACGCGACTACCCCTGAACGTTTTGACGAAATTAACTGAAACAGTCAAAAATTATATAAGGACTAATAATTAATTATTGTAATAACCAATCATAAACAAGTTTTACAGTAATAAAATACGAAATAGGCGATATGATTGAAACGACTCGCTGTCTTTAGCCGTGTCTTATTTATCCTTATAATTAGTATCTAGACATACATAGAATTTTCTTATTATTATTTTTTTTTTAAACGCATATCGTGAATACCCGTTACATAACAAAATGTCTCATTCCACGATAATTTTAGTCTAAAATTATAAATTTTCTTATTGTTCACCAATATCAAACTTAAAAAAAGCTTAGTCCATTGAAATGTAACAAATTTTGGTCTGAGCGAAGGTCGGTGGAAAAGTCAAGGACGCTATTTAACTTATTGGATGTAAAGGGGAGTTTGTGTGAAGATACGTCCAAATTTGTATGAGTCATTCGTGTCACCGCTATCTTGAAAAAGGAGTGAAAATGTATTCGTCACACAGAAAATTTGTAAGAACATTTACCGTCTCAAATAGGGTTATCTACAATTTTGATTTTATTATTTTTAGAACCAAACTTAACCCTAAAATTAATAACGGAAACAGATCAAAATTTAGGATCAAATTTTATATTTATAACTTTATAAGAAAATCAATAATCATTTTGATAGAGGCTTTCAATAAATAATTTACTTAGTCAATATTTTTTTTAATAAAAATCAAATCCTTATTTCCTGACATACATTCCGGAAATAACACGATACTCAGTCGGCGCGTGTGTATGTTCCTCATTCTTCTTACGTACTTCTCCATCATCCTCCAATACCAAGTAAGCATTGCAATGACGGCGTCTGCACCGCCACCTGACGGCCCCCGCCGACATGTCTATGTGCTTATGATACACATAATTGTTACGTAATATTACTTGACTGTTATTTCTTGTTATTAAGAACTGAACTGCGAACAAAATAAGTCTTCAATAAATAAATATGTATTTAACAAGCTATATTCCGCGTTATATTTTTATGTAATATTTTCCCAGTACCCCATTCTGACCTATAGTACCTATAATCCGTGTAAAACTGGTAGTCAGACTGGTATAGAAATGAATCGCGTCGCCAAATGAATCGCATCGCAAATTGTATGACTACACCTGCTCGCAACAAGTTCAGAGCGGACTTGCAGTTTGGCGCGGACTATACCAGCTTTATAAAATTTGCTTTCTAATGTCTTACTTTTAAATACCCATTTGATTAAATTAGTCAAAATATAAATAAATAAAAAGTTACTTGGTATAGTTGTGTAGTATATACGTAACAATTTATAAAAAAAAAACGCTGGAAGATCACAATAGTTATTCCATATAACATACATATATGTAATTTAACAATAAATACAAACCATACCACTACTTTCTTACATTATTTTATACACTTACATGCTACATAACTATATTAAGTTATAAATATTTAAGATTGGTACTCATGTTGATTAATATTAAAACACATTTAATTTTTACAAAATAAAAATATAAAAAAAATACTATGTTCATATCTTTTATATTTGATATAGAGTTTCATATACGTATTCATGTATAAATTGAAGTGGGAAGGTCGGTCCTTTATAGAAGTAAACTCACAAAATAATGTTTTACAAAAACATAAGTGACAAAACTTGTGTGACACAGTTCTATGTTTCGGTGGAAGGGTGTAACTGTGAATGCCGTCTGACTTACATATGTGGTTGGTTACCTTATTGCTAAGGGATGACAACGCTCTACGATCTGGTTCGGATAGAACCTGTTCTATCATCTTCACGCGAAGGGGCTTCTTTGCGTGTTAGGCTTTTAGCCTTTCCAGTGATAATATGGAGTTGGTTGATGTTCAAGGGCGGCAAATTTACCTTTATATGGATTGCAAGTGCTTTTTCTACTTCAATCTTATACAAAAAGTAATTATCCCAAAACATATTTTTCATTTATTCAGCGATTTTTCAGCTATGGATTTAAAAAAATCTTAAACAAATAACAATTATTTACCATTTTGTAGTCCACTTAGTGTTCAGTCAGTGTCAGGTGTTTTTGAGGTCACACCTGAAGTCCATTAGGAGATGAATCCAATGCCTATTTGCTATCAAATTTTGAAAATTACAAAAAATAAAAATGTAAAATTATTAAACATTTACAATCATTTAAGATATAATATATAAAAAAATGCATTTAGTGTCATTGATGCGATCTTTGGATAGAGTAAATAATTTTATAACACTGTATGGTATTAGTATATCATTATATACTTTATTGAATACCAGCTTAAAGATAAGTAACTGTTGGATTTTTCCGGATCTAGCCATTTTATGAATTTTCAATATGTCTGGAATTTCCCGACATTTAGATGTCTTTTGTAAGCTGTTTTCAAGTGTTAAAATCCGGATAATTGTATCTGGAAAAGGCTATTAAATTTTACACATGAAAAGCTTTGAACATTTTCAAGGACTGCCTTAAAAGGGTTCGTTTTAAAAGGTTACATATTACTAAGGTATTTTTTTTCTTTGGCTTATGCTGTCATGAACGTTGCAGTCCCGTGTCAGTGCCTCTTATACAGATAAACGAAGTAGGAATAACATAAACATCTTAGAATCTTAGTATTGGTATTCTGGTAACTTCATTTTCAACGAAATATTAGATACTTCCTTCGGTAGCTAAAATGATCAGTGATATTTTTACTGTAGATATTAATAGTATTTACATCTACTAGGAACAGAAATATCATTATTGGTGAACATCATACTGTTAACTGGTCCCATCTTCGACTTTTTTACAAAGTCGACGATTTACGTTAAAAGCCAGTACAATTATCATGTCATCAGTATGGAACAATAAATTTATCTGTTCTGTAACGTATGAAACAAAACTTCTTGACGACAATCAAACATAATATTATCATTTCGTACACATATTATAGATAAAAAATGCACTTGATAGGTATAATTGACGTCAATTAAGACAGTATAGCAGAGCACTACTAAGACCTGCGATTACACTTTAAAGTAGACTCCATTTGGATTCTGATAGTACTTGTACGGTCCGTGTGTATGAACCTGGTTGGACCTGATGACCACGCCGTCACCGTCGAGTATGACGTAAGCGTTGCAGTGCTGGGAGAAGTGGCGAGTGCACTGCCACCTGGTGCCAGTCTTCAGACCGTAATGTTTGAAGTAGGTAAACGTGTTCAACATCGCTAGGACGTTGCCAGACTCCATTCTTATGAACGTCGCTGAAAATTAAACATGTGAATTATATAGCTTACGAGTACCTATGTATCAGTAGGTACACCATAATTAATAACATATATAAGTATACGATAGTTTAAGTAATTTATTTTTTCTAAAAATATTTTTTTCTATTATTTCATTAAAAGTCACAAAAAAGTTAATTTAATACAATAATATTCTTAACCATACCAAATTTACGTTACCAAATTTACGTTATTTAAAAAAATAGGATAAGACCAAAACAAGTAATTCTAGGTACTAACAACTGATAAACACAAAATAAAAAATTATAGGCAAAAATTTCATACAAATAAGTAATATCCCCACAAAGTGATAAAACACAGACAGACACTTCAAATGTTTATTAATTATATTATGTATATATACTTAAAACAAGCGCACATACTCTCCATTCTTATTACAATAATAATCGAACGGCGTATGTGTGTGTTCTGTGTTCCCTTTAACAATGAAGCCACTATCATCCACTACCATATACGCATTGCAGCCCTGGGAGTGCTGCCTGGAGCATTTCCACCTGTACCCGCCTTTCACCTTACAGTGCCTCGCATATGTGTAACTCTCCTTCATAATAAATATCTTGCCGTGAGCCATACGGATGTAGTTTGCTAGAACCAGATACATAGTGCCAACTTTTTATTATTTATTATTAAGTAGACAAAATAAAAATAAAACTGTTTTTACATTTTCGAATAAAAATAACAAATGCAAACAAATGATAAAAATAAAATAATAATTATAATATAATAGCATGATTGCAGAGGTGTGGTGTATTCAATTAAATATAAATTTAGCATGTTTTATATAGGTATCGTTATCGCAAAATTGCTAGTCCGCTCTGAAGTTGTTGCGAGCAGGTGTAGTCATACAATTTGCTATGGCGACGCGATTCATTTCTATATTCAGAGCGGACTAGCAGTTTTACGCGAACTATACTTATGGATGCAAAAGTGCAAGAAAAATAAATTATCATTATAGGGTTCCGTACGCAAAGGAAATAAAAAATTATAGTTTAAAAAACTAAAAACCACGCTAAAATCGCACAAGGAAAATCGTTAATCCTGTTTCCTGACGATCCCGATGAGGTGAACGGGATAAAATGATTTAAATCGTGTATTGTCATCAGTTCTTGATAATTGTTCAAAATTTTAATCAGACCATTAAAAGTGGTTAAAAATTGAGTTAAAAGATTCCATTACATACATATGTACATACAGGTCAAGGTAATAAAAGCGTGGTAAAAACGACCTGTACCGGACGTACCAGTTTTTCCATCCTTCTCGACATAAGGAGTATAGCCAATGGTATGGTATTGTGTTAGAAATAGAAACGTTTTTGAAATCTTTTTTTTATTCGTTCGATTTTAAATTCTGATTAATACGCCTATAGTATAATAAAAATTTGACATTTTAAATACTTAAGAAACACACCTGGACATATTTTTATTTCCAAAATCTACAAATAATAAATAAAATGCATTTCTATATAATAGTGAGAGATATATAAAATAAATAAAAATCACACGTAACTTTATGAGTTCAATTAATTTATTAGAATGTGTTATTTTAAAGTGTTGACGAAAACACTAAATTAGGCACATTTACAGGCAATAAAATAAATTTACATATTTTACATCATTTAAATTAGACATAATAAGTTCGCATATAAACATCATATTATCGAGCAGTGAATTTTAAACTGATATAATAAATATTATGTTACCGGTAAAATCTGTACAAAGACTATTAAGTATTAATATTAATTATTATTAATAATAAATAGCAATATACAGATTATACAGCCCCACACCTACATTTTATATCCTCCAATCAAATTTCTTTTGAAATTGCTTTAAATTATCTACTACAATATTTTTTATTACATACTTTATGTGAATACGTATGGATCAAATCTTACTACTAAACTTTTAAATATTTTTGTTAGCTACTTCGAGGAGTTATTATACGTGAACTTAATGTTATGTTTTTTTATATAAAACTAAATGACAAAAAATTTCATGTAAATATAACTATTACATAATAACCTTTTTAAATAACTATACACAGATACGTCAAAAAGGACTAATCTTTAATAATATTTATACATTAGTACTAAAACTAGTAGATTTTGTGAAGTCAACATTGTTAAATTCTTTAAGAATAAACATAAACTTTGTTTAAAATTACATTTAAATATTGTTCTTTATGAAATAAATTTATAGGAAGCAAAAATATAATTAAATTTAAATTAATCATTAAAATATTTATTACACAACTTCTTTTATTATAGCTGAAAGATTTACGGGATTTACTATTTCTTAAATTAAGTACCAAATATTTATTCTCAAAGAAGGACAATAGCACAAAATATTCATAATAATAAGTCTGGCCACTACATTGTATTATAGTATGATCGTGCTAGGAACGTATCGGGTAAAATATATTCCTTGTACTGAAAAGTATTAAAAATGTGGCTAAATGATCTAGACTACTAGGAATTAGTCTAATACTTTTCACGATACGGTACGTTGAGAGCACAGTGATGGTGAAGTGTAGTGGTTTATTTTTTAAATTGAAGTAGAAACGAGCTCGCAGTTCACCAGGTAGAAAGTGACCTGTACCGACCATGTACATCTGTAACGAGCTCCATATATAACAAGGTTCTGAAGTCATTCACCGACGTGTTGCTAGTTCTGACCAAAATAACAGTCGCCAGAACTACTTCAAGCTAGAAGTGCCGCATGGCGGTCCTACTTTAAAACCTATATCCGCATATACTCCCCATCCTGATTACGGTAGTACCGGAAGGGCGAGTGTGTGTGAACCTCACATCTCTTCAAGATGGTACCCTCATCATTGACCACCAGGTAGGCGTTGCACGACTGTGAGTAGTGTCTGGAGCACTTCCAACGTATCCCCATCTTCATCTGATAGTGCTTCGTGTATGTGAAATTCTTCGACATTATAAACGTCTTCCCGCTCACCGTACGAATAAATTTAGCTGAAAATATTTTTATTTTTATATATTTATTCAAACTTTTTTATTAGTAGACTGACATAACAAATTAGTAACCGAATTACATATAGCTTCCATTATTGTATACGTATTTAAACATTATGATTGCGTATTACTTTTGTGAAAAATATAAAATGTAACAACATCATTATTTCGTGTAGTGTCTAGAATATGAATGTGTCTGTGCGTGTGTGTGTAGATATTGTACAAGATTTAAAAACGTATTTAAGTAAATACCTTATTTTAAGCTCTAAATCAACCAACTTATATAATTTCACTTTAAATTAATTAAAAAAATGGAAGTAAGAATAAAAACAAATTTTCTCATGTTTCTACTTAATTATATTTAGTAATAGGGAAAAACAATGAGACTTAAGAGTAGATATTTAAAAAAGCTATACAATTTACAGGTTTTTGACACAGATCACGATCACAAAAATTTCGAAGAGTAAAATTTGGCACGAGAGAAAATTAAATATTTTAAATTTTACACTAATATTAAGTCTTCATTACATTACAATAAAGTAGAAATTACTAAGTAACTTTTTAGACTATTAAATTATTGAGCTATAGATATGGAATAGATCAGCTTTAAGCTTTTGTTTAAATTATTTAGACAAAGTATATCGGGTGAGATACACGATTTACGATATTGTAGTACAAAGAATAAATTGAAAAAAGTTAAGGGCTAGATTAGGGCTTGCGCACAGGAGGCAGTCTCTGCGTACTTTTTGTCCCTTAAATTGCACACAAATATATACCAGGCACTTAATAACGCAGTAAATTAAAAAACCTACATTGACTAATTAGACTGAACTAAAGTAGTCTTCAAAATTATACATGGCAATGTTGATGATTAATCAGGAGTAACATGTTAGTCAATTGTTTATTTCACGAAGACTGGCCATCATATGTTTTACGTTTCGCGGACATAAGTCAACAATAAATAGCCCCGCAGTGCACCGGCCCTTACCACATATTCCTATTCAAAAATTATAATCCACGTTATACTGGTATAAATAGAGCCTAAGTGATTACCATTGAGCGTCCTACTTACAAAGGAATTTATAATTATCTTAATTGTGCACATTACACGTGATTTTTATATACAATATACAAATTAAAACCGCTGTATCATTATCATTATTCTATTACGCACACGATTTACACCTGCTAACGCCATCTATTGGCGAAGTTTTGAAACGATCAACAAAGTATTGTGAAACCAGTTTTATGTAATACGGATTACAAAATTTCTCAGCGGCTAATTACGTTTGGTGATATTATATAATTTATATATTAAATGGGTATATTTCAATATTTTAACAATTGAAAAATATCTATACGGGATATATTGATAAGTACATATAAATGTAGTCGCCACAAATCAACGATCACCCATATACAAAAAATAAAATAAAATATTTATTTTGCAAAAAATAACTCCTTAAGGGGTTTACGTTGGCAAAAGAAACGTACAACTAATCATGCTATCTCTACAAAAACATACATTTGGAATGAAGTAAAGAAAACCTACGTCATCACATTCTACCCAGGCAGTACTTGAAGATAATAACTACAATTGATTAATATTGTCTAAATAATTTTAGGATACTATAATTAAATAATGCTCATAATATTTAATAAAAAAGAAACTTTTTTTTTTTTAATTTATCAACATACATAAAATATTTTCACCAAATTATTATTCGGTCACTATGTGACAACAATAATTTTACACATTACTTAATTAAAAAATTATAATTTTCACTAAATTAATTATATTATCAAACCGGAATATAGAACACTATTTTAAATAATTAACTTATACAAGCTAAGTACACACACATATTTTTTTATTTACTATTGACTTGCTAAGTAAAATTGTCTATATTTAGAAAAATTGGCCACAAAAAGTCATCATTAAATATATTTTAAGTATTTTCACAGCACTATGTATATTTCTAATTAAAACTAACATGCCTAATATAATTTAAGCTGAATTTATTTAAGTATTATCATATGATACAATATATTTATAATAACAAAAAGCCATAGAATTAATATCTATGGATGTCTTGTTTATTTTGGATATTTAAACATACTCCTCTAGCCAAGATTCCAGACTAATATAATAGAGGAATTAACATGTTATTTGTAACGTGATAAATAGACAATATATGGAAAAAATAATTCAAATTTAACCAGATTCTATAATGGAAATAATGTTGTTTTAAGTACTGGAAGCCAAAAAATCTTTACATTATTTAATTTAAACAAGTATTTGGGACGTGATATAATATAAAGTATAAAATATTATAATTTGCAGTAAGAAGAATGAAACAAATAAACTCATATTCTAGTCTACTGATGCAGTCTGCTAGATCCATAAGTACAGAATTTCAATTGATTAAGAATACCATCATAAGATAACATACAAAAAGTTGAAATAACAAAAGTACATTTGACTAAGCAACACATATTAATAACAGTCAACAGATATCTGTTTATTGATAACATTTAAAGATAACAAACATGTCATTTATTGCTTTTACTCAGACTCCACTTACTCAAAACTTATTATTGGCAGAATTTGTTTCAGCTCAAATTTTTTTATTTTTTGGGACATAGGATTGAACAGAGATAATGATTGGCGAGAAGTAGTTTTTTTGGTATCAGTCGTTAAAGTTATATTTAGTGTAGTTGTCAGCGTGGTTGTGGAATCCCCTGTGTTTTAGGTATTTACCCTCCACCGTGGTTTGAACACAGCTGTTGCAGCCCGTCCGCTTCCTATCCCTGCACGTCCAGTTGATAGTGTTCTGGTATCTATTGTTGATCCAGTACTTGTTGTCTTTGTATATGAGCACCATACTGCCTGAACGGTGTGATGGCAAGTAGTATATACCTGTAACACAACCTCATGTTAATACCTCATATATTACCTTACATTAAAACAGGCACACACTTGTAAACAGGAAAATACTAAAAACAGATTTAAATAAAAAACAGTTTAGTTAAAAATAAATAAAATAAAACACCATCATTCTTTATTTCTTGATTAAAAGTAAAAAAAAAACATAGGGTTCTGTAATCAGAATACTGTATTCTAAAACCGTCACAAAACGTAGACTCTCTCTCTAATAATTTACAAGCGTTCCAAAGACACGTGAAAAAAATCACTAAGTACTTTATTATCAATATTATGTACATCACATGATTCAGAAAAATAAAAATGTATAACTATAACGTTAAAAAGTAGTAACAACTATACTTAAAGCTAGAACTTAAAATTAGTTTCTATAATAGTCATTTATTAAGGGATAGGCGATTTACAAAATCTTTTTCTCTTATATATCTACCGTCGTGACATTGACGGAGGCGGGGTGGGTCGTGGATGTGCCGACCTCTGAATATTGATATGTAGTCCCTGCCATCGGAGCCTTTGTACGTGATGACATCAGCTCTGCATCCGTGGACGTCTCTCGACGAGCAGTACCACTGCTTTTTGCCGTGAGCCTGATGGTTCTTCATGTAGAAGGTGAAGCCGTTGAGCAGTAGGAGTCCAGCGCCCGTCCTCCCTGGTATGAACTGAGCTGGAACTGTAGGCATAACCAGGTTACCTTAGGTGAAGCAAGGGGAAATAAAACACAGTGGGGTATGAATTATTTATTTGACACACAAAATGAAACAAAGTAGTCGAGGCATGTTTTCTCAAAAATACCATTAAGAAAACATGTAATTTATTAAGTCATAAATGTCGTTTATTGTCAGGGTGGGGGGAAAGGAATTAGGATTGTATGAGGTAGGTAAATAATAAGACCAACAGGTTAAAATTTATTTAATTTCTCTTTGTTCTTCAGAGGGGGGGGAATGGGTAATTTTTTTCATAAAAAAGAAACACCAAACACTTTTTATTTTTTAAAATAAAAATCAAAAATAAATAAATAACAAAAAAAAAGAAAAATTCTTCATATTTTGTGAACAAGTTGACATACAATATAATTAAAGTTTTAAAAGTAAAAAAATATGTAATGGCACCATAGTTTCAAATTGTTAAAAATAAAATATAATATAGGAAAAGATCTCCAAAAAAGACAAACAAACACAGTTACTGAATTACTTAAAACTAAATTTATGATATTACAATAATAAGCCCTTCTGTGAAAAAATACAACACATATTTATGAATGTACAACTTTCGTTAGTAAATTTCTCTAAAAAGGCGTGAAAAATAATGCCCCTGTATTGCTTTTTATAACAACTTCGCTTAAAAAATTGAAAGTATCAAATTACTTGCTGAATATAAATAATAAAAAAACATTGATATATCAATCTTTGAGAATTATAGAGTAATCTTACATAAACATTTACCTTATCAGGAATCGAACCTGGTAAAACATTACTAAGATCTACAATACAAAAGTGAATGTATGATTCAAACCCTCAAGGTTTCTTGTAACAACAATAATACCTTACCATTCAGTAATATGTTGTTCTTGAGTTTGGTAAACCCATATACCAAATGCAAGAATTAATGAATCTATCAACCCACACATACCATCGAATCCATGCAAAAAAGAACTTCAAGGTTCGAACTTGACTTTTTATGTATTAGGAGTACTATAACACAAATTTTACTTAACGATATAGAGTTGAGTTTATCTTCTGATGTTTTCATAAGTTTCATATAAGTATAACTGCCTTACTACCCTTCAGATCAGCACCACTAATATATATTTATTATATTGTCAAATTTAACCATAGATTATTGGAAGTGAACCCATAATTTCTTAGTATAAGTCTGAATTGCTACCCTCAAATAAAGTGTGAGAATCGAACCCACTCGTATCCTCTTATGACCCTTTTAACCTACTATTACTTACAATACAGTTGGTCCTATACCAAGAATCGAACTTGGGCATTTAGGTACATCATAGTTATATGTAACAATTTTTACTACCACTACCACCACTACAAAATACACTGGTGTGCACCAATATATTAACTTTTGTTAAAAAGTTTCTTGGGAGTCAAACCCACAATACTCATGTGAATTGTGACAGTTTGTTACAACAGTTGTAATAACGAGTCCAAGGATCGAAATTGGATTTAAAAGCGTCAGAAAAAAATAAGACATATTTGTGTTGGGAGTCGAACCCAATCGCTTGCAAATAACCATTAATTCTGTTAACATTAAGTATCAAAATAAAGTAGAAACCATTATTGAATATATGCCCGATTTAACATAGGTAAGATGGGATTTGAACCCACCATAAAAAAGTATCAAACAATTACTCTTAATGGGAGTCGAACCCAATCACTTGTAAGTTTTAAACTTTGCTTAAAGCTCTCAACATACTGTAGAAATCATAACTAATATGTGCCCAATGTAACTTGGGTAAGATGGGATTCGAACCCACCATAAAAAAGTATGAAACAAATACTGTTAATGGGAGTCAAACCCAGTCACTTGTAAGTTTTAAACTTTGTTTAAAATTCTTAACATACTGTAGAAACCATTACCTAATATGTGCCCAATGTAACTTGGGTAAGATGGGATTCGAACCCACCATAAAAAAGTATGAAACAAATACTGTTAATGGGAGTCGAACCCAGTCATGTGTAAGTTTTAAACTTTGCTTAACATTCTTAACATACTTTAGAAATCATTACTGAATATATGCCCAATGTAACTTGGGTAAGATGGGATTCGAACCCACCATAACAAAGCATGAAACAAGTACTTTTAGTGGGAGTCGAACCCAATCAATCGAAGTTGTAAACATTGCTTAAAGTTCTCAATATAACAAATAAATCATTATCAAATATATGCTTAATGTATCTTAGGTAAGATGGGATTCGAACCCTTCATAAGAGAGTATGAAACAAATACTTTTATTGGGAGTCAAACCCAATAACTCGAAGTTGTAAACCTTAAAAAGTGCAACATAACATTTTTTTTTATCACAGATAGTTATTTATTACAGTGACTATTACATTAACGATTCAAAAACTCCTAGCTAACCACTAACCCATTGGTTTGGTGCTGGCGTGGATAACTTATCCCCAATAGTGAGATATTAACTTCTTGCATACATCGATTACTAGGCTCAATATTACATCGATGGGAATCGAACCCATACTCCACCTATTTTACGCATTATTTTTCATAAGACACTGGAAGAACACATGTCTTTCAGGACTCGAACCTGATAATATCTAGGAATAGGGTTTAAAATAATAATTAAATGAAATTAATAAAACATTGATGATAGTTTAACAGTTTGTAGCTCCAGTGTTGATATAAACAATAACACTTTTAATAATTGAAATTCTCCACTGACAGTGATTCAACAAGTAACATTTTTTAAGTCAAACAAAAGTTGTACAGTCATTGTTTTTCTTTAATGTCATGACTTATTGGTAGCATATCAATAAAATGTAACAAATTCTCACAGAAGAGTCTATATTAACTGCGGATGTCTGTCTTTAGTAACTACATACATAGTATACAAACAAACATTTACTTTCTTTTAAATCTTTTCAAAGGCACTTGAAAACTTTTGGAAATCCTTTTAATAACAACTTACGGGCTAGTACTCACCGAACTGCCGACAGGAACGAGGGACAAGATCCCAAAACAGGATAAAAGCGGGAACAAAAACTAACCTCACCTTAGCACTTCACTGCACCATTATATCACCAAAAAAGGGCATTTACCACAACTAAAGCACTTATTCACCTAATTGCTCGCAAATACGATAAATAACTCTGTGTTTTCAAACAAAAAATCGCGTAAAACAACATAAAAACACTTTGACGTTTCGGAGCTTGAAGGTTCGAATAACAAAAACACCGGATTATATCCACTGTCGCGTAATATAAAGCGCCCCGGATGGATATAAGAGTCGGAAAACCGCGATCAACTCTATCTCGATACATTTTTTCCAGAATTTACACAAATAAAACTATAAAACAACAGTTATTTGGCATCGAGAGAGTTATTTTGACATTTCTAAAGTGACTGTGACGGGTTAAGGCAAGCCATTTTTTGTGCCACTATTTACGATCTCGTCTTTTGAGCAAATATTAAATGGGGGTAAAAAATAAAAATTATTGGTAAGTGTAATTTGTATCAAAACCTCTACAAAGAAAGTTATAAAAGTTATCTAAATAAATAGTATAATAATAATTCAAAAGATTATAATTTAATACACGTTTCAGAGTAACTATGTAATTATAGTTAGAGTAACAATATTTATAATGTTTTTTATACTATGAGATAAGTAAACATAATATGTAATAGTCGATTCAAGATGTACTAGGAAATGATAGATATAAACAGTTAATAATATATTATTTAAATTACGGATTATGATTACAACCAAAACAATTAACAGTTTAATATGAAGACTTCATCCGTATTGACCGATTTATGGATTCATAGTCCATGTCAGCTACGCCCATGTATTATACCTATTATATTTCTCAAGTTTAATGAACATTTCAGTACGGCTTTTCAAAAACAAAAACAAAAGCATTTATACCATAGGCGTTTCGGTATGTGCTTTTTTTTTATTTTATGATGGGACGACTTTACTATCTTTTATCGGGAATAAAAATAAAGAAATCATTATCCTATGTAGCGTGTGTGTGCAGGAAGTATCTTACGTAAAAGTTTCATTAAAATTAGTAAAGGCCTGTACAGGCATTATAAGTAAGACGCTTAAAGTAAGTTAGTAAATTTGTATTTAAAAGCTACAATTTTATAGTTTTGGTGGTCACGCTTATGGATAACTTCTGAATTACAGAATTTTAGCTTATAAAATGCGTGGAACTATTTAAAATAAGTACGTAATAAGTATGATATTTAAAATATATCCCCTTGTAGCGACCTCTATTAGTAAATATTTGCATTTAGCTTACAATACTACGCCATCTAGCAAACACTTCGGTACTTTGTGTTACGTATGGGCTTGACGCATTTCATTTAGTGTTACATATATCCGACAGATGGCGTTATGTACCTAATGTTTGATTTTACCGTTTCAAATAGTCCTTGTTTATAAAAATACTTCCTTTATTAAACTTACGACTTTTTCGCATATTTTACGGGAATTTTACGCAGAGACAGACTATAGTTTTTTTTGAATAAAAAAAGTAACATCTTTCACGGGTTTACGCGCAAGCAGATGCAAGAATGAAATGTTCACATAAATAATATCTAGGCACTTTGCATAAGCCGAGAACAAAACCTCGTAGTGCCATCTATTCTAATTTGCAATATTACCACCATAAAGCGTGATGTACGGCCCATTTCTAATTTAATGGAGACACTGGTGGCATCTTAGAACTAGTTAGAATTGGTTGCAATAAATTATTCACGCCTACATACCTACACCGAATACCTAGGTAACTAAGCATGTCTAGAGAAGTTGGTAAACCACTTTGAATATCGAGTTGCAAATTCCAATAGTGAAATACCTTGTCGTGAGGAAATTAGTAGATAGGTACAGCTTAAATGGGTACCTATTCGGTACCTATATTATGTTTATCTTCTTTTAAACTAAGTCTAATACGTTTAAAGGAGGGCAATATGTATTGGTAATATAAATAATAAAAAAACTAACTTACAAAACTTAATTAACGTTTTCTATCTTATCTTACCTGATTTAACAACTGTAATGGCAGAAGCCGTAAGGAGACCCTTACAAAAAATACAATACCTACAAGACAATTTGATATAAAATGGATTAAATAGAGCTGATCAAAAAAATCTTAACAGTATTCCAAAATATTGGTTAGAGTGAGGCAGAAAGATCTTTGTCTCTGGTCACAGATCGATAAATAAATATGCTTACGTCAGTAGGATAATATATCTATGGCTTTTACAGTTTCGATGGAGTGTAATTGACGTCATTTGTTTTTCGCATGAACTTCATAGTAATGGCGTGAATGACGTCATTTATATTCTTGTAACCATGAACTTATAATTTATGCGCTATGCTAGTAAAGTTTCTGATCGATTTAAAGCGAAGTCGTGACGATAACTATGGAATTATTCTTAGGACATCGTAATTAATAAATGATTAAAAGCTCTATAACTTTTTTATATAATATAGCAGTAGCAGACAAGCATGCAGTCCACCTGATGGTAAGTGGCTAATGCCGCCCATGGACATCTGTAATGAACCCTAGATTAGATATTCCCACCTGAGGTCTACCACAGATGAACCGCTAGTGAGGACTAAGCTGGAACGCCTCAGAAAATTTATGTATGTCTCGCTTACCACACCCTTCAAATCAGAACACAACAGCGCTTAACACTACTGTTAATAGACAGAAATACTCGTAGGTGTCGCGGTGATGCCGCCGGAGTTGAACCGCGAAGGGTTCTACCACCTTCGTCTCTACCTGTAGAACTCTATATTCGATACTGGAGGCCACCATCACACCTATGTAAAACTATGTTGTGTTCGTTTGAAGGGCTTGGTAAAGTAGAGACCTAGGAGAGCAGAGTGGTATTAGACTTTCAGGAGTAGAAATGTATCCGATCTCGGGTAGGAATATATTTATGGTTGATTTCAGGTAGGACTCCGTAGGACCCTTAATATGCGGTTGAATACAGTTGGTTATTGGCGACTGTGGTCACTTAACATCACGTGAACAGCTGTACAAAGTGTCAAGTTTTGCTTTATAAACTGCTATAGTTTGTATTAAGACAGAGTTAATTGTCCATAGCAATATTAAATTTTTTCTCACGAATTCTCTCGTGTTTTATTACATTTGTCCATAATCCATAATCCGTTTTCTAGCGGTCTGGGCTAGATAATTAATTTTACCCAGAATTACTACATCTTAACTCGCGCCAACAGCACACTTGTTTGCTAACTTTATATTATAAAAAATAAATATCTTACTTTGTCCTACGAAGGGATCCTTAATGATTAAACTGATTTACTTCTCGTGTTAATTGTTACATTGATTTGGTATATAAAAAAAAGTTGCATCGGCCGGGAATCGAACCCGGGCCGCCCGCGTGGCAGGCGAGCATTCTACCACTGAACCACCGATGCTATGTAAAGTGCATGTAAAATTACATTTATGTAAATAGAAAACTTCTTATATACGATTGACATGATAATATTGCTTCATATATAATTACAACTGCAATATGTCATCTTGAATAATAATAGTGTTAACACAGCTGTTTTGTAATAATAATACCTACATTTTAATTAAACAACAATAAGTGGTCTTATACCTTTCTAATTAGGCATTTTTGTATCAAAATGTAAAATAGCCTGTAACTTTAAAATAAGGAGAGTTTGTCCAATGGTCGAATTTCAGTCGTAATCATTACTTAAAAGGAGAAAATATATTGGAAAGTATATATCCATGTTTCGATTTTTTCGCCAATAGCTTTCTAACAAAATAATATTTAATAAAGAGTATTGGTTGACTTTTTGTCAAATAAATTCTGAACTCTTGCCTATAGATAATGGATAAAGATTTAAAAATATTTAATATATTTAAAATGCTATTATTAAATTGTATTTAAAATATTTAAATTGCTTTACAAGGTTTTAGGTTACGTTCCTCCTTGTAACTACCTACATAAAATAAACATTTGCTCTATTTTCTATTTCAAAAATATTTCTCTCTGTCGCCAATTTTAATCAAGCCGCTCCGAACCGCTCTTGAATTTCGGGATCTCTATGTTATGATTGCTATCGCCTCTACCCTTAGAAAGCAGAGATGGCGACTCTTCCCGAAAATTATCGATTTCGATATCGACTCGATTCGAAGTCAGAATAATCGATACGCAAACAGAACGTGTATCGAAGTGGATCGCTCAAAATTTTTTATTTAATATAAATTAACAGCAATAATTAGCAGCTATGAGAATATAGTAGGTACATATGCAAAAAGCTCACCTATCATTTCGTGTTGTTCACAATTGTTAAAAAAACAAGAGACTAACACGAAAAAAACGTGATTAAAAAGTAGGAAGGTGTTATGCAAATGCAAATAAGAAACAAGATTGCGATTTTCGGGTAATTTTAATCGATTATTTGCGTTGTATCGGTGCAAAAGACTGATTTTCGGTTAAAGAAATCGAGTCTTCGATTAAACGATTTCAGATTAACCTCCCTAAACTCCCAATCACAAGATACACAAAGCGATAAAGTCCTACAAAGACCTTTCAACGAAAATTATTTTAGACCCTTTTATATTTTAGTTACGACAACAATGAAGTCTGGAGAATCACGTTTGACGCAAGTTTGCGATATAGAAATCGATTTCATTTTATCTTAAATACATTCTGCCGGCCCATTGAATTGGGTTTAGACTTGGTAGATGTAATTATAACGTATTAGAAATTATATATCACTTGCTTAAACGGTGAAGGAAAACCTTGTAAGGAAACTTGCATACCAGAGAGATTTATAAAAAAAAATCTCAAAGGTATGTGAAGTCTACCAATACGCACATGGCCAGCGCGATGGACTATGGCCTAATCCTTCTCATTATGAGAGGAGACCCGTGCCCAGGGGACGATAATGGGTTGATGATGAAGATGTAATTATAATAGTAAATAAGCGGAATGGATGATTGGATCTATAGATGGAAGAGTGAATGATCATGACATAATTAGTTAACAAATAAAGTAATTTTATTTATATTCAACTAACAATGTTCTCTAAAACTCTATTTAACAAAATCTAGCAGGTAAAATTGTCAAATTTTGATCTATGGTATTATAAGTTACGGTGTATTATAAATCTGAAGGAGGTTCGGCTCTGCCTGCATTACCAGTCTGAGTACACCTATTTCTGCTTATGTCAAAGGATATTCTTTTCCGAGCCGTCTTTTCTTAGTCCTCAGGATTAGCGGTACATCTGTGAACGAGCTCAGGTAGCAATCTAATCTAATCTTATCTGAGGTAGATTACAGATGTCCACGGGCGGCAGTAGTCACTTGCCATCAGATGGACTCCCTGCTCCTCGTTACTCCTATATTATAAGCAAAGTTTATCGCAACAAATTGCGTTAATTTATGTGATTTTTTTCCGTTAGCTACATCAATTAGAAACAAAAGTTTAATAACAAATGTACAATATTGCTCACTCTGCTGATAATTATGCTGATGATGCGAGATACATTCTGCGCAATCTCGCGTAGTTTGTTGCGTCAACGTGATAATTTCGTTTTAATAATATTACAATTAGATTGATTATGATTTTTTATCAATTATTATCATGATTTGAGATAGTTTCGCAGCTGTATATTTTGTTACATCAATGTGATATATACTATTATTACTACTATTACTTAGATCATTTATATTTGTTTCTGGTAGAGTCTGCGGCGCCAATTTGATGAATTTGATTAGAAGGTCCACCGGGCGGCATATGTGTCAACATTTTCGGTAAAATACGCGTTTTTCGGTATTCAATTTTGCGACCCCAACAGCCCTTTAGCAGCAAATTTACCTAACATGGTTTCCTTTAAAAAGCATTTTTCCAAGGGCACGACTAACTTCAACTCCACCCCGGGTGGCTTGTTTCTACGCTAGGCCACTGCAAAAATCTATAGTCTATAAGATTAGGGAGATTTAAAAAAAAACAAGAACACATTTACAATATTCTTCATCTAATATGCCGGCGGAAAACTGGGTCAGAACGACGTTATATATGACACGGGAGCGTGTCATCACAAATCTGTTTACCAAGGATTATGCCGCTCAGGTAACTGCCGGAGATGGGTTGCAGCCTCGTGTGACGTCAAGTTGATAAATGGGTGTTTTTGTTTATATTATTTTCGCCCTCTTACATAACTTGAGATATTTTAGCAGCTTTTATGGAAGGCGGTAGAACCCTTTGTGATTCGACTTTGTGGTCCGACGGCACCACCACCACACCTATTTCTGTCTCATAATGGTAGTGTTAAGTGCTGTAGTGTTCTGGTTTGAAAGGTGTGGTAAGGGAGACATACTTTTCCGAGGCGTTCCAGCTTAGTCCTCAGGGACAACGGCGCATCTGTGGCCGAACTTAGGTAGGAATATCTAATCCTATCTGGGGTTGATTTCAGATGTCCATGGGCGGCAGTAGCCACTTACGCATGAATTCATGCAGACATGCATCCAAGCCTAACATGTTTGCGTGCGTGCTACTCGACAGGCATACACAGACAATCTACCTTCCGTCTGGCGCTGTCTTGTAAAAAAATAGTGAGCCTTACTTAATTCATAAATAATTATTTATTTATTAATTTATTTACATAGATGTTAAAATACAAAATGTATGCCAATTACTTCGGTCGTCCTTTCTCGGACCGCATGATCCCAGCAAAGTGTGATTGATGAAAATCCATGGATAACATTTAAAATGGCCGCCCCAAATAAAGATGGAAGACCGTTTGTCACCTGTTTAGCCGCAGGTGGCTAAAAGTATACGATAAATGTACAAACAACGTTTTGTTTTATCGCAAAACTAGATTTATTATAAAAACGGGTTATTTAAAAAGGTTTCTTTTATA
Organism: Epargyreus clarus clarus; assembly: GCA_014595695.2. NCBI lineage: Eukaryota > Metazoa > Arthropoda > Insecta > Lepidoptera > Hesperiidae > Epargyreus > Epargyreus clarus. The sequence continues at coordinate 1,606,703 of JACTTY020000073.1, forward strand.
ATATAGAAGTAGTAAGCGAGCAGGCCGTCTACCTGATGGTAAAAAGCTATTGCCGCCCATGGATATCTGTACCTTTACCAGGAGTTTTTACGTTTCGACAAATATGACTGTTTTGGTATTTGTTTACGTATTGACCCATACGATTTCCTAGTTCTGACATAATCCGCTAGGGGCGCTGTTTGGAATTTGTATGGGCAAATACGTAAAATATACCGAAACAGTCATATTTGTCGAAACGTAAACACTCCTGGTAAGGGTACTGTAGTCCGGCTGCAGGTGGGTCGCTAGCCCTGAGGAATAAGTTAGTAATCTTCGGATAAGTACATATGTATCCATTATGTATCTTACCATACCTTTCAACTGGCTGTTTACACGGTTGCACTTAACACTGGTATTAGTCTAGTATTAGATGGTGCCTAGAATAGGAACCACAGAGGGCTCTACCACATTTATATGCTACGTAAATGGTATTTTATATGGTGCATATTGGTACTTGTTAGCGTTATTGCATTTTACTTTTGTATGTGTGTTTTACATACATTACTATTCCATTCATGCACACAAACTGAGAAATGCAAAAATAAATTTTCTTTTATTTAGATTGACTCATATAATGTAGCGTCATAAGTGGAGCTATAAATAATATAAACATAATTTATTCAAAATAAAAAAGCATTTTGCATCGGCCGGGAATCGAACCCGGGCCGCCCGCGTGGCAGGCGAGCATTCTACCACTGAACCACCGATGCTACGAAAGTCCATTTTAATTTAGAAAATATGTTTTGAATACTTTACATAATTTTTATGATAAAGATAGTAGGTAGGATGTTTCGAGTCATTCTAGTGGCTTCACAATTCACGTCTCTTTCTGTCAATTTCAGCAAAAGTATTTTAATTTCGTCGACATCTGTAATTAACTACAGATAAGATAAGATTCCCACCTGAGGTCGGCATAGATCAGCCGCTACCACTGAGGACTAAGCTGGAAAGCTTCTGAAAAGTATATTTTTATTAACACACTTACTAACACACCAGCTTTTAACGCTGCTCTTATTAGGTAGAAATAGGTGTGGCGGTGGTGCTGCCGGATTCGAACTTCGAACAGGTTCTCCATTACCACCTTTAGATTTAGGGACCCTCGTAAATGGATACAGCGATGAGTATTTTTTTATAATATAGGTATTTTAGTAGCAGACGAGCATGCAGTCCACCTGATGGTAAGTGGCTACTGTCGCCCATGGACATCTATAATCAACCCCAGATAGGATTAGATATTCCTACCTGAGGTCGGCCACAGATGCGCCGCTACCCTTGCGGACTAAGTTGGAACGCCATGGAAAAGTATGTCTACCTTACCACACCCTGCAAACCAGAACACAGCAGCGCTTAACGCTGCTGTTATGAGGCAGAAATAGGTGTGGCGGTGATGGTGCCGGAGTCGAACCACGGAGGTTTCTACCACCACCACCTTCAGATTTAGGGACCCTCATTAATGGATAGGTACAGCGCTGAGTAGGTATATGAATAAACACCAGTTTGATCAACACCATATTAGTAATATTCCAAATAGACACGAAATATTGTAATAATATGCAGTGGAAATATTCAATAACGTGCCTGTATAATTTTTATGACGTAAATGGAAATACCATGTGCTCGAGAAAAACGCCTTTGAAACCGGTGTGTTGCCGTCAATTCCCGCTTTTTAATCCGAAATTGACCGATTTGACACTGTTTAAAAGACACTTTTTTTTTGTCATTAGTCCATTTGAACATTTTTAGTGTTTCAAAGCTAACTTAACCCCAACTTAGAGGTCTCCACATAATTAATACATAGACTCTTGAATTTTTTATGTATCGATCTATGGCGGTTATAATAGTGAAAATAAAAAATCGCCTTTATTTCCTTTACTGGCCTTATAAGAAACCGGTAATCTTATATTTAATAAATGATTAAAAATATATATAGTACTAGCTGAGAAACGTTGTGTTGCCATATAAATAAAAAAATGTTAAGGGTGAACAACCCTTATCACTTAGGGGTATGAAAAATAGATAGTAGCCGATTCTCAGACCTACTGAATATGCATATAAAATTTGATGAAAATCGGAGGAGCACGGTAACTAACGTGACACGAGAAATTTATATATAAGATTAAATTTTCGGTACGGAGCCCTAGGTGTTATAGTCCGACTCGCACTTGACCGACATTTTGCACGTACATCATCGTAATTCTAAAGTTGCTTCGTTATGAAATATTGAACTCGCAACAGCGCATCTTTACCTTTCTAAAACTGACTAGAGATGTAACAAGATCATTGACCGTTGACCTACTAATGACCACAAACGCTGCTCATAACATCGCATTTCGAAATGACTTTTACCTGTAACTTTGTCGAATAAATCGATGTATCGCTATGCGACCGCCTATTGGCTAATGTATAGAAAATAATTATTACTTTTTATTTTAGTTTCTACGACATAGAGTTATAGAAACAAAGTTATAGATAACTGGTATATATCGATAACACGTAAAAACGATGTACAGCCCGTTTAAAATCGCGGCCGCGGGATAAGAGTTGCGATTCCTCAAAGTAGGATTTAGGTTTTCACTAATTCTCCACTAATATCTTAAAAATAAAATTGCGTCCTCTGACTATAACAAAACAAATGTAACTTTTCAATAGACTAATTCCTCAGAAAAACCAATTTAAAATACGTAAAAATACAAATATACCATTTAAAAATAATGAAAAGGCAATGTTAATTTGCTAAATTCCATTACTGTGTAAACTAGTAAACTTTACTTTCGTCAAAATAACCGTAGCATCGGTGGTTCAGTGGTAGAATGCTCGCCTGCCACGCGGGCGGCCCGGGTTCGATTCCCGGCCGATGCATCTATTGCTCACAGGCTAATTTTTAGCATTTTTTATATTAGAAAAATAAGAAAAATATTTCGACACCTTTTTGTATTTTTTGTTAAAACTACTTTTTAATTTTATTTTTGTTTGATTTGTTCTTTAGATATTTCATGAGAATAATATATAACAATGCCATTTTTTTAAAATATATACTTAGGTGGCAAACGAACATGCGTTCCACCTGATGGTAAGTGGTCAATGCCGTCTAAACATTTGTAATTAAACCCCAAATGGGAGGCAAGCTCTGTAGGTACTGCCGGCCGAAGCAAACTTTGATATAATCATACCTTAATTTTTTAAATAGGTACTATGTCTTATTGGAATTTATTTTTAGAATGTATCGATTCGTTTTTTTATTTTCAGACCGACACAGACTCAATTTAAATTTATTATTTAGATATGTATCTGGTCGGGATCGAACCCTGGACATCTGGACATAAATAATGTTTCAGGTCTATCCATCGGTCCTTGGAAATAGCGGCGGATTCTGATTTGGATAAAAGATACAATCAGCACACAAACATATTTGGTGCCTTGTTGTTTTGTGTCTGTATGGACAAAATGCATCGGCCGGGAATCGAACCCGGGCCGCCCGCGTGGCAGGCGAGCATTCTACCACTGAACCACCGATGCTACACGAAGTGCATTTCAAATACTATTTTATTACAGAAAGTCATCCAACTACTATTACGTGACTTAGAGAATTTCTTGTATTTAACACGTTCTACTCTTGTGGCTGTTCACACGTACAATACAACCAAACCATATCAATGCGTTACCTGCGTGGGCAGAGGTGCTTTACTAAAATGCTCGGTTTGTAGTCTAAATCAACAGTGTGACCACATCGTATCCACAACACACATACAACTACAAGCGACACAGTCCACTTCATCATGTTCTTGTAGTTACAAGTCTGCGCGTTTACCGTTAAAAAAACATTTGTCATAGCACCACGATTCCAAGGAATTCCGCTCACCATTGGTAAAAGTGTGGGGATCCTGGGAGTTGATATAGATGAAGTTCCATCCACATCAACTGGACTCGTGGCGGTACTCCACGGTTCGGTTTGCACGGATGTTCTTGCCACGAACGCGTAAGATGTGGAATGTGCTTCCTCCTGGGGTATTCTCGGAGCGCTATGACGTGGGGCTCTTCAAATAAGGTGCAAAAAGAGTCCTCCTTCAAAGCCGGCGACGCATTGGCGACTCTTCTGGTGATACAAATGTCCATAGGCGGCGTTGACTACTTTCCATTAGGTAGCGCGTCTGCTTAATCGTTAGGCTCAAATATATATAAAAAAAAACAAAAAAGAAAGCTCATGCATTGGACATACTCTATGGGGCATACAATTTCTTTTTGGGCTCGTCTCATAGTCGACAGATACTAACTTTTCCGAAGCGTTCCAGCTTAGTTCTCAGGAGTAGCGGCGCATCTGTGGCCGCTAGGAATATCTAATCCAATCTGGGGTTGATTACAGATAAAAAAGGATTAGTTCATTACTAGATTCAAGATTAGTAGTTTACTAGATTCAAATTCAAATTCAAATCTCATTTATTCAAAATTGATTTATATAGAATACTTTTTGAAAGTCAACAAACTACCAACGCTTCGGAAGGTGTTTCGCTATGGAGAAGAAGCGGCACAAGAAACTCTGTAAGATCAAGAAGATCTGTAAGAATTACAAATTACTCATAAAAAGAAGAGTTACGATTACAACAGATGAACTGCATTAATTGTTTCATATCTCCATTCTATAAAAGAAGATTGAAATATAGGTATCTGCAATTCGACTAGTTAAGTTTCATGTCAGCACAAATACCAGTATATAATATGCACTAATACATATGCACCATTGTGAATGCATTATGTAAAAGCTAGACCGACTGGTTATTGTTATAAGAGGTTATAGTGTCCCATCCATAGAATAGCACCCCATTTATTAAATTCAGAAATGTTCAGTAGTTTCTTGCGAATAACTTTATATTATTAAGAATAATTTTTATTAACATAAACAACAGACAGAATATAGTAACAGATCTCTGATATTATACCTATATTACTAAGTTTAAAAACCTCACAAACCATATTTATACAATCAAACGCAGATAAAAGAAATTTGCCTAGAAAATTTCTTTTGGATGTAAAAAAAAGGTTGCATCGGCCGGGAATCGAACCCGGGCCGCCCGCGTGGCAGGCGAGCATTCTACCACTGAACCACCGATGCTATGCACTATGCATTAAATATTTTATTCTAGTGAAGAACTTTGTTATTACGTCACTATAAACATTGCTCAAATAGCAGACTTTATTATATTGCTACATAGGTAGGTATAGTCCGCGCCAAATTTCTAGTCCGCTCTGAAGTTTCAAAAACTCCGTAATGTAAGGGCACACAAGGGGCAGTAACGCAGTTATGTACCCGTGGGCGAGAGCGGGCGTCGGACTGGTTCCTGGGGTCAGGCCTGCGCTGTCCTGACCTTCATCTGGACATTTGCATCACTAGAAAAGAGTATCGTTCTTTCAAATCAGATTTGTAAGATGGTTTTCCCATGTTATTGCGTTTCGAGAATATCTCATGAGGAAGTTCGTTCCACGCAGCAAGATTGCAAGAGTCTTGCAGTTCTGATACAGTCCGCTGGGGGCGCTGATTGGAAATGTATGGGCCAATATGTAAACAAATACAAAAATAGTCATTTTTGTAAAAATGTAAAAACTTATACTAAGGGTACAGAGGTATTGGATGTGTGTTGTATGAGCGATAGAGCTGTAAACTGTCGAGTTCTCGATTAGATTGAACCAGTTCTTCATTAAAAAATATACAGAACTATTCAAACTGTGAAAGTGGCATCACTGCGCAATATTTCTGCAGAATAACATCAGTGTTAAGCGCTGCTGTGTTCCGCTTTGAAGAGTTTTGGTAGTTGATACATACATAACCGAGGGGCAGCAACGCATTTGCTGCCAATCTCAGGTCATCATATGTATATTAGTCCATTGAAATGTTACAATTTAAGGACCGAATATTTCATTTGTTAGAGGACGCAATTTTATTTTTGGGACATGTGTGGGGGGTCAAATGAAGCTTAACCTCAAGTTTGTGGGGTCGCTACCCTTGTCCCCTGGCCGCCATCTTGGAAAACACTTTTTTCACGATATCTCGGAAACTATGCGTCTCGGAATCTGGGGTCGATTACAGATGTCCATGGGCGGCAGTAGCCATTTACCATCAGGTGGACTGCATGCTCGTCTGCTATTTCCATTTTATATAAAAAAAGTTATTTATTTTTACTATAACTAAAACTAATTAGGCATGCCGACTAATTATATACATTGAACATCTGTGTCAGCTTTATGAAAACAACTATAATATTATGATAGTATAGTTATTATGTATGTCAACTATTCTGTTTTTATTTGTTAGTTATTTTAAATGCACTTTACATAGCATCGGTGGTTCAGTGGTAGAATGCTCGCCTGCCACGCGGGCGGCCCGGGTTCGATTCCCGGCCGATGCATCACTTTTTTGTCTTAAATATCATACACATCCTTCAAATATTATTGGAATTCGAAGGAATATTATATAAAAATAATTAGCGAAATCGGTTAAGCAGTTCTCGAGATTTGCTCTTAGCAACAGATTAAGCGATTCAATTTTTATTTTATATTATAGAGGTACCTCCTAGTCCTATAATACTTATTTCAAAAGGAAAGGAACTTCGTTCCAATCGGGTGTCCCACATGTGGCATCTCAGACATTTTTTAAATATATATTTGCTGTTTTTGTACACTATCCGCTATCTGTAGTCAATATATTTTCATGTCACTAAGCAATGGAATTATCCTTTGGGTCTTATGGGATGTGGATATCCAAACACCGCTATGAACTCTACATTCATGTGATCTTTATGGAGCTCTGTAAAATGGGTTCTTACTTCCTTGTAGCTACTAGATGAAGCAGTTTGATAGTCCTTCACGTTAAATATTTTTAGTTTGTTGTTGTTGTTACTTTGTTTTTAGTTTGTTTCTCGTCAATCATTTACTATCCCACTAGTGGGCACGGATTACCTTGAAGTGAGAGGGGGCCAAAGTAGCTAAGTACGGATAAGCGGATTTCATATACCTTTTAGAACTTTTTTCATACAATTGCCAAAAAATATTCACGCCAGTAGCTGATGCATCGGCCGGGAATCAAACCCGGGCCGCCCGCGTGGCAGGCGAGCATTCTACCATTGAACCACTGATGCTAAAAGAAGTGCATTTCAAATACTATTTTATTACACAAAGTCATCCCAACTACTGTTACGTGCCTAAGAGATTTTCTCGTATTTAACACGTTCTACTCTTGTGGCTCTTGTACACATACAATACAAACTATTTTTTTTCCGAGGGAGAAATTCAAAAGGTACCCAGTGTTGTGGGAGCGATATGGGTTTATGTGGGACATTTACGTAGAGGACTCCGGGATCTCCAAAGGAACGCAACCGGAGTCCTCTCAGCGCATTACCCGTCGCGCTTCTGGTGTATACGACGGATTGCGACCACACATACCGCCGTCCTTTCCGGGGTCGCTAGCTGGGCCGTTCGAGCTCCTACTCTTGCTCCCCGCAATCCCGAAAGCCCCTTTTAGTAGCCTCTTACGACAGACAGGGGATATTGTAGCCCTATTCTGGTCCCGGAACTACAGGGCCACGTACAATGCAACCTAACCACACTTCAGCGTTACCTGCGTGGCCCGAGGTGCTTCACTAAAATGCATACTTTGTCTTCTAAATCAGCAGTGTGACCACATCCCATAACAGATACACAACATACAACTACAGGCGACATCGTCCACTTTATCATGCTTTGAAGTTACTTACCACATTTCACTTGCCACTGTGTGTTACTGCTTATATTTAGGTACTCCCGAAGGTTGGTTTGTCTTTTCAGCACATAATTAACCAACCTTTCGATGAATCTGACGCGCTCGATTATTTCTAACGATGGGTTTTCTGTACTAATCTGATAGCCTGCCATGCACGAACGCTCATATATAAAAAGCTCATACATTGGGCATAATCTACGGGGTGTAAGGTATGCTAGTCTGTCGCGCTCGAGAAACTCCCGAATTCCTTTTTGGGCACGTCTTCTATGAGGATACTTACTTTTCCGACGCGTTCCAGCTTAGTCCTCAAGAGTAGCGGTGCATCTATGGCCGACGTCAGGTAGGAATATCTAATCCTTTCTGGGGTTGATTAAAAATGTCAATGGGTGGCATGGTGGATTGCATGCTTGTCTGCTACTCCTATGTTATAAAAAATGGATTAGTTCATTACTACATCTGTAAGAATTACAAATTGCTCATAAAAAGAAGAGTTATGATTACAACAGGTGAGCTGCATCTGTTTGATACCTCCATTATATAAAAGAAGGCTGAAATATAGGTCTCCAACTCGATTAGTTAAGGTCCATGTCAGCACAAGTATATAGTATGCACAAATACGTATGCACCAGTGTGAGTAGCATTGTATAAAAGCTACACCGACTGGTTATTGTTATTACTATACCTTAGTGTCGGTCTAGCATAGCACCCCATTAAAGTATTAAATCTAAAAAAGTTCAATAATCTTTGAAAATAATTTTATTAGGATCACCAATATACAAAATACGGTAACAGTTTTCTAAAGGCTTACATAATACGAAGTTAGAAAAAAAACGATTTTTAAAAATCTAACAAGGCATATTCATCCAACCTATGTAAACGCAGATATAAGAGGTATGTCTAGAAAATTTATTTTTGATTTAAAATAAAGGTTGCATCGGCCGGGAATCGAACCCGGGCCGCCCGCGTGGCAGGCGAGCATTCTACCACTGAACCACCGATGCTATGCACTATGTACTCGTACTAAACATTATATTCTAGTGAAGAACGTTGTTCTTACGTCACTAAACATTGGAGAAATAGCTGGTTTTATTATATAGCTACATAGGTAGGTATATATTCTCTATTGCAGATGGGTGTAAAGTGGGAAGTAGTCAGCTTCAACTGGACATTTGCAACACTAGACAAGAGTATCGATCTTTTAAATCTGATTTGAAAGATTGATGTTCTTTGCATATTTAGAGAGCCCCAGGTTATTGGGTTCCGCGAATATCTCATGAGGAAGGTCGTTCCACGCAGCAAGTGTGCAAGAGTCTGAGTATGAGTTTTCGATCAAGGAGTCGATCAATGGAATTGAGGGCTTGAAAGTTCGGTCTCTGTACTATATGTACAAATGATTTCTAATCGACCATCAGAGGCACTACATGGCGGTCATGCTGTAAACTGTCGAGTTTTCTATTTAATAGAGCGAGTTATTGGTTAAAAATTCATACTAAGGATACAGAACTAGCAAATCAAACAGTGATGGAGGCACTACCGCGCAATATTTCTGCTGTATAACATCAGTGTTAAGCGCTGATGTGTTCTGGTTTGAACCGTAGTTAACAGCAATGCACCTGCTACGAATCTCAGGTCATCATATGTATATCGAAAACCTAATGTTTTTAATGTGGAGGGTAACCCATATATTGTAGAACATCTGTGTCAACTCCCTGAAAACAATTATAATATTATGATAGTTCAATTATTATGTATGGCAATTGTCAATTATTCTGTGTTTTTATTTCTTAGTTATTTTAAATGCACTTTACATAGCATCGGTGGTTCAGTGGTAGAATGCTCGCCTGCCACGCGGGCGGCCCGGGTTCGATTCCCGGCCGATGCATCACTTTTTTGTCTTAAATGTGTATGATACACATCCTTCGAAAGTTTAAGAACGGAGTTTTCATTGCTATTTTTATTCAAATTTTTAATACATATTTGCTGTTTTTCTACACTATCCGCTATCTGTAGTCAATATGTTTTCATGTCACTAAGCAATGGAATTATCCTTTGGGTCTTATTGGATGTGGAAATCGAAACAGCGCTACTAGCTCTACATTCATAGATCTTTATGGAGCTCTGTAAGATGGGTTCTTGTAGCTACTAGATGGAGCAGTTTGATAGTGAAGTAGTGTTTAGTAGAGAAGTCACGTTAAATATTTTTAGTTTGTTGTTGTTGTTACTTTGTTTTTAGTTTGTTGGTGTGCACGGGTTTCCTTGAAGTGAGTGGGGTTTAGGCCAAATTAGCTAAGTGCGGATAAGCAGACTTCATATCTCTAAAATCTATTTTTAAACAAGTGATAACTAATTTCTAATGCACACGTAAGTTTGCAAAATCATAGGTGTGTTCCTGAGCTGAGCATAGAACATTGGACCCTCTCATTAAGAGGCCGCGTTTCAGCTAGTGCTTGGGATAGTACGAGTATGTTTGACGTATAATAAATAATACGTGTTTATTATAAAGTTATTTTAAAACTTTTCGTGTAGCATCGGTGGTTCAGTGGTAGAATGCTCGCCTGCCACGCGGGCGGCCCGGGTTCGATTCCCGGCCGATGCATCCCTTTTTTGTCTTACATATCATACACATCCTTCGAAAGTTTAAAAATAAGTTTTAAGTTTATTTTTACTTACATTGAAATTTATATTTGGTGTTTTTCTACCATATCCGATTTATTTTCGTATCATAATTTAATGGAATTATCCTTTAGTATCTTATGGGATGTGGAAATCGACACAGGGCTATGAGCTCTACATTCATGGATCTTTATGGAGCTCTGTAAGATGGGATCTTATAGTTACGAGATAGGGCAGAGTGATATTCCTTATAGTTAAATAATGTTATGTTTGGTTTGTTTCTCGCCATCAATTACTGTCCCATTGGTGGGAATGGGTTTTCTTGAAGTAAGGGGGGTTTAGGGCAAAGTAGCTAAGTACGGATAAACGGATTTCATATACCTTTTAGAACTTTTTTCATACAATTGATAAATCACTTCTAATACGCACGTAACTTTGAATAATCAGTGTGTGCCTGAGCATAGAACCTCCTTTCTTTTTTTTTTGTTGACGAGACCCTTCAAAAGGTACCCGACGCCGAGGGAGCGACGACGGGTTATGTGGGACTTTATCGCACTAAAACCCCCCTGGTGACCGTACTCAGCGCTGCGTGGAGGACTCCGGGATCTCCAAAGGAACGCAACCGGAGTTCTCTTAGCGCGTTGCCCCGTCGGGCTCCGCCCAGATGATTATGAAGCTCGCCACTCCTTGTGGAACGCACGACGGTATGAGGTCAGACATACCACCGTTCTTCCCGGGGTCTCTAGCCGGGCGGTTAGAGCTCCCACTCTTGCCGCCCGCAACCCTGAAAGCCCCCTTTTAGTCGCCTCTTACGACAGACAGAGGATACCGTAGACCTATTCTGGTCCCGGAACTACAGGGACGAATATAGAACCCTACCCTCCTCCTACCCTCTCATTGAAAGGCCACAATTCAAACAGTGCTTGGCATTCACTACACCGGAAATCCTATTGAAGCTACATGAGTGCGTTTTTTACAGCTCTACTGTTATTAGTAAAATTAAAATAAAAATACAATGTGTTTAACGTACAATGAATATTAAATGGTTATTAAATAGTTATTTTAATAACTTTCGTGTAGCATCGGTGGTTCAGTGGTAGAATGCTCGCCTGCCACGCGGGCGGCCCGGGTTCGATTCCCGGCCGATGCAATGTTCTTTTTTTTCTTACATATCATACACATTCTTCGAAAGTTTGAAAACGAAGTTTTCATTGCTATTTTTATTGATATTTAAATTTATATTTTCTGTTTTTCTAACATATACGCTATCTGTAACCAATATATTTTTGTATCATCATTTAATGGAATTATACTTTGGGTATCTTATGGGACGTGGATATTCAAACAGCGCTATGAGCTCTATTCATGGATATTTATGGAGCTCTGTAAGATGGGTTCTTCTAGCTACTACATGGGGCAGATGATATTTTTCCTTATTACTTTTTGTCTAAATCATCTAGTTATGGAGGATAAAAATGGAGGATGCAGACCACAGGCTCTTTCGCTGCTTAATTTCATCATAATGGCCTATTGTTATATATATATATATATATATATATATATATATATATATATATATATATATATATATATATATATATATATAAATTATATAATTATGGTATTATTTTAATTAATTATTTTGTATTATTTTCATGACGTGTTATTTTTATAATCTCGTAAGTGTCAATTTATATAGTCACTGCTGGTACGATTGTATGAATTAGCATAAAAAAGGAAGAAAATCTTGACGTTAGAGTTGTAATTGGATCAAGAAATACTTTTACTTTATTACTATAAACTTCTATAATCTTAAGTCGGAACGCCTCGCTCAAGTGTGTCTCCCTTAACACACTAGAATAATCAGAACACAGCAGCGCTAGACCTAGACACTCTTATACAATTAATAGGTATCCTTTATAAAAAAGTATATGGCGGTTTCTACCCTCAGAGAAGTTCGCAACTTTACCACTCCTTAACCCAGAACACAGCAGCGCTAGACACTTCTTATACCGCATCCTTTATAAAAAAAACATATAGCGGTTTCTAGCCTAATAGAAGTAGGCAACCTCTGATTTAAACAAAGTTGTTTAGTATGAAAATAAATGAGGGTGTTAAAGAAAATGGATTGCGGTTGGCTAGCACTTTTCTTTGTTTGAGTAATGACAACCAACAATTGCTACTCAACAATCAACCCCATCAGGGTAACTATAAGCAAAGAAAATTTCATAAAAACCGTTATTGAAGTTATACTTCTTTTGGCGTGTTTGGAAAAAGAATAGAGCGCAGAGAGGTTAGTGTAGGGCGATATTCCACGTGCCGTCGTAACATATTTTTTAACATGGAAATGTATTGCGCGTGCTGAAGTGCAGAACAGCGGTTTTTTAGTAACGCACAGGCCTGCGGGCCTCAAGGGAGAGTCGACCGAGAGTTGCCGACCGCTGGTGTTAAACTTTGTTGAAGAAATTTGCTGATGAAATATTTAATGATAGATATGTACAATTTTTAAATTTCACTAAGGAGGTAAAATAAGTATTATATGTAATATACGGGAATGTTTTAAGTTAGGAACGTAAAATTTCAGATAGCGTCTATTCACACGTAAGCACAACAATACGACAACGTGGACCATTGCAAATTTCATATAATAATATGATAATGCGTAATTTTATTTACATGGACCACATTTTGGTATACTGACTACATCGCAACCATTCTACTGCTTGCCGACATTTTGTCCCTGCCATGGGTATGGTTATATGTGGATTAATGATAGTGATGTGGTAGACACATAAACCTTGGATTAAAATTTTGGGCTAGAACAGGGCTACAGTATCCCCTGCCTGCGGTTGCGGGCAGCGGGCGGTAAAAATAGGAGCTCTAACCGCCCAGCCAGCGACCCTGGAAAAGACCACTGTAGGTGAGGCCGCCTACCTTAAGCTACGAGTAAACACCAAAAGTTGTGAGAGTTGGGTTTTAGTGCGTTAATAATTTGCCATACGGTTGTCACCAAACAGTTGCCATACGGTTCCCATGTATACGTTTGTGTTTTGTTTTTCACATACCAAAGGATCGTTGTGATTTTTAGGGTTCCGTACCTACCTATTACAAAGACTTCGCTATTTGTCCGTCTGTCTGTCATGGGTGTTTATCTCCGGAACGGTACTATTACGGTGTTTACGGGGATGCATAACGGTGGCCGCTATAACAACAAATACTAAAAATAAAATAAAGTTGGACATCAAAGGAGGTCTCCATACAACAAACCGGTATTTTTCGGTCTAACGTCATAGGGAAACGGTTGAAAGTTTTACAATCCGTTTACTACTATAACTGGTATTATGATAAATGCAAATAAGAACCATAAAACATATTTTAATATAGTTATTTTAATTTTATTGTGTTGTTTACGTATAATTGATCATCACCCCAACGCCATTTATTTTTGTGTAATATAACTAAATATTGTTGAAAATAATAAAATAAATTAAAATAAGTAAAAAATAATGAATGGTGATACGGAAGCCTCCATGTGCGTGTCCGATTCGTACTTGGCGAATTATTGCATAGTGGTTAGGTACTTTATGGGTCAGAGAATGACATAGACGGTTACTATGGAATAGAATAAATAATAATTATTGTATCCTACATTTATGTTTCTGATAAAAAGCTTGACCAGTTTAGGTACACAGTGAAGAAAAAAATATGTAAAAAAATACACTTTTATTATTAATTAAATATTAATGTTACTTTATCGTTAAAATTGTTAAAGGTACAAATTAACAATTACAGCATATCATATTGTATTATGCGGGCGAAGCCGCCGGTTCTGCTAGTATTGAATAAAAGCGTAAAAAGTGGTAGACGAGTTGGCAGTGTTATATATTTTTCTCATGAAATCTCGAAAAAACAAATCAAACAAACATAAAATTAAAAAGTAGTTTTAACAAAAAATACAAAAAAAGTGTCAGAATATTTTTTTATTTTTCTAATATAAAAAATGCTAAAAATCAGCGTCGGAGAAACTGATGCATCGGCCGGGAATCGAACCCGGGCCGCCCGCGTGGCAGGCGAGCATTCTACCACTGAACCACCGATGCTTACATCAGTGGGAACAAAAACACATTCACATAGCACATTGGTATGTCTAAAACCCATTTGCAATTCACCATTTACGTATGATAATAAAAATTGTCGAGAAACATGACTTAGTTTAGACAATAATGGTACACATTGATCATGATGGGATGTAAATGTCGACTAGCACATAAGTCCACCTACTTCATAACTCAAATATTCTTGTGAATTATTCTTGTAGAACAATTTTATATAATAAAATATTTAATAACAGTTCTATTATTTATTTTTCTGGCAATTCGTTTTATGACATTTAAGTCTTTCGTTTTATATAGCTTCCTTTAAATTGTCGATTTAATTGCTGGTAAGTCTAACCGGTAGATATTAACATGAAATATTACCGTTGTGTCGGGAATGGCTCAGTGCGACTAACATTTTCTTAATAATAAATGAAAAAACTAAAATTCCCAAAGTAATTCCACTTTTTTATAATATAGCATATAGCAGGAGTAGTAGACAAGCATTCACTCCATCTGACAGTAAGTGGCTACTGCCACCCATAGACATCTGTAATCAACATTAGATAGGATTAGATATTTCTTCTTGAGGTTGGCCACAGATGCGCTACTACCTCTGAGGACTAAGCTGGAATGCCTCTGATAAATATGTCTTTCTTACCACCCTTCAAACCAGACCAAAGTAGCCCTTAACACTGTTGTTATAAAATAGAAATAGAAAGTACTACCACCTTTAAAATGTTATGTTAAATCCTGACCAGTTATTTGAACTAAAAGCAATTGCAACCATACTTAAAGATTCCAGATTGAAGAGTCATATTTACGTAAGAGTAGCATTAAATGAACTACTAACTAGGCACCTTAGCTGAAAACTATGAAATTCTTCAAACACAGTGCTAACAGAGGGCTGCTAAAGTAACATAATTTGCTTTAGAGTTTTGCGCTCAATGTGCTGAGTTCCGTTTGATTAGTGATGTGACATGCGCATAATTATATCGATATCGATACTTTATTAGTATGAGTGTTATGTTTCATCGATGCTGTGTATTAATGTATTTGAGTATCCTTAGTCCCGACAAAGAACGTATATAGGATCGTCGTGGGGTTTTAACAAGAAATTTATTTATTTATTTAATAAGGTTTGCCAACAATTGTTACACGAATTGTATTATAAATAATTACATACATTAATTACGTGCATAACCTATTACATGCAAACACAGCATGCACAACAATTTTAGCTACACAAGTGCATTGGGTAATCTAGTAGTGAGAGTAACTTAAATTTGAATGTAACAATATTATAATATTAGGAAAGGAAAGGAAATAGGCATATCATGGGCTAATAAAGCATGGCATGGGCATGGGGCTGACTTCGCCGTAGTGAAGAGACCTATTGTTAGTTTCACCAAATCAAATGAAATCAAAGTATTTGTGAATAAGGTTATTGTTACTTGTTACTATTTTGTTACATAGTCGCTTATTCTGCCACTGGGTGGCTTACAATACGTCTTATTTTTAAACTAAAATTATAATTTTAATTCTAATATAATTCAACATGACTTGATAACAAATTGGATCACTGTTTATATCGCTCAAAAAGGATTTAAAACTATTTATTCATTAGATATGTTTTGAGTTTAGTTAGTTTACCAAGAAAAACAAGGTTTATTATTCTGTTGTGTAATTTTTTATAATTTCCAAAGTACAGGATAATAAATTCCTATTCTTTAAGAATTGATGCCAGTTCCGTTAAACTCAAGTGTGGAAATAATTTGAAATTGCGGGTGTGAGGATTAGCATCCTGAACGTCTACTTTCGTTTTAAAAACATGATTTCATATGTCATAATTTCAGACGTCAAGCAATATGGGGTAACAAAATGTATTGATGTACGGTCACACTCGCATTCACTTTTCTGTTATAACAACAGTATTAGGCGCCAGTGTATTCTGGTGTGAGGAGTGTGGTTAAATACAGACAAGAAGACGTGGTATGCAGCCTTAGACCTCACTAGCAACGCATATGTGAGCGATATATAGTTTGCAATCTTCAACTTTCACCGTACTTGAGTTACGTTGATTACAGATAACAGTTTTTTTTTTTTATAATATGGGAGTAGCTGACGAGCATGCAGTCCACCTGATCGTAAGTGGCTACCGCCCATGGACATCTGTATTCAACCCCAGATAGGATTAGATATTCCTACTTGAGGTTGGCCACAGACGCGCCGCTACCCCTGAGGACTAAGTGGGAACGCCTCGGAAAAGTATGTCTCCCTTAGCACACCCTTCAAACCAGAATCCAGCAACGCTCAACACTGCTGTTATGACGCAGAGTTAGGTGGGTTCTACCATCTTCAGTCTACGACTACCTGCGTCCACTAACTATCAGATCGACAGCATACGTTCGATTCCTCAATTTCGTAAATGTTCTTGTTACCAAATTACCAATACATTTAAAAGCATGGAGAATTTATTTCCGAGTAGCTTCCCTAAGGATATTTTAGCTATTTATATCCTGGGCGCACGGGATTAATGTTTAGGGACCAAACGGAGATAATATGTCAGGGTTGTGACTAGCGGCACTTAGTTTTATCAACCCCTTTCAGTACGGGACCGTGAAATTAACAGTTGAATAAAGAAGAATATATTTTAGTTTTTGCATCTTCCAATGTTTATTTATTTTAGTTCTTGCATTTTCCAAATCAAAATAATAAAATCAAAATACTTTATTAGGTTAACATATTGTGTACATAGTTATGAGTTGGTGTTGGAGCATTCTTTTAAGTAAATATAATACCTGTGCCAGGATGCCCCGCTGTTCCTTGTCTTACATATTAATACAATTTGCTTTTGCATACAGTATATTACTTATATAGTTATCTATTATAATACATTTAACATTTATAATATTACGTATGTGTGTGTGTGTGTGTGTGTGTGTGTGTGTGTGTGTGTGTATGTGTTCGTGTGTGTGTATGCGTGCGTGTGTAATTTAGTTTGCATGTCTGTGACTAATCATGAGATCACATTTAACAGGGCTTCAATTTCACTATAGTCAAGTTTAGTTAGCCAATCAATCACAGTTTCCTTAATCCAAATAAATCCTTAATAATTTTCCAATATTTATTATTTTTAAATAAAGCCACATTTTGCATAAAAATCTCTATTAAATCAAGTTATACTATCGAACATACATGCACATCACTTTGATACAGTGTTTATAGAGCCACAGAAAATTGCTTCTCAGCTAATTAATTAGAACTGTACTTAACGTCTGACTACATCTGCTATTTTCTACCTATTTTTACGGAACAAATATTTTTGGATTTACTTCATTCATAGATGCACAGACCTGTTTAGATATAGGTCTGTGCATAGATGTATTACCGGTCATCGACTTCACTTTGATAATATTGGTTCTATGGGGAACTCTGTACGAATAAAATCCGTAGTTTAGTTCGTTTCGTACTCTAAATCCGGATTTACGGATTTTTCTACCTTCGCACGAGGTCCCATTTATATCTACCGCATATCTACAGGCATTGAACCTGTCAGCGAGGGATCGTGGTAGATGAACCATATTTGTATTTTTTATAATATACGAGTAGGAGTAGCAGACGGGCATGCAGTCAACCTGATGGTAAGTGGCTAATCCCGCCCATGGACTTCTGTAATTAATCTTACATAAGATTATATTACTACTTGAGGTCGGCTGTAGATTCGTTTAAAAGTGCTGTTATTAGTCGGATATAAATGTAGCGGTGGGGCCGCCGGAGTCGAAAAACTGGGGGTTCTAAAATTAAAAAAATAAAATCTTTAATAATTGACTGTTTTTCGCCAGAAAACAAAATGTTGACTCCTTTTCAGTTTTCCTAATATAATTGCCGAAATACAGCAGCCTAGACTCAGGCCGGGCTAATCAAAATATTGTATAGAAATTTTAAGGTGGTCGGATCCTTTGACTATCAGGTGGACTGTATGCTCGTCTGTTATTCTTATATTATAAAAAAAAAAGCTTTCAAAAAGTTGCATTGGCCGGGAATCGAACCCGGGCCGCCCACGTGGCAGGCGAGCATTCTACCACTGAACCACCGATGCTTATGTACGTAATAATAAAAACATTGTAATATGTATTGTAAGACTATTATATAATTTAAAATTGAGTGTTTCGGACCATTGACCTCTTTGTGAAGATAACACTATTGTTATCTACAGTATTATTATTACGATATTGTAATAATTCTGCCAATATTTATCATAACGTTAACATAATAAAAATTTGAATATACAAAGGTCATGGAGATATTTACTACAAATAATCTTCTCTACCGAAGCAAACTTTCACTCTGCATATACGTAGCATCGGTGGTTCAGTGGTAGAATGCTCGCCTGCCACGCGGGCGGCCCGGGTTCGATTCCCGGCCGATGCAATTGTGATCTTTGGACTTTACTTTTTAACTTTTAATTTAAACATAATATGTACTTTCTGTCTATACCTCTTAAGATGAACTCTTATCCTGGAATCCTATATATAACTCGGATCCCGGTGAAAGGATTTTCGTAAAACCTTTTCCAAAATGTTTTTATATTACATATTGAAGTTTACCAATATTTATTTGCCGAGTCATTTTCCAATAAATATAGATTAAAAAAACTAAAGTAAACGCTTTTATAGAAATCAAACTATAAAATATAAAATAAACTTAGAAAAATTTTAATGAAAAATTGTATAAACAACAAAAAAAGATATATTTATGTAATTGTAAAAAAGCGTGGGGTGCACACTCTCGGTAGTTATAAATATTTTACTGACAGACATGAGCAGAAGGACCAACAGTTTGATGTTTTCAAAAGCACCCCACGCTTTTTTTACAATTAAATATATCTTTTTTTGTTGTTAATACAATTTTTCATTAAATTTTTTTAATGTTTATTTTATATTTTTTTAGTTTGATTTCTATAAAAGCGTGTTCTTTATTTTTTTTTAATTATATTTATTTTTTATTTTATAGTTAAAGTTCTTATAAAAGCGAGTTCTTTAGTTTCTTTAATTATTGTTTATTGTTTTATTTATACTGCTGTTCAAAATAAGCATCCACAAAGCGTCATAATTATAATGATGTATGTTGATCTATTTTTACTGAAAAACGGAGTTACTCAGTGACAAACATACAAGTGAAGCTAATATAAAGCGTGTAAATTATTAAAATTAAAAACGACGAGTTTTCGAAGCTGCCGTATTGACTACTAAAATTATTTCATTTTTTTTCTTTTTGGGTACACAAAGGTTAAACAAAAGGCAAAAATGGAATCCTATTACTAATTCTCCTTAGTATGTGCGTCTACTATATTTTTTACAAAGCATAACTTATATATAAAATTATTATTACTCTTATATATAAAATTCTCGTGTCACAATGTTAGTTACCGTACCCCTCCGAAACGGCTTTACCGTATTTTACCAAATTTTATATGCATATTCAGTAGGTCTGAGAATCGGCTACTATCTATTTTTCATACCCCTAAGTGATAAAGGTTGTTCACCCTTAACATTTTTTTATTAATATGGCAACAACGTTTGCCGGATCAGCTAGTATAATATTCAAAATATGAATACCTAGTGATTAATATATGATTTAATATTTAAATAATTACCAACACCAAAAATCTTTCTTAATAATTCTATTCAATAAATGTATCCATATGTAACAAAAATATAGCGATAATATATTGATGTAAAAATAATAAGGAGCTGAAGATAATTTATTT
Organism: Epargyreus clarus clarus; assembly: GCA_014595695.2. Lineage (NCBI taxonomy): Eukaryota > Metazoa > Arthropoda > Insecta > Lepidoptera > Hesperiidae > Epargyreus > Epargyreus clarus. The sequence goes on from JACTTY020000073.1 coordinate 1,626,969, forward strand.
ATATTTAAAACAGGTTTATGAATATTATATGTGAGTGATGCATTGCTTGCCGTGTTGCATATTGTAAAGGCGAGGTTATAAATAACTTTGTAATCGATTAGTTTTAGATAGAATAGAAAAAATATGTATTCTTTAAAATATAATTTGGTTACAAAAACACTGTCTTGTTTATGAAATGTTATTGTTACAAGTCTTATGACAATTTTAATGATCTTAATTCAAGACGGACCACCTGAGTTTCAACAAGCTAACTTTGTAAGAAGCCAAGTTTACCAACTTGTTAGAATTCGAAAAGAAATGGACTTTCTGAAGGACTTTCGTTTGCAAGAACTTGACATTGTTCTAAGGTCTCAAGTGTATACTAGTTGTATCCGCGACTTTGTCTACTCAAATTATAAGAGAATCACTCATTTAAGATCGGCTTTAGGTAGAATCAGGTAGTCATTTTTAACGCGGTAGAAACCTTTGTGATTCGATTCCGGCGGCTCCATCGCCACACCTATTCCTGTAACAGCAGTGTTAAGCGCTGCTCGGTTCTGATTTGAAGGGAGACATACTTTTCTGAGGCGTCCCAGCTTAGTCCTCAGGGGTGGCGGTGCGTCTGTGACCCCAGGTAGGAATATCTAATCTTATCTGGGATTGGTTGCAGATGTCTATAGGAGGCAGTAGCCACTTACCATCAGATGGACTGTATGCTCGTCTTCTACTCCTATATTACAAGAAAAGGTGGTAGAACTCTTTGTAGTTCGATAGCGGCGGCTTCACCGCCATCCCTATTTCTTTCTAATAACAATAGTGTTAAGCCCTGTGTTCTGGTTTAAAGGGTGTGCTAAGGGAGACATACTTTTCCGGGGCGTTCCAGCTTAGTCCTCAGGAGTGGCGGTGCATCTGTGATCCCTGGTAGGAATATCTAATCTTATCTGGGGTGGATTGCATTTCCATTGGCGGCAGTAGCCACTTACCATTAGGTGGACTGGATGCTCGTCTGATACTCCTATATTAAAAAAAATCTGTTCTATATGAAGTTGTTTACAACAGTGCGTGGGCGTCATTGACCACTTACCATCAGGTGGACTATAACTTCATTTGCTACTCCAATGTTATAAAAATGTGAAGCAAAAGAGAGCGACTTATCACATAAGTATAATAAGGATGTTAGCTTCGCGTCTGTACATTAAATATATTTCATTTACTATTAATCTTTATTTAATTCAAATTTATCTACTCTATCAAGTTATTACACGTTAAACTCTGATGTATTTTTCTAACATTACATGACGTTTATATGGAGTGGTGAATTACAGTTACCGGTATGCTTGATAGATGGCGTTGTACGTCTTTAACCCATTACTGTCCCACTGCTGGGCACGAGTCTCCTCTCAGAATGAGAAGGATTAGTCTATAGTCCATCTCGCTGGCCTAGCAATTGGTGGATTGCACATAAGTTTGATGTTTATAAAGATTTCTCAGGTAGGTATACAGGTTTTTCACGATGTTTTCCTTCACCGTTAATGCAAGTGATAACTCATTTATAATACGCAGATAATTTTGGAAAATCAGAGATGTGTGTCGAACCTCGTACCTCGGACCACGAGACTACCCTTGGGGTTTGGCGGTCGCTGTTTACGTTTTCACTCATACAGCGCCTCCGTGGGTCGTATCGGAACTAAAATTTCACAGAAATTAGTTTCAAAAAGAGTTCAGCTGCATCCCTGCTTCCCTTAGGTACGCCCACGAGTGGTTATACTATCCTATATACTTCCATTTAATTCCTTTATGACATTAATTTCCCTTTTTAGGACTTACTATTATCGTATAAAATTTCTTCAACATAATATATATTTTGTTTAACTTGCAAATAATTATAAACTTTAGTACTTAATAATATTATGAAATGATGGATTAAAGTATGTTTATTATGAAAAAGTGGTGTTTTCGTTGTGTCTGTGTTCTAGCACTCATATCATCTTAGACGATTTAGATCAATGGGTACCAAATAAGAAATATTAAAACGAGACTTGTTCTAGAATGTTTATTACCATACGTGTTTTTTCTGACAAGCTTACAAGCATCGGTGGTTCAGTGGTAGAATGCTCGCCTGCCACGCGGGCGGCCCGGGTTCGATTCCCGGCCGATGCACGATTGGTTCAGTTCAGAATTTTTTATATGTTTTTTTCCTAATTCATTACTTTAAAAATATTTTTACACTTATTTTGTATTTTTTTTTGTTAAATCAACATTTTAATTTTATGTTTATGAATTATTAATTTGGATTTATTTTTTAGAGATTTCATGAGAAAAATATTGAACTTTTGTTAGAATTTTTTTTATATATACTTAGGTGGCAAACGAGCATGCGTTCCATCTGATGGTAAGTGGCCACTGCCGTCCAAACATTTGTAATCAACCCTAGATGGGAGGGTTCCGTAGGTACTTATGTCTATATTTCACACCACGACAGTACAAAACAAACATAAGAAACAAACATAAGATTGTAGAGGCAAAAGGAGGTGGCTCAGCGTTTGCTGACACAGAGTCAGGGTTCCGTGCAGCGCTGTTTTTCAGCCACATCCTTGTCCCTCAGATGTTAAGCGGGAATAAGTGGCCGCCGCCTTTTCAAATACAGTTTCCATACAATTTATTTTCAATTCAATGTCAAGTTAATAAATATAATAATTTTAGCTAACTTAATTTCAATCTATTCACAAATGTCAAGTTAATAAAAATAATTTAAATTCAATTCAATTAAATATAATCTGTATAAGTCATGTATAAGTATAGTCACATATACGGTACGGAGTAACGATATTACAATTACACGTAAGTAAGTACACACTAGTGATTAGAGGTATTATAACTATATCCCCGTTATTAAAGTTCGTTGTTCTTGCTGAAGTCTGCGACCAGAATGCCGCTCTCTGTTAACTCGAGCGCCGCCACGATATCATTTCGCTGCATCTGTGTTTGAATTGTAGTAATCAAATGAGTGGCTTATTATTTTAAAGTACTATTATAAAAATGCAATATCGTTAATATTCAGGCTTCGTATGAACGACGATAACACATTTTTCCAAAATACCAATATTTGTGCTGTATAACAACAGCGTCCAGCACTGTTGTGTTTTGGTTTGAAGAGTGGGGTAGGGGAGACATACTTTTCCGAGGAATTCGAGCTAATTCCTCAGGGCGTACCGACACATCCGTGGCTGACCTCCGATAGCAACCTAATTTTATCTGTGGTTGATTCCAGATATCCATGGGCGGTAGTAGCCACTTACATAATTTGGTCGACAACTAGTCTTGTATAATAAAAAAAATAATCTGTTTTTGAAATTCTATAGAGAACAGCGAATTCAATTATAAATACTTTAAATAAATACGTTTGCAGACAAGTTACTCAATCAGTATTCTGGTTAGCTACTATAACGGTTTGATCTAGATTTCCTCCGAAGTCTAAATAACTTTGCTCTGATTATTCAGCTGTGTGTTCCTCAAATACTAGAGCTTGCATCTACTGAGAGGAATGTACCTTTACATAGACTTAAGCTATGAGATATGTCATGTACAAAGTCAATATCTTTCGATGGCTAAAAATGTTGATTAAGTACAATTTTTACAGAAAGAGAGTTTTAATGAGTAAAAAGTATTTCATCTCTATTGCGGGGGTGGTATAAATGTCATATATTTAGGAATATATGAAAAATAGTATTAATGTCCTTATCGGATGATGGTCTTTTACTACCTAAGAAGATAGCTTAGTGGTTGAATCGTGGCCTCTTAAGCGTTCTTAGGTTTAGTTCACAGGCTCACACAGATTTTCAAAAAAATATGTGTGTGTAAATATACATTACCCCTTGATTTAACGGTAAAGAAAAATGTGGCCAGAAACTGATCTAAAAAAAGTTGTCAAAGGTGTATGAAGTCTACCAATTCTCAATTGACCAGTGCGGTAAGCTATGGCGTAATTCTTCTCATTCTGACCCGTGCTCTGCCGTGGCACAATTAGGAGTTGATGATGATGATATCAGACTACTTTTTTTTAATATACTTAACCTACAAATTGTCTGGCTTTGTTTATTAAGTCTCCTTGTTTATTTCTTTTATAATTTAGATGTAGCAGACTAGCATTTAGGCCACCTGATGGTAAGCTACTTCCGCCCATCGACATCGTAATGCCTGCGAAGACCATGTTCATCAACATAATATAATATAATTGAATATGATCATTATTCAATTATTGAAGGTGGTAGAACCCTTTGTGGTTCGACTCCGGCGGCACCACCGCCACACCTATTTCTACCTAATAACAGCAGTGTTAAGCGCTGCTGTGTTCCGGTTTGAAGGGTGTGGTAAGGGAGATAGACTTTTCCGAGGCGTTCCAGCTTAGTCCTCAGGGGTAGCAGCGCATCTGTGGCCGACCTTAGGTAGGAATATCTAATTCTATCTGGGGTTGATTACAGATGTCCATGGGCGGCAGTAGCCACTTACCATCAGGTGGACTGCATGCTCGTCTGCTACTCTTATATTATAAAAAAAAAAAAAAAAATTAAATGTCAAACTAAATCTTTGTCCTATGTAACGATTTTAGCCATACGTGCAAATCAACTCTGATGTAAGTATGTCTGTATTCTATACCTATTAGTCATCGTACCTCGACCTATTATTGTTCCACTGCTGGAGAAGGGTAAAAGGGGTTTAGGCTTAGTCCACCAAAATTGCCAAATGTAAATTCATAGACTCTACATTCTCTACTACGCATAGAGAACTTTTTTTTACAATTCGTGTACGTTCCATTACTATGTTTTATTCACCAATTTGTTAGAATTGTCAAATATCAATTTTTGGTAGTCAAAATATTGGATAGTTTCATAAGCAATAACGTAAATCTAAATAAAAACAAATCAAACAAACATAAAATTAAAAAGTAGTTATAACAAAAAAATACAAAATGGTGTCAAAATATTTTTTTAATTTTCTAATATAAAAAAAGTAATGGACAACGACACATGTATCGGCCGGGAATCGAACCCGGGCCGCCCGCGTGGCAGGCGAGCATTCTACCACTGAACCACCGATGCTTGTTAATTATATTTAAAAAATCAATCATAATTAAATTGATCATACTTACGTCATTTTATATGTTATCGAAGCAATACGTAGAAAATATATTCTGCACTTTTAATGAAATCATGTGTTTATTATATGCAAGAGTAGAACTAGTGATTTGACATTTGTAACGAACTGCAACTGATATCGATATAGAACAAGAATAGTTTTTAGGGATAGGGATAGGGATAGGATAGGGGGGTTTTTAGTTTTATCAAAAGGGTAAAAACGGAGTCGGTATTGTCATTGTTGTAGTCTAGTCAACAAATTAAAAAACGTGAAAATAGAGATAGAGATCTTAAAACTATGAGAGATAGTTCCAACTCTTATCTTCTTTTGGATTGGTTATGGATATCAATGGGCCGTAATGACTAGTGACCATTAGACATCATTTTTTTTAAATATAGGAGTAGCAGATGAGCATGCAGTCCACCTGATGGTAAGTGGCCACTGCCGCCCATGGACACCTGTAATCAACCCCAGATAGGATTAGATATTCCTACCTGAGGTCGGCTACACATGCGCCGCTACCCTTGAGGACTAAGCTGTAAAGCATCGGAAAAGTATGTCTCCCTTACCACACCCTTCAAAACGGAACATAGCAGTGCCCAACACCGATGTTATTAGGCAGAAATAGGTGTGGCGGTGGTGCCGCCGGAGTCGAACCACAAAGGGTTCTACCACCTTCAATTGTACAGTGTAGTCACTTATTACTCGTATTAGTATCTAAAAAGAGTAATACAAAATGAGTTTTATTTTATCGCTATAAGAAACTAAAAACAATATTACGTTATGACAATAAACGTAGACGTTGCTTTGCATAGCCTTTATGGTTTTTCTAACATAAAAATCTTTGCATCGGCCGGGAATCGAACCCGGGCCGCCCGCGTGGCAGGCGAGCATTCTACCACTGAACCACCGATGCTATGAAAAGTGCATTTAAAATAACATTGAATTAAAAATAGAATAGTTAACAAACATAATAATATTATAATAATGTTTTCATAACGTTGACACAGTTGTTCTACAGTATATTAATTAATATATAATTACATAGTAACATTTTTTTACAGAGACATCTATAATGGTGACTGTTGTAAGACTAATTACAAACATTAATAAATGCTTGAAAATAAATGAGCATCGCCATACAAAAAACCGCTATATTAAATAAAATTTTGGTTGTATGAACCCTCCGTGTATGAAATCGACTCGCACTTTGTCTATATATACTAATATTATAAAGAGGAAATCTTTGTTTGTTTGTTTGAATGTAATTGAATGAATTGTAATGAATAGGCTCAAAAACGACCGATTTTAAAAATTCTTTCACCATTCGAAAGCTACATTATCTACGAGTAACATAGCCTATATTTTATATGAAATATATTTGATAAATATATTTTGTGGCGATGCAAAGTTTGCCAGGTCAGCTAGTATTAAATAAAAATTTGGTGGTATGAACCCTCCGTGTATGAAATCGACTCGCACTTTGTCTATTAATCATATAAATACAAACCAAAGACTGCATGACCATTATCAAATAAACTGAAAACATATACCAGTGTATTTGGGTCACAGTTTACGTCACTTCTATCGTGTCACGTCCGATTGTCCACTCAAACCAACGCTGTGACATGTTTGTGGGACTATCAGTGTTTCAAGTTAACGTTTACGGCCCATGTTTCTGTTTGAGAGATTCACCTGTCGTGAACATGGATATGATTCTAAGCTTGTTTTGACTATAAAACACAAACACGTATACGCGTTTGTGAAAAGTAAACGGTAAATGCGTTTAATACCGCTAGAAGCTTGTTTAGAAATTCCTTGTATGAGCTTATCTCAATTGATTTACGACATAAAATAGTGTTAACGGCAAAATATTGGTGGATATTCATACGCAAATATAAATATTGCCGACACAAACCTGTATCTAAGTTCTGTGATTGCGGTCATTAAAGACGTTAAAAGCTCCACACTAGGATTCTGTGTTGTGGGTGCCATGAACACACACATAGACAACAATCAATCTATTCACCTCCTTAACAAGACTCCAGTTGATTAGGTAGAGCAAACTCTGTTCAGAGCACTTTATTTACTTCTAGTTGTACAACCTTTACAGGTAACTGAGAGACTCGAGGTATTTATCTTACTGAGACTTTCACCACTATCTATTTTTTCTTAGTCTGGAACTTAACTTTGTTATTTTAAATCGTCTTATGCAGGTTTATAACAGAATTTCGTGGAACGTAGAGCTTATAAAACCTTTAAAAATATTTATCTTTTTGATTTTATCTTGCAAAATGATGAAATTTTGTAATAATAAAAAATATATTACATAATTAATTAAAAACAGTAGCGCCCCCGGGTGGGCTCGAACCACCAACCTTTCGGTTAACAGCCGAACGCGCTAGCCATTGCGCCACGGAGGCTGTGTCTACTGAGGAAAATATAACCCATAGGTACTTTTAATAATCAGCCGATACTTTAAAATAACATATTTACATATTTGGTTCGACTCCGGCGGCACCACCACCACACCTATTTTTACCTAATAACAGCAGTGTTAGGCGCCGCTGTGTTCCGGTTTGAAGGGTATGGTAAGGGAGCCAGACTTTTTCGAGGCGTTCCAGCATACTCCTCAGGGGTAACGGCGCATGTGTGGCCGACCTCAGGTATGAATATCTAATCCTATCTGGGGTTGATTACAGATGTCCATGGGCGGCAGTAGCCACTTACCATCAGGTGGACTGCATGCATCTACTAACATTTAATAGGATCGGAATACTATTCGTATTCGTTATGTCTGCCTGACCGTACTTTATAAGATAGATCCTGAGACCCTTTCTAATATAATAAGCTACTAATAATGGCAGCAATAGGTAGGTACACATTACACCGCTGTAAATATCTCAGAAAGAGATCAATTTAAATACATATTGATATTTTTAACCCAAGCATTTCGTCTTCACGTGAAAACGTAAGCAAAATGTTTACCCCCCGATCCATCAAATTGAAGTTTCTAGCGAAATTTTGTTTTCGTTTTACTTAGGCGTCGGAAAACTCATGCGGAAAGATAAGGGATGGGGTGAAGCAGCGTTTTTTAGAAAAGGAATACTCTGCAAGCGGCAGAAAGGGTAAAAAGGGTAAAATTTTAGTGACGCCATGTTTGGGTACTTTTAGTTTGTAAGCATGTGGCACATCTCAAATAAATATAATATCTTTATGATATTGCTTTGTAGGAACACATGGGATCGATTTTTTATTGAAGTAGCAAGTTGAGCTTGCAGGCCCCCTGATGATAAGTGGTCACTACCAACAGTGACGATTGCGACAAAATTGAATAGGTTCAGGTACTGAAGCCAATTACAGATGAGTTGCCACTTCTGCCGACTATGATGGCTGCCTCATATATGTATACTAATATATACAGGGTGAATTTTTCAAATAGGCCTTCAGGGCCAAAGCCGAAACTATAAGGATTAGCGAAAAATGCTAAAATGAGTTACGAGGCCGATTTTGATAAAATCTAAAACTGCATCCTTACTTTTTTTAAATATCGTTTTCCCTAGCCGGGAATCGAACGAGTTCATTTTGAAAAAAAATACACCTCTATATTATCCCACTCTCTGATAGTGTTGCTTATAAGGATTAAAGCTGATCCTTATGGTTTCGGATTTGGCCCTGACGGCCTATTTGAAAAATTCACCCTGTATATATAGTCTAAAGCACACTGACAAAGAATATTGATTTTTTTTTCTTCTATTTTGACATCGACAATTGTCATTTAATGTTCATCTTAAATTGTATTTTTTTGTATTCGTTTTTTTTTATATAATTATTAATATTTTAATAATAGAAACAATGTAACATTTAATACTTAACTATTGTATTTTCATAACTTGTCTCTTATCATCATTGATATTTTTTTTTAGTTTTATTATTATAATTAACATCGACATTGTGAATTTATATAATTTATTTTTATCTGTCTATAGAAATGTATTTATAATGATAGTTAGTAAGTGTAATTGGTGCATAACCGTTCTTCTTAACATTAAACAATAATTAAATAAAATAAAATACTTCAGCCGGCATCAACACCTTCCTACCGAATTGCAAGAAGTGCTTCATGATAGAAATATGTACAGTGGTGGTACCACACCAGTCGAATTATATACCCTCTACTACTTTTTAAAGTATAAGATTCTTATTAAAGGTATGGAGCAGTTAAGCCTCAGTAGACACAGCCTCCGTGGCGCAATGGTTAGCGCGTTCGGCTGTTAACCGAAAGGTTGGTGGTTCGAGCCCACCCGGGGGCGCTAATGTTTTGAATAAACATATGCAAACTTATTTTTTAATATTAAAATTTCATGATTTTGGACTTTATTCTAACACTAAACTAAATGAAATATTTTTTATTTCTGCTTCATAATAGTCGAATTGGGTGCTAATAATAATTGTTAAATTTTAAGGGTGTAATAAGGGAGAAACACACAAAGAATTCCGATTTAGTCCTAAGGGCTAGCAACCCATTTGAGGCCCACTGCAGTTATTTTAATGCAGTCAAAATTTACTAAGTACATATTATTAAGGCTTTATGCTCGTTTGCTCATTCGATCGAAAAATCTTTATATTCTTTATGAAGAATAGTATGCCTACCTACTACAAAAATTTGGGTAATTTTACCCTTTTCTATTGTAAAGTAAGCTATAAAAAGGCATTGCGGTCGTGTTGAATACTGAGCCTTCAGAATAAGTGCCTATATACGCCTATCTTTAGAAGTGCCTATATTTATTCAGTTCAGATAAAAAGTATGCGAAGCCTATTTAATAATGTACGAGCTATCTAATGTACAAACTGAAGGAATATATAGTACTTTGGGTTTAGTAACAAAATGTGTGTTTTATTGAAATATTCGTGTCCATTGTCTATATCGCTATGTTTTGAGTTTGACAGTTATTACTTGATACAACAGATTATATTATGTCCTAAGAAAGCTATAAAATTAGACTTTATCAGCTGTCGATATAAGCATTACAGGGAAATTAATTACATTTAATATTAAGTGCATAGATAAGTATAGACGTCTCACCGCCTTGTAATTTAAGGAAGCCATTAAATGACTTAAACGGCTGACAATTTTGTCTGCCGTTTAAATCATAATGGCTGTCATGGTGTAATTTACGCAGAACAATGCCGACATGCGCAGTTAAGACACGAAAACGAAGAAAAGTGCGAAGATATATCGCTCATGATCATTTTTGTAATACTTTGCAAACACGAAAATAGATGATAGTGACAAATTAATTATGACTTGCTAAACGGTGAAGGAAAACATCGTGAAGAAAACTGCATACCTGAGATTAAAAAAATAAAAAGAAATCTCAAAGGTATGTGAAGTCTACCAATACGCACTTGGCCAGCGCGGTGGACTATGGCCTAATCCTTCTCATTCTGAGAGGAGACCCGTGCCCAGCAGTGGGACAGTAATGGGTTATTGATGATGATGATGACAATTGTCAAAAGGTTACATTTTCTTGTTAGTAGCGAGGAATCTTTACTAATCTATGATTAAGTGTGGTAGAGTATTTGTCAGGCCTCTCCAGTTGAGGGCAAAGACTTGAGCTCAACGGTAGGAAACATAAAAAAGTTGCAAAAATACAGCAGTCACACAGTAAATCAGCCGTATAAAGCTGCTATGAACTGGTTTGAAGGGTGTTAAGGGTCAAAGTACTTACGCCTTCTATGTACTTATTTTAGGAATCAATCTACTTGGGTTTGATTATATGTGTGTGGCGGTGGTGACCACCACTTACCATAACATTGAATCATGCTTGTTAGTATTCTTTATTCCGAAAAATATTCATGGTAACACTTTTAGATAGAACTTATGTTAGTAATCTAACAAAAGTTCTATGTAAATAATACGAGTATATGACTTATATAAGGAACTTTTAGAAGTTTTAGGATAATCTAGAGTAGTTTCTCCTAATCGAGGAAGTTCTATGCCCCGGGGAGGACATTCAAAAGCTGAAAGATGACTCTACTGGGGCTTATTATTATCTACGCCATAACGGAGTCACAGAAATGAATCAGATATGTCTATATTCTAGATTTGAAAATAATACAATATTTCTGTAAGTAATATGTATTAAATTGTACAGTTTAAGAATTAAAACACTATATTGTGTGAACAAGAAATATATACATAAGTCACAAAGATAGTAGCCGATTCTCAGACCCACTGAATATGCATATAAAATTTGGTGAAAATCGGTAAAGCCGTTTCGGAGGAGTACGGTAACTAACATTGTGACACGAGAATTTTACATATAAGATTTTTAGTTACTTTAATAATTACTTAATAAAAAGTCACATTTTTCATTTCATCTAATTTTATCGAGTACAGTGCATTACTATTTTCAAACATAACTTTAGGTAAATCTATATAATGTATTTCGTTACACACATTTGCAATTATATAATAAAAATATTACAGAATTTGTTGACGCTTTTAAAATATAACTCAAGGAATATTAGAAATTCTCCCTCACTTTCAAATAATGAGGCCAATCCAATAAGAACTCAATTTACTAAGTAGCCAATTAAAACTTTTAGAATACTCGGTGACCGTCATAATTACTTCAGGGAACTTAATTATCTTTTATGCTATTAATATCGAAGAAAAGTAACCCAATTACGTTTATTTGAAAGACATTGTACCGCTTTGGTCGGCTGTGTGAAAAAATACATAGAGCCGAAAATAAAACATCGTTTTTCGAAATCTGTTAAAAATATTATAGCTTCTGTTTATTAAAAAATACTATTAGGCGTGTAGGCTTCCTTGCGATGTTTTCCTTCACTGTTTAAGCATGTGATAAATAATTAATACTTAATACGCGCATAACATAATCAGCCTTACTGCAATAGTCATCGTCAACCCATGACTGTCTCACTGCTGGGCACGGGTCTTCTCTCAGAATCATAAGTATTAGGCCATAGTCTACCGCGCTGGCCAACTAGGGATTGGTAGACTTCATTTACCTTTGAAACTTATTTTTGACATCTCATTTGCATCTCAACATTTTTTGAATCTCAGATATGTAAGTTTAAACAAATTATCATTAATTTTTAATACATATACGTGCTTCGAACCTGGGATCTTCCGTTTGAGAGGCCGGAGAGAACCAGTATGCTACCACTACAATCATAAAATTTAATTAAAGTTTAAAACCATGAGTAAACAGATTTAGAACTTTCCATATAAAACGCTACTACCAGAAATTCGCTAGTGCACTTGTTTAACTGGAGTAGTTTATTTTACTGCAATTCTACTTGTGTTTTCTGCACGGTGTAATAAACATGAGATGGTTAGTGCTTCTGCATTTGCGGGCATAAATACAATCTGCTTATGAAAATTCTCTTTAGCTTTGCAATGCTTTAAAAATACATAATCATTTTTGAAGCTTTCGTTCACTGAGCATATTTAGTTGTTACTTTTTGAATATATTTTTGCTCAGAAAAAGCTTTTTCTTTTATAAGAGAAATGTATCGAATGTGTAGAACCCGTTGTGGTTCGATTCCGGAGGCACCTCCGCTACACCTTTTGTCAGGCTAATAACAGTAGCGTTAAGCGCTGCGGTGTTCCGTTTTAAAGGGTGTAGTAAAGGAGACACATTTTTTTTTAAGGTGGTAGAACCCTCTGTGATTCGACTCCGGCGGCACCACCGCCGCACCTATTTCTACCTAATAACAGCAGTGTTAGGCGCTGCTGTGTTCCGGTTTGAAGGGTGTGGTAAGGGAGACAGACTTTTCCGAGGCGTTCCAGCTTAGTCCTCAGGGGTAGCGGCGCATCTGTGGCCGACCTCAGGTAGGAATATCTAATCCTATCTGGGGTTGATTACAGATGTCCATGGGCGGCAGTAGCCACTTACCATCAGGTGGACTGCATGCTCGTCTGCTACTCCAATATTATAAAAAAAATATATATATATCCGAGGCATTCCAACTTAGTCGTCAGCACAAGCAGTGCATGTGCCGAACCTCAGTTTGAAGTCTTACCTTATCTGGGGTTGATTATAGATGTCCAAGAGCGGCCAATTACCATTACACAGACTATGCTCTTTTGCTCCTATGCCTATGTCGTGAAAGCATATTTCTTATTGCATAATAAGTATGTCGATTAATTGAAATACCAACTAGTTATAGTTTGGATCCAAATTGCAAAACTTACACTTTAAGGTAAGTGATGGGAGTGAGTTGGGAGTGAATTATGTGTTGGTTAGTTTGGCACTTCGGTAAGCGCGACTGCGTTGATGATAGTAACTTTGTGATCCAATTTACATAACTAATGTTAATGTTTTTTATCTTACTGGGCAGTGTAATATTTTTCGAGCGTTTACATGTAAGTTTGTATGTCCCATTCATTGGCACGCCCTGCCAATCCAAAGATCGTATATTAAAATCCATCACGCCCTTGATGGATTTGAATACTCGATCTTTGGATTCATCTAAATTGTGAGAGTAACATAGGCTATATTATAAACAGTCGAACTTTTTGGTTTATAATAATTTAGTTAGCATCGGGTTGATTAGTGCACACCTGTTTCTACCTGATAACAGCAGTGTTAAACGCTGCTGTGTTCTGGTTTGAAGGGTGTGGTAAGGGAGACTTACTTATCTGAGGCGTTTCAGCACTTAGTTCTAAGTAGTAGTGGCGCATCTGTGGCTGACCTTAGTTCTCTTATTCCCAATTTTTGATCTATTATCATTATTAACTTTGTTATATTTGGTTTTACGACAAAAAGTAATAGAACCAAATTTGCAAGTAATTCAATTTGAGACTAATTGTTTTTACAAATTTCTGTGAAATGTATAGTTTGCTTGATAGAGCGTGAAAACGATTTCCCTTCTGAAAGATAGCGGGTCAAGAGGTACTTACGATCCCACAAATTAGAATTTTGCTTTATATGAATCTCCCTTGTTATCCAAAAATAAAAATCGTCTAGTCGTTCCCACGACTTTTGAAAGTTCCCCTCGATTTCCCTGGTCTGCCATCATCAGACCCTGATGTCCTTATAATGGGACACATTGGAAATATCTTTTTTCCAACAAAAAAAAATCATCCAGATCAGTTCATAAACGACGAAGTTATCCGCGAACAAACACAAAAAAAAACATATATATGGTCGAATTGAGAAAACTCATTCTTTGAAGTCGGTTAAAAAATAAAATTGTGTCCTCTGACGGTTGCAATCAAAACCAGCCAAATGTAACTTTTCTTTGGAGTATCTTTATCATCTTAACTTCTTCTTTCGTTCTTTTTTATCCTTTTTATTAGTTATCTAATAAAGTTGAGTCGTGACCACGATCCATGCAACTAGGTCGAAATATCGGCAATAAAGAAATTAAAACCGCATCTTGAGTATATGTATATAAAAATGAATGTGTCTGTATGTCCTGTATAGAATCGTAAACTATGCATTTGATCATGTGATGATCTTTAGCACAGTTTTTGTACAATAGCCTACGAAGCTTTCTGAGTTGGTACAACCAATCTTGGACAGACGGCGCCACTGTATTTCCAATGAAGGTAAAAATTTTCAGTTATATGTATGTATGTCATTTTATTTTTTTTAAACGCGGGCGAAGCCGCAGACACTATTAGTTACGTATAAAAATGTCTCAATTCCGCGATAATTTTAGTCTAAAATTATATTTCTATTACAGAATTGCGTAATGTGGCTACATTTTTTCTTTAATTTTCGATAGATGGCGTTGGTAGTGTGTAAAATAACATTAAAGATAAAAATATCTCTTTGTGAACTAAATGTATTTACACTACATTAACACTACATGACTTTAAGTTAGTATGTGAAATTCCAAATGTAGTCCCAAATATTATAGTTTTTTTTTTTATAAAGGGGAGGACCATAATGCTACATTTAAGAATAATAATAAATAATAAGTAAAGGACTAATAAATTACTTGTTAAATCATGATTTGTTTTTATAGTTATTATTATAATATTATTTTTTGATCCGACAAAGTCATAATGATTTTTTATTGTAAATATTAATCGAAAAAACTAAGAGTAATTAAAAAAAATTAAAAATATTTTTGTAATGTAAAAAGAATATCGGCAAAAAAGAACTCCTGTAACGGAATGCATCGGCCGGGAATCGAACCCGGGCCGCCCGCGTGGCAGGCGAGCATTCTACCACTGAACCACCGATGCTCGTTAGATTGCTATGAATAATGTTATTACATGTTATGTATTCGTTAAAATAATGATTTTATCTACATCTTCATTATAAATTGACTAACGCCCGTTATTGATAATCTGTCTATCCAACGTTTTACCCACCAAAGATCGACATTTGAAAATTTGTTCATACTAGACATTGTGAAAGTTCGATCTTTCGTAGGTAAAAAATAAATAGATTGAGTATTATTTATTAATAACAAACGTATGTGCTTACACTAAAAGTGACGCGAGTGACGTTCGCGTCATTGTATCGTAAAATTGTAATATGAGCTTCAATGGCTGCTAATACCAAATATTAAAAATAAAAAATATATTTTTTTTGTGGCACGGAACCTTTCGTGTGCGAGTTCGCCTTTAACTTGACCAATTGTATTTTTTTATATATAAAATAGGAGTAGCAGACGAGCATGCAGTCCACCTAATGGTAAGCAGCAACTACCGCCCATTTACATCTGCCAACAACCCCAACGTAACAATAAGTAAGTGCTCAAGTCTTTTTGTCTACCTCACATGTTCGCAAAAAAGAGAGATAAACATAAAGCACCATTTTGTCAATTTAGACATTTAATGTTACGTTACTGACACTATAGTTCTGGGTCAATCCGCTAGGGATGCTGATTGGAAATTGTATGGGCAAATACGGAAACAAATACCAAAACAGTCATATTTGTCAAAACGTAAAAACTCATGGTAAGGGTACTGATCGAAAATTCGTAAGTCGGCAAAGCAAACTTCAAAAGTCAAAATGTCATCCGGTGTCAGCAAAGAAAAAATATGTCAATAGGTGTCAGTTCCATTTTTTTATTGATTGCAACCATAGATATATTAACGTCAGTAGGATAATATATCTATGATTGCAACCCATTAATTATTTATTCGTTTTAATTTGTAATCTCAATTTCTACTGTAATTCGAAATATTCCGTCCTTTATCCCACACAATAGCACAAAACTAAGGTTTCCCGAGGGATTAAGAGTAGCTCGATTAACCGAGGCACTTGCTACACTAATGTGATTGTGGGGCAGCGGCTCTCAAACTGTACGGACGACGGTATTACAGTGTCCGCATGCAAATGATCGTCATTTCCTTAAATGTGCTCTGGGTATACCCTTAAAATATGACGTAATATTAATGCCCTATATTGAAGTAAACTTTGTACAACTAAATCCAATTTTTATGAATACATGTAATAATATTTCTTATGATATTGAAATAGTCCAGTTCCTCGAAACGCAAGAACTGTTTTACACTTTAAATAGGTGTGGTGATGGTACCTTCCAATTCGAACCATTCAGTGGCGGCAGCCAACAGCAGAGAATGTTGGAAATGGCAGAGGAGGACTGTTAATGGCAGGGGGCTACAGTCAACGGTACGGGACGACAGTCTCACCCCCTGGTGAGAGTCAACAACAGTTAGCGACGGTGGCTGGTGGCTGACGACGATTAGCTCACTAACGCTTTTATGTTAGGTCCTCAAGCTTTCATAAAAACAACGCATTTAACATTATACAATGTTATGTAACGTAACATTTTAATTAATTAATATTAATATTATTTTAAAAAGGTTGATGGTAGCTGTGTAGACGTAGATACGAATGTGGTAGATGATTCAATTTGCCGTCAGAAAATATACGCGAAATGAGCTGGGTAATTATGTGTAAGTAGCGGGTAATTGGATACCGTATACTAGCGTCTGACGGTGTATTTGTTTAGCATTACGTGTGAATAATAAATGTTACGTTATCAAAGGGTACGGTAAGTGGCCACTAAATTCCTATCTGATTTTGGTCACAAATATATTGTATTTGAAACAACATTTTAATGAAATGATGTCTGAATATTTTTGTAAAAATAGATTTTTTTTATAAAAGTACCACTGAATGAATCCAAAAGCGAAAGGATACTCTTGATACACGTTTGATTACGATGACTTTATCATCGTATTGACTCTACATTTTTGACCAATCATCGTGGAGCCTAAATTAGTAAAGCTAGAACCATGTTCCGACAAAAGGTTCATTTTATTATGAAAACGCCCACTAAGAAAGGATTTTTACATATTCAAATAAAACGGGGGTAGATAGGGGATACAATTCTATTTTAGTATGCAGTATAAAGTCGTGGGAAACAACTAAGAAATATGCACAAGAAAAGAAAGTTTACCTCTTCAGATTATCATCATAACATTCCATTAAAGATTTACTCAAGAAGTATAAACGTATCATAATAAAATCTGCATTTCAACTAGAAATTTCCGTGGAAACGTGAAAATTTTAAAATCTACGTTATTTAAAATTCTCACGTTTGATTCACAAATGCAGGAAACATCGTAAATCACATTTTGTTAACGCGTGCATTCCCCAGGGGTTCATGGTGAGAGAAATGCTTACATGTAAGCGCTTTTCAGTATTTTCAGTAAGTCTATAATAGACGCTCAGACAGGTTTTCGGGTCAGATTTTCAAAATGTCATCGACGCAGTATTATTAGTTTTTGATTACACGGCTAGTCTAAGATTTAATTCTTAATTTTGAAAATGAAATAGTAAGAAAAACAAGGTAGTTACGAGTAGTATCATTAATTAACAAAAAAAAAGGGTCCGCTATCTTAGGGTGTCCGCCGTATTAGATTCAGAAAAACTAAATCTAATACGGCGCTACTAAGCTAATCTTACATTGCCATACAAACTAAATAAATGTGTGTGGAAATTTCAGCTCAATCGGTTGAATTCAGTTGCAAGATTTGACTCTCATACATATAGGAAATATGTATGAGAGTCAAATCTTGTAACTGAATTAAATAAAAATAACAAGTTAAATAAAAACTTGTAAGTAGAAACGAAAAGACAAACAAAATGAGTTTCTTACTAGATTAATCCATCCCATAAGGGTATAATATAACAAAAAAATGTCTGAGGTGTCACATGTGGGACACTCGATTGGAACGAAGTTCCCGATTCCATCTCCGATCGATTCGATCGGGTGTCCCACAATGGTATGGTCAGGTGAATGGTTCAACTTCTAATGAATCACTTTCACAATCCATTGTTTATTTTTAAAATAACTAAAACTACATACACACGAACACGACAAAACAATGTACACATACACAGCAGACGTGCACGTCACGTGGCTTGTCACTGTCAAGAGAGAGAGAGAGAGAGAACGAATAAGTCGAATCCTATACTCGGCCTGTCTCCTCTCCGAGCGCTACGCACTATAGCAAAAGTGTCGTGAAGATTTTTCGTGACGCTCGCTTAGCGCCCTTACCCAGCGTACCGCGCGATAAGGGACTTCGTTCCAATAAACACATTATCCTTTATTTTATACTTTACTATACACTGTTGCACCCTCAGAGGATTCGCTAATGCATTGTCGACTGAAGATGCGGTTCCTTTTGCATATTTAAAGAGCCTCAATATACTCTGGAGTGCTCCTTCTACGTCTTCACATGCTATTAATGAAAATGTCGAAGCAGTTTCCTAGTGCAAAAGTCAATAAGATTAGCATAACTTTGAACAGAAGCTAGAGACTATCCGAATGCACTGAGATTGGTTTAGATAACCTGGATTGGATAGTAAAATGTGTAGGGACTTGTTGGTCTTTCTTGCTTCTAACTTGTAAGTTCCATTTCCAAAATCGGCTCTAGTCATCGGTTTTGTAACGTCAGTGCTATGACATGAAGTGCTAATGAAGAGCCACCGTTAAATTTGGATATACTAACTACCCCAATAGATGATATTCTAATTCGTCATTTAATGATACTACGCTGCGCCGATCATTAATGCTACCTTTGTTACCCGAAGATTCTTAAGGTTATATTATTTAATAGGATTGCCTCCTGGATTTTTAATTTTATTTCTTGATAGTGTGACGTTCGTTAATCAAATTGATCTAGATATAAACAGTCAGTAATATTGTTTAGTGGTCACAGAATTTGGGTTCATTCTCAAGTCTGACAATCATTTTTTTTTTCGAGGGGGAAAACTTCAAAAGTTACCCAGTGTCGTGGGAGCGACACGGGATTATGTGGGATTCTTCCCGCACTAAAACCCCCCCGGTGGCCGTCCCCAGCGTTGCCAAGAGGACTCCAGATCTCCTACGGAACGCAACCGGAGTCCTCTGAACGGGTTGCCCCTTCGGGCTCCTCCTAGGTGAGCTTCAGGACTCACCACACCGTCTGGAGTTTACGACGGTATGCGACCACACATACCGCCGTCCTTCCCAAGTCTCACAATCCTAAGGCAAATAGACGTAAGGGCTTATAATCAAAGCCGTAGCCAGGAAGATAGGTTATAAGCAGTATCATAACGTAACGTAAATATTTGAAAGAACGCACAACAGAGGTTCCATAGTAGGTACACTCAACCCAAACCAATATTGTGTTACACGCCACTTTGTTGTACGCAAACAAAACAAATTGTTGAATTGGACGAAAACAATTTTGTTTTGTGTGTAGAGTGGCGAGCTGCGCAAATTTGCATCTACCAATGAATTGTGTTTGGACACAAAACATTTCATTTTTAGTGCTTTATCTGTTGTTTTTTATGTTTTCATTGGTTATTTATGTGTGTGAAATATTTGTGTGAATGTCGCGTCAATGTGTTGAATTTATGGATTCTTGGTAGTTAACTGTTTAATATTTATCTAAAATTACAAGCCCTATTTGTATACCCTATATTTACCTATCGTTCGTTATCTATAATGTGAAAGCGAGAAGCATACACAAAAGCTGTTATTTTAGATTACAATTCAGTTAACTTTTATAATATTTTCAGAAGTATGTATACATGATTGTGTAATTTTGTATCCTTAAATAATCTTATGCGTACGTCCACAGATCTTGACCCTTCCAAACATCTAGAAACGCACAAACGTGTGGACGTATTGCAGGCGCTTGCGGCAAAGTCTCTTTGATTTGCTAACTAACTAAACTAACACTCCACTGGATCTACTACGAGTGCTTGCAAACCTACACAAGCGAAATGCTTTATCCGCACATTTGACTTTGTAATGGTTTGGCTAGCGCGCCAACAGGCATTCAAATATAGCCACACAAAGATTGCTGCTTTTAAAAATGATTTTTAAAGAACGCAACAATAGATCTTCTTGCAGCAATAACTAAAATAATGGAACTAATAAGTAAGGTTAAAATATATCTCAATTAAAAAAGCAAAGGAAAAAAGGGTAAACAAATTAATGAGAAACAAAAGGTAATAAGTAGATTATGTTACAAAATATTGCCACACGTTGAGATACTTTCAGAAATGTATTAAGTTAAAATAAAGAAACATTTATACAGACTTTTGGATTCATTTATTAGATGGGAAATACGGTCAAAGCGCCGTAACAATTTTATAATTTGAAAGATATTTTCAAGCCCGCGGCGGAAGATTAAAGATTAAATCGGAGATGAAATTGTAAGAATTTCTAGAAACCTGCCAGCATTTCTGTAATTCCATCTTTGGTATAGTTTGCTTTGACGATAATAATATAAAGTCATTTTTTCACGGTTGACAAGATGCGAGTGAGCTAAAAAGAGCAATGGAGCAAAAATAATAAAAACATAGTTAAATTGGAGTTTTTTAGAAAATAGTCCTTTTTTATTCAATTGCGAAGGGTTAATTCAATTAATGTTTTTCGACCATATTATGTGCCTTATATATTTCATTCTTTGGCAAGCCCTGTAGCCCAAAGGGTTCGATGGATTTTAACAAATGATGTGTTGTTGTATTCGTCTAATTTGTGACTATGACATAGGCTATTTTTAAAAGTCGGAATTTTTGTTTTTATAATTATCACTTATATAATTATCGCTTAATTATAATATTTTTATTTTTATAATATATTTATTTTTATAACTATATTATTTAAGTTATGTTTTAAGCGAGAAATTTAAAAGGCTAATGGCTTATCTACTACCTGCTGAATTATTCACGACTTATTTGCCAGATTTTATAGTTTTAATCTGTCGAGTAATTTATTCATTGGCTATCAGTAATAGGCAATTTATTAATATGGTTTATAGTTTCAGACAATTTACTGAGTCAACGTGGCATACTATGGTCTTGACTCGTGCCCAGCAATTTGGCGAGTCTTTATTTTTTAGTTAAAAACGGGATAAGTATATTTTTTGTGTTTTTTACCCTTGATATTAAATAACCTACGAACCAAATATGAGATTTAAAATTCAGATTATTATATCTCATTCCTAGTTCGACCGATAATCTGACTGGATTACTAGGAGAAAAAATATTTGCGTTTATGATAATAGTGCGAATATTTTTTAAAGTTTGTTCAACAGACCTCAAGACAGTACATTTACATGCCAATTCTTCGTCGCCCTTTCATTATTTAGTGTCAGAAACACAAGTACTATACAAAACTCCAGACGGCAATTTGTCAAGGGTTTTTTCCTTATAAATATACACAGCTTGAAATAATGGTTTTGGGTTCCAAACAAATTGGATTTCGAGACACCTTTCGTCCTTAATATTAGTGTTACCTACAGTAAAAAAGTTGTTATTTTGTGATTTAGTTTGACGATATTTGCGGTAAATATGAGAGAACTTATCGGTTGATGGTTCTTAATAATGTGCTCCTGTGTAGGTATTGCTTACGGTACGGTAGTAAGAAGATTCTCTTCTGACCCTATCAACAATTAAATTTTAATTTAAATTGACTTTTAACTTATTGGTAACTCTGCGGGTACGACAAAGTTTCCATTGCTGAGTTCAACACTTTCGTGTCGATATAGAACAGTGAACAGTGTACATGCAGAAATAGTGTAGAGTAACTAAAGCCAATAATGTTTCTGCCTTAATAGATGTTTCAGAGAAGAATGTTATACCGCATGCTGCTGCTAAGGCAGCAACAGAGGGTAGAGCTACTCTTTAACCCAACTTTACCCCAGGTCACGGAACCAATCGAATCAAGTCGAATCGCAGAGGGTTATACCATCTTGGAAAACTCAACCGGGTTATATAAGAAAGCACATGTATTGAAAGCATCCAGAAAGGAAGTAACTTTTATGTTTGTTTGCTAATTCGTACTAACACGAACTTCGACGCAGGCTGGCGCAAACCGTCGAAGTTCCAAGTGGTATTCTGAAGAACTTAGCAACTCGCACGAGATTGGAGCAAGGTGTTCAGATAATACGATATTGGAAAGAGCACAGTCGTAATAAAGAGAAGAAGTAGCAATACAAACTCCGTAATTGGAGAAGGAAGAACTAAATTCGTTATTGTAAGAACTCTTATTCTAAGTACTTGATTCTACAAACTTAAAGGACATTATTATTATAAAAAACAATAAAGTCGGTTAAAAATCGTCACTGTTTAAATATATAGTGTTAGGAATATCGTCAGGAAATTATTTAATCCAACTTATCAGCCGAGAACCTTAACTTCCTAAATAAATTAACAGAAACACAATTACACGCAAATAAGCAACAAAACTGGCAGAGTAACGTAACGTTCATTACTAAGATCGGTATAATAAATACCTACTCAGTAGACGATCTACAGTGCCCTTTTATACGCCCATTTTTAATTAATACCCGCATTTGACAATTAAATTTCTTTACTCTTGCCATCATTCCTAACAATAGCATGTGTCCTAACAATACTATGAAGACAAATCCAACGACGCCTCATTATGTTAAAATCTGTTAGGCCAGGATGTGAGAATGGGAGATATAAATACACTTTCACATACCTAGATATAAAAATGCTTGAAGAATATTAGTAGTGATAAAAATGACAATTATAATTTATGAATGATATACATGTAGTAATTTAACGACCCGCGTGGTGGAGCAGTCACCATGCCCATCTGACATGAGGGTCCGGGTTCGATTCCCAGCAACCTTGACCAACCTTTGAAATGAATTAAAATTCTTCAAAAGCATGTGATGTATACCATTAAAATACCAAAATCAAATTAAATTATATCTTGAAATTTCTCTGTAAGTAATTTTTTGTACAATATTACGAGGGATAAATGTCTTTAAACGTAAATTCATAATAATTCTTGCCTTCCATAATAATGAGATTGAAAATTCACAAAGCCGCACTCACAATCGCACAAATGTGAAAATTATCTATTCTAAAATCACAATAGAAGATTCTTATGCAATCCATCGTTATAAAAGAAAATCTCGCGTAGCCTCGTCTCATATACCAGCTGCTTGTTAGGCGGACTAAATTGGAATTACATTTACATTGTGACATCTAACATACTGTGATATTGGAGACGTTATACGAAAAATACGGGGAGATAAAATTGAAGGGTATATACGATGTAATACATTCAAGAATATTTTAACTAGGTATATAAATAAATAAAACGCTTTCTACGCTCATAGCCCATCACGGGGTTTCCCTGTATCGTGGGTGCCATGGACACACACATATACGAATAAGCAAACACCCAGACCCAGAACAGATGTCTAAACTTTACTGTCGAAATTGATATTTGTAATTGCAAAGTACAAGGTACAGTTACAAAATACAGGGTAGGTATTGAACCTAAATATCGTAAATCCACAAGAACCAAGTCGCAGGTATTATTTAGTAGACGGAAATCAAGCTGAAGTTCGTAAACTGGGATCAAAACAACAAATACCTACAAAACCTGATTACTTTCCGAACACTTGTATCGCTAGTCCCGTTTGAACCCGGAAGGCGGAGGAACAAAGGATGGGATTAACGTTTTAGCGCAGACGCTAGGAAACTTTTACGTTTAGCTCGTAGCGTTTATCAGTAACTTCTTTCATGAGTTTCTTTACTGTATGAAGCAAACGAGCATACCCTCCAAACAATAAGCCGCAGTTAACGTTGCGTCGCTACCCTTGAGAACTCAGCTAGAACGGCTCAGAGTATGTGTCGCTTACTAGCCTTCCAACCTGACAAAACAACGCTGAAAAATTGTTATAAGGCAGAAAGATGTATGACGGTGGTGCCTTCAGATATCCACAGTCCAATCACAAAGGGCTTTACCGCCGTAAAAGTCACGAAACTAACTTAATTGTCTGTCAATAAAGTTATTATTACTTTGTACCGCTAATCCCGCTTGAACACGGAAGGCGAAGAAACAAAGCCTGGAATTAACGTTTTGGCGCAGATGCTAGGAAACTTTTACGTTTAGCTCCTAGCGTTTATTAGTAACTTCGTGCTAAATTCGTAATTGGAGGAGCTATGAGATCAGTTCTTAATTCCAACTACGCAGCAGTGACTGTAAGCAGTCACTTATTATTCACGTAATTTAAGTAACGAGCACAGTGTACCTGATTACTTACAATCAGGTACACTACACTACATACAAGTGTTCGGATTTCATAAAAAATATTTTAGTCGTTTCCAACTTCTAATGTTTTCATATTCGTATTCGTATTCGTATTCGTATTCTGAGTATATATATCATGCCTTTTATTTTATGCGCTATTTGGAAACCACTGGGCCGATTTACCGACTTTCACGACTTTATATACATGAATGCTGCTTATTATTTCGAAAATATCCACCGTTCCTACGCTTAAATTTATAAGCTCGCAGAAGCACGGGAAAGTTCACATAAAAAGTAAACTAAGCAAACGTTTGTTTAAGAATTTGTAGTTTTATAAAAACCAATGTGTAAGCTGTGTAAGTGTGTAATATAACTATTTTATGGTGTCGGAGCGAATACTAATCCTACCAGTTTGTTATGGCGTTCTGATAAACAGGGCATTCGTTTTATTTTTTTATAAAATGATTGGAGTAGCAAACGAGCTTGTATTCACCTGATTGTAAGATGCGACACACAGGGGGCACAGATATTTATGGGCTGCAGTGTAGCCAAATCCATGTAGAACATGTTCCACCTGAAGCCGATCGAATATGTTGTTACGCTTGAAGGCTAAGATGGTCGCATTAAACGTGAGTCAGCTGGTATCCACACTTACTTATTGACACGCAGAACCACTTTATGCTAGATATGGATGAACCATAATCGCTCTACGACCTTCGTGTGCTTTATCACTTTCATAAAACATAACAGGGTTTTAGTTATATAATTTAATTTCAACCAAAATTCAAGTGGCAAGTAGAACGGTATCAAAGACATCTCAGATATTACAGCGAGGCACGGACTGCATTTCACGGTTGCCCGCAGCCATATTATCCGGCATGATTGTGAATACAACCGTACTTTGTGGTTATGCTCTAATATTCTACTATTTGAATACTTTGTACGTTTAAAGTGTAAGTTATAATATTTAGTATTTAATTAAGAGTATTACTCTACCGGGAGGCAGTGATTTGGACTCATTGTTTTGTATTTAATTTTTTATATTTCCTTAAGTTTTAATATTTCTTTTTTTGTTTAAATTATATTTTTTGTATATATTGTATATAGATTTATAGTTTGTAAATAGTTAGATAGATTATATATTGTAAATTTAATTAATTGTGATAAAAATAAATTAACTTTACTTGTGTTAACATAAGAAAGTTAAATAATATATATATAAAAAAAATAAGAGTATTAAATGAAGACTGAGTTTGTTGCTTTGAAATTTAGTGGATTTGAATAGTATTTTATATGTTTTAGGTACGTGTAACATGAAAGGAAAGTCGTTGTAATTGAGTAATGGTTATTAGTAAAATACTTTAAATGAATTTTCTATACGAAGTTACGAATAAATTAAGTAAAAAGTTACCTTTCGAGTTTATAATTTAATTTCTAATAAGATTTGAGTGGTAACTGGAATAGTATGAAAATATTCCAAATTTCATAGCGTTTGTACGGCCCTCGTCTGGTATTTCAGTTTCTTAAAATATAGTGCTCTTAACATAATACGGTATTTTAGTTATGTAATTTAATTTCCACCAAAATTCAAGTGGCAAGTAGAACGGTATCAGAGACATCTCAGATATTACAGCGAGGCAGGAACTGCATTTCACGGTTGCCCGCAGCCATATTATCCGGCATGATTGTGAATACAACCGTTCCTTGTGGTTATGCCGCAACGTTCTACTATTTGAATATTTCGTTGAAACTGTTTGTTATAATATTATTTAGTATTTAAGTCAATTTCAATAGCATTTTATATATTTTAGGTACCCGTAACATTTCAAAGGGAAGCCATTAAAAATGGGTAATGATTATAGGTAAAATATCTAAATTGATATCACTGGATGAAGTTATAAAAAAGTTACGTAAAAAGATACCTTTGATATCAGAATTTTATTTCTAATAAGATTCGATTGGTAATGAGAACGATATTAAAAGATCGCAGCTGTATCGCTACAATTTTTGATTTAATGTTCATTGTCGATTTATTTTATTAATAAACGAAATTAGTTTCCAGATTTCTATAAAGATTAGAGTGAAAAATAGATATTTACTTAGTTTCTGGAGGATAATATTCCATACTAACTATGTTTGTGGCTCATTTGAAATTTAAAGGCTTAAGTACTCGTACGTAAATAATATTTTACGTTTATCGTTATTCTCGTATTTAGTTGCATGTCATTTTTGGTGAGTTCGGTTTATACCAATGTTTCTCAAAGTGGGCGATAATGTCTCCTTGTGGGCGCTGGAAGCCTACTGGAGGCCTACTGGTGGCGTAGGGCTCATAGAAAATTAGAGGGTTCCGAAGCAGTTTAGGGAGCGATGTTCGATTTGTATTTTTCTATGTTAAGCAAAAATAGTACTTAAGACTGTTTTCGTCGATATAAGTCGGCATAAAATAAATAGGTATATTCTTATTCGAAATTACGGGCACAACGAAAACTTAATTTCAAAAGGTAGTTGTGGATAAATTAAAATTTGAGAACCATTGGTCTATACGATAAAGTTAAGTCATCAGTATCACCTATTAGACTACTAGAGTGACGAGACTAAAACATATCTTTATATAGTTTTGTAATAGAGCTGCACTATAATTACAATGAAGCTTTCAAATGAAGCTTTGTAAAAGCTGAAATACCTGACTGCATGATACGATTACGAACTCTTAGGTAGAACGAGTTCTGATTAAATAAGAAGACCTACTAATACTCACTGTTCCATTTGTGTCTTTGTCTCTACGTCTCTACATTGTAGAGTAAGAAGCTTACATGCCGTACCAAGCGTAACAACGTTTTTGTGTTCCCTTTATTATTGAGTGCCTCAAATGTTAATAATTTAGAGGCTTTATCGAGCGTAATGTATTAAATAATGTTACATTAGTTTGTAGAGAAAATGATACTGAAATATATTTTACTGTTTATCCTTGTATTGTAATATTGAAAATGTGTTCGATATTACTTTGATATTGACTGACAATACATAGATAAAATGAGATGTGGCTGAAGAACATTTCATATAAGAATTCCTTATATAACAAAAATTACGTCTAAGGCCCTTTTTTCTACCTCGTGGGATTGTGCCTGCATGCGGTTCGTATCGTGACACTTGCATCTTGCGCTTCATAGATATTTTGCTTTATATCGGCTACATGCACGTTTCACTCGAAAATACAACGACTTAATTTACGAATACGGGTGAGGTATGCACGCTTCACGCACGCATAACATCTTTCTTGTCACACGACTATTTGCGTGACAAGACAAGTGCTTAAAAGTAAATGAACTGTTTTTGGAAATTCAACATTTTATCTTTATTTATTTCAACTTTATTTATTCATTTACTATTTATTAATTTGTGATTTATTTAGTGTTTTATAGAAGTTTATGTAAATTTGTATTGTTGTTATTGTTAATTTATTATTATGTAATTGTTAATTGTATGTTGTGCTTCCATAAATAAAATATCCAAACTATAAATAAAGCTCAGCTGTTAGTTTGGTATAAATAATCTTTAATACTTTAAATCGAGGCATCTCCACTCAAAATTGCGGTTGGACAAGCAAAACTTGGGAACGTAAATCACAACGGGGACAGCGGAACAACTAACTTTAGTTAGCGAAGATTGATGATAAATCTATAATATTGAACTACAACTTATATAAGTAACTGAAGTTTATCTTAGATTGAAATTTATAAATATTTCTGTTAGAAAAATGATAAATCTTATGTATAAAATTCTCGTATCACAATGTTAGTTACCGTACTCCTCTGAAACGGCTTTACCGATTTTCACCAAATTTTATATGCATATTCAGTATGTCTGAGAATCGGCTAGTATTTTTCATACCTGTAAGTGATAAGCGTTGTTCACCCTTAACATTTTTTTATTTATATGGCAACATATCGTTTGCCGGGTCAGCTAGTAATTATATAAAGAAATTAAAAACCACGTATTGTGAGCATCCGTTATTAGGTCATTCTATTTCAGTATTTTTCTGATAAAACTTTTCCACTTGTTAGTAGTGTTGTTGTTGTTTCATGAGACTGCATAAAAGATAATTGGTCCACCATTTCGACGCACCCAACATTTTAATATATCATTACTATAAGAGTCTTGCATTGCCATCCAAATCAAACTTTTCAGCCAAATACGAGTAGGTTGGGGTAGACTGGTTGAAAATTCTGTTGCAATATTTCACTCACACATACACGCGAACTCACAAGAACCTTTCTTAGCAACAAAAATATTTCTGTTCTTCCTCAACCACACCTTCGATCCTTATTCAGTTAATTAAGATTTTCGAAACGCAAACCAAGCCACAAACATCATCACTGAGTCATAAACGAAATGTTAACAGAGTATATGCAAATAGCTCTTGTCCTTACTCCCGAGTCCTGAGGGAGTGCTGGCCGGACTCGGAAACTTGGGAATTAGTTATCAAAGCAGACTATTGCTTTATTAATTGGGTGGTGAAATATTATGACGGTGAAGTCCATTGGACAATGTAATGTGTTGTTTGCAATCAATTAGGTAACGGTATATGATGATGTGGTGATGCTATATGATTAATATTTGTAATCAATTAAGTGATTTTAATCTCTAAATGAATAACATCATCATATTTGATGATTTTCTTGCTATTTACCGCAATATATTATTTTGTTATGTTTCTGAATTATGATAAACATTACTCATTCCCGTAAATTCATATGATTTTTCCTGATTGTGTTATTTCCCTGTAAATATATTTTAACGAATATTAATTTATTTAATTTTAATGGAATCGTATAAAATAATTCGTGGCTAACGCTCTTAAAACAAATTACAAATGTTCGTATATCATTCATGTAGCGTTAGCACAGCCTCACATTAAAAGCTGCTCGGAATTTACCTCAGTGGAGCTACTAATATCGTGTGTAGAGTCGTATAAATCACTCTACCTGCGAATCCCACGTGGATTTTGAATTTGGGATAAAAGCGAAACCAAGACCTTGAGGCGAAATTTATGGTTAATATTATATTCGTCTCGCCGGCTCTCTCATTAAATAGGAAATAAACACTTGTACGTAAATAATACAACTCTGTTTTTATAAGAGCAAGTATTTACATGACAGATAAGCATAAAACACTTAGTATTTTTTTTCAATTTATTTATAAGGCTTAATGTTTACTCAATAGAAGGAATTGTATTAAATGGAAATGTAATGGAGGAAAACAGATTTTAATAAAACTTAACAGGAAGTAGTATACTACATCGCACTTAGCCAGAGCGGTGGACTGAGTGAAAAGTCCACCTCACTTTTCATCCCAAAAGCATTCGGAGTAGTAAATTTGAGCAAAAAGGTTTCGATTGATTTGAAATAATAGGCCACAAAAAATGTTAATACGCGAAACGTTTAAGTTAATGAATGGCGGTAACTTAACTGCCAAATTAATATGAAAATATATGTATGTTCTTAAAATTGAGGCTTTTCCTTTAGTTTGCTATTTATCATTACTTCCCAGAATTAGATCGTTATAAGCGACACTATCAGATAGTGGAATAATATAGAGGGTGTATTTTTTCTAAATGAACTCATTTGATTCCCGGATAGGGAAAAAGATATTTAAAAAAACTAATGATGCAGTTTTAGTTTTTATCAAAATCGGCCTCGTAATTCCTTTCAGAATTTTTGCTAACCCTTATAGTTTTAGTTTGGCCCTGAAGGGCTATTTGAAAAATTCACCCTATATAAATTGCTTCTGTTTGGCTACTCAGTTTTGCTATCAACCAAACAAAAGAGTTTATTTCCCGAATGACGTAAATTGAGGGTTCAGAATATTTCTCAAAATTGTTCAGTGAGTTCCGTCCCTTTGTTAATTAATTATCCTTTTACTCACCATTTATTTAAGATAATTGAATACAGACGCTAAAAATACTTTGCCTGCAAAATAAATTAACCATTTTGAATGGCTTTACACAAGGTTTCGTGTCACACATTGTTATTTTCAAAATGTTATGAGCGTAATGAAATATATTTTTTTAATTCCTTAGATTTATTGTTGATTCAAAAAAAAATAACTTTTAATTTTTTTAGCTTGTTAATTTAGTTTTTTTGTAAACTATTTTTATAGAAGATGATAAAATCAAAACTTTTAACTACTCTTTGAATAAATTCAAGCAGTTTCAAATTACAGGCTTTGAAAATTATAATACAAAATCGTTTCGCACCTCGTTAAAAGTTTTTCACAAGATACATAATATTTAACATAGAGAACACCTTACTTTGAGTGAATCATTCAAATACTACAAGCCAAATTTCGCAAGCCATTTATTGAGTTATATAACTTGGCCGATTTTTGACCGAAACTTGACCAAAACAAAATCCGAAATTTCGGTCGGTTACTATGTATTACATTCAAATGTAATACATAATAATATTTATCACTTCTTTATTTATGCAACGATCGTATCTATTGATCTAATAATAACATTTCTGACTGTTGTTATGCAACAACCGAAATATCCTATCCCACAAATTCAGTAAAACGACAATTCAATTGCTACAAAATAAAATTTGAATCTCTATTTACTTTTAAATGAAAACAAAATAATACCGCCGTCTTATCCATTCAATACAAACTTTTAAGGTGAGTACAGACTGCTGTAACGTAATAAGCAATGTAACATGAAAGCGACATCCTATTACCAAAATCTTCCATGTACCACCTAGTAGAACTCACCTCTTCAAACATTCCACCCTCTCTAGGATCTCTGCTGAATATAACCAAATGTGTGCATCAGCCGTCATAGATATTTTTCATGATGAATGTTGTCGTCTTAAAAACAAATTATCTACCTACCTCAACAGTTTTGCTTCCTGAGAAAATTATGTATATTTATTGTATAGATTTATTATATTTTCTTTTCTTTGTAACTTACATTATTTGCATAAATATCATGTCTCCATTTCTATAAATGTTGTACATGCCTATAATTGGCTTGCATACCAGTGTATCTTATTATATCACAATGTTATTTGTATAATTTCTATATGTTATGCTGTTGGCGTGTCAAATAAATAAATAAATAAATAAAATAAATAAAGGAGCATTTCATAGGTGTGGGCGCAGCGCGAATGAGATGAAATGCTCAGTACCCTTACCATGAGTTTTCAAAACGTCCCATAATTTTACGTTACGTTTACTCAATCCAATATTCTGTTCCGTTTGCTTCAGTAGACCGAGTAAACGTAACAATAAGTAAGTGCTCAAGTCTTTTTGTCTGCCTCACAAGGTCGCAAAAAAGAGAGACAAAATATAAAGCACCATTTTGTCAATTTAGACATTTAATGTTACGTTACTGACACTATAGTTCTGTTACAATGCGCTAGGGGCGCTGATTAGAAATTGTATTGGCAAATACGTAAACAAATACCAAAACAGTCAAATTTGTCAAAACGTAAAAACTCATGGTAAGGGTACTGTTCGCGCGTGTAGTGTGCACGGTTCGTGCGCAAAAGGCGTCTACTAATTTTGTTACATTGCGTGTTACGTTACAGTAGTCTGTACCCACCTTTACACGCGGGGTAAGCAAAAGGCATAAAATAAACGGAACTTGGCAACATTTACAGTCGAATGCCTCCAAAAGTGCGAGGAAGGGAAATTTAGTCCACTGTAAATATTCAAAACCAATTAGAGTCCTTTCGTTGCATGAATAAACTATTTAAGGGCGCTATCAGACTGTTACGTTGAATATATTATTGGAGAACAAGGAATATGGCATCGTGTGTATTATGGAATGTTGTATGTAGAAGGTAAGGTGAAAATGATATCTGAGTCGTGTGAGTCAGCTGATGGATTTTTGCATACATAAGTTAGAAATAAAAAATAAGGGTGAATCAGTTATGAGTTTCGAAGGGTGTGGATGCCTGTTGACTTATATATTAGACTATCTATGATTGTATGAATTTGGTTACAGATGTAAATGGGCGGCAGTGACTTTATGCCATCATCAGGTGAACGGCATGCTTGTTTACTTTTTAAAACTTACTGCTACTTAAAAATTAAAATATAGGTACCTAACTGTGCAGTACTGCCACTACACACATTTCTACCTGATAACTCGTAGGTAAACTGTTTTCTAGTAAAAAAAACATAAAAATATAAAGCAGTCCAACATGTAAATCACATAGAACAACGTGTTATTTCGTTTAAAAAGGGTTTTTCAGAATCTATATATATAAAATATATTACCTAACTAACTAACTTTATTTCTTGAGTTACCGTTAATAATTAAGATAAATAACATACACATACACACAATTAAATATACATACATGTTTAATATTCTCGATACCAAAGCAAATGTAAAGGAATACTTGTTATAATTAATATATTTATGTGTACCGAAAAGTCTGACAACAGCTTTATAAGCGTATTCTATAGAGTTCCGTTAATTGGAAGACGGCCGGCATGGAAATATTGTTAGGCGTGTTGAGATACTTCTTAATCAAGCATCCGTAGTTCCAATCCACACTTCAATCAGTTTGAATATGTATTAAGTACTGCTTTTTATTGCTTACTTGTAAATATATTATTAAACGAGCTTTTGCCGGCGGCTTCGCTTGCGTTACGAAGTAATATTTTCATCCCCTATTTTATCCCCTTGGGGGTAGAATTGATCAAAATCCTTTCTTAGCGGATGCCTACGTCATAACATCTACCTGCATGCCAAATTTTAGCCCGATTCGTCCAGTGGTTTGGGCTGTGCGTTGATAGATCACTACGTCAGCCAGTCACCTTTGAGTTGTATATATTTAGATGTATAAATATGATTTTATATTTAAAGTGCAAATACACTTTAAAGCTTATACAATCGACAAATACTCAAAAAGTATATGTATAATTGTGTATGAGTTGTATATGAATAAATAACATTATTTTATTTCAGTTTGTCTAATGGGCGACAAAACTTTATAAATATTGAGTCAAATACATGTAAAGCAATTTTATGGCTTAATATTTACTGGTGTTGTCATTGTTGTTCGTTAGTCCATATTTCGACAAAAATAACCAATTTTATTTTATAAGTATTAATGTAACTCATACATACATACATATAATATAAACATTTTATCAACTGGAGTAAGTACTCATCATTATCTATGAAAATATTATTTGCTATCGAATTTTCCTTTCATTTTCGTATAATGAACGGCCTCTAATTAGATAGCTAATTAATTAAGCGGATGCCTCCGAATATTTCGCATAACTTCAAGGTTTTCTTTTGTAATTTATAAGGAATTTCATTAAAGGCGAATTGCTTTTTGCGTCTTTTACATTTCTTTACAGCTTCATTTAAGTCTGTGCAATCTTGAGGACTAAATTGGCAGTTGCTGTCGAATTTAGACGTTTTAGTTAAATGACGTAATATACAGGGTGTCAAATTCATAATTCAAAAATGGTGACACTTTTACTTTAATGTATTTTTAACACGCTTTTATTAGCTTGGGTTGTATGTATGTATGTATGTATGTATGTACGTAACAGTAACGGAATATTTGAACCCGATTTCTATCCACTTTGAACGTTCAGTTTCATTCAAAATTTTGAAAAATTATCAAAAAACGATGACAATACACAATTTTAATAATTTTGTATCATTGTCCTTATCAATATCCTCAGGATTAACGATTTTCGAGGCGAGAGAAAGCGCATTAGGGAGAGTTCAGGCAAAGTTATTAGATTGATTTTTAGTTTTGAAAAATAATAATGTTATTTCCCTATAACTCAAATGTACTGAAATATGCCATCTCGTGGAATGATATTCAGGATTCCGTACTCAAAGGATAAAATGAAACCCTCCGCTGTCTGTTCGTGAGTCACTGGGCTTTATCTCGTAAACCGTAATAGATAGACACTTGTTTTTTTTACAGACGATGCATAATGATGGTCGCTATAACAACAAATACTAAAAATTAATAAAATAAATATAGTTCAAAAAACTAAAAAACACGCTTTTTTGAACTATATTTATTTTATTATTTTACCTATGTTCCGCCCAAGTTTTTGTCGTGGTACTTACGTGACAGCCTGTATAATAAATAAATAGTAATTTGGTATCAAATTATTATAGTATTGTTACGGTCACATCACACTGATTCATGTATAGATCATATACTGTTAGGGTCCTGGGACTTAAATGAGAGAGTGGACTGTATTTTGCTGGTTTAATAGGCCTCTTAATTACATTAGGGTTTCCCGGTCAAACAATATTTAAATAGAAATCGTCCGTGGCCGTCGGAGGTCGCAAGCGTGAGTGATGTTCGGCTCGTACCACCACCGCACCGCCCGCGCCGATGACGTTGCCCGCCTCCTCCGCCCGCGCGTCTCTTCCCGTGCGTGTTACGTAGGTATCTTAACATATACTTAATTGCAGTTTCTGGTAATTTTAAATACTTTTCTTATTTTTGGAATATAGTCTTGCTTTGAGTATATGTTTTCTGAATTTTTTACTGTCTTTTGTAATAGAAGCGTGATAATTTAATGGATAAAGACGTATTATTGTAAATGTTGATGATTTTGGTTTTGAAATACCTTCCAAGCGTTTTAACATTACTCAATGTTAAATTCTTCATTTATCGTATTTAGAAATTTTATTTAAAATTGCGTAAGTAAAAGTTGATTGAAAACATTAAAACATAAATTTCATTTGTGTAATAAAAACAAACAAAATATGTATAAAAATGTATGTTATGATTTCCGAATTTAACAATAACAATTTAACAATTTATTAAATAACAATTTTATAATAAAATCTCATTTTAAGAAGCATCTGGTTGGATAGATGTGACATGTCGATTAAAAAATAAAGTAGTTGTCAATTGTCAGTTTTCAAAATGGAAGGTAGTTTTGAGCGGGAGTTAGTTGGTGACGAAAATAAATGTAAATAATGTATTGTGTTGAAAAAGTGTTGAAAAAGAAGATGCTTCATTAAATGTATGCGATTAGTGAGTGCGCACAAATAATAATTAATTTCAGTGAACGATGCTTATAAATTTTTGATTAATACTTGTAAATATTATTATTCATTTCTGAAAACAAAGGCAGTTATAACTAATTTAATTTGTGCATAAAATGAAGTCTTCGCCCGCAAGCTGTTTATCAGAGTATTTCGAAGCTTAGAATGTATTGTATTGTTACAGAACATTGCAGAACTATAAAATACAGTGCAAAATTGTGTTCAACTTGTATTAAATACCTAGGGAGCCTCACAGCTGGAGCATACCTTTGTTAACCAAAGGATGCTTCAAATGTAACGGAAAGTTTCACTATGGGTAAGTTTTGATTTTCTATTTTGTTTTTTTAGAATCTTTTGGGTAACTTGCTTTGTTAGTTGATATCTATGTGAGAGTCAAATTTTGTATCCGAATTTTAAACTAATTAATCCCAACTTGATTGAGCTGAAATGTTAGTTACCATACTCCTCCGAAGCGGCTTTACCGATTTTCACCAAATTTTATATGCATATTGCATATTCAGTAGGTCTGAGAATCGGCTATTGTCTATTATTCATACCCCTAAGTGATAAGGGTTACTCACCCTTAATTTTTTTTTATTTATATGGCAACACCACGTTTGCCGGGTCAGCTGGTAAGTTTATAAGTTTAGTATCATTAATCCAAGTTATGCCAATATGCCGAACGTTCCAAGATGGATTTTTTTGTGCACCCATCATATGGGTAAAAGGAAAAGATTAAAAAAAAAAGAATACGAAAACCATAGCATAAAATAAAAGTCGTAAATGAGTTATATCACCTGCTGGCAAATTTCCAATGCTGCACATAAAATTAGAGCCTACTTAAGTGCTTTCTTTTGTTATTACAATATTAAAAAAAAGGTTTATCAACTGTTATTTATTATGACAACCATCATGTAAGGTCTAACTCATCCTACAACCAACATTGTAAAATTTCAGCCGTAGGTACGTAAAGTTATAACGTGGTAACCTCACGTCTCAATCGCATACATACATTCAACGTATCGCAGCAAACATACCGAGTTTATGATAGTTTCCGAGTTTTATTGTTGTTACTACCTCACGTGTACACAATGCGTGTTTTGATGTACCTACTTCTGAAGAGGACACTTAGACAACAGTCGCAAATATCGTAACAATGTAGTTTTATTTTCTTGACAAAGTGAAGCACCTGAAATGAAGTATATTTAACGAAAGATACAAGAAATTTTGAGAATATTATTGCAGACTCATTTGTCGTCAATCATATTAGTCACTGTGTTGCTTTAAGGCTCTGTTTGAAAGATTCAAAATTATGAAATGTATTTTGTCTGATAAGGAAATAATACTTTTCAGAGACGTTCTCAGGGATAGAATCTGTATGACTCTAATCTTATCTGAGGTTGATTAGTGGTTAAACGGCAGTATCTAGTGGACTATCTGTCGTTTGCTACTTCAAAATTAAAAAAAAACAAAGTTTATCGACTGTCATTTCCTGACGACAACCATCAGGTCTAACACGTCCTACAACCAACATTGTAAAATTTCAGCCGTAGGTACGTAAAGTTATAACGAGGTAACCTCACGTCTCAGTATCGCAGCAAACATACCGAGTTTATGATAGTTTTCGAGTTTTACTGTTGTTTATGCCTCACGTGTACACAATGTAGGTTTTGATGTACTTGTGATGAGGACACTTAGACAACAGTGGCAAATGCCGTAACCTTAGTTTCTTTGTGTTTATTGGGTGCAGACAATGTAGTTTTATTTTCTTGACAAAGAAAAACAACTGCAATAAGGTTTAAAGACGGATAAAACTTTTTTGAGTTTGGACTGAAGAAGCATCATCATTATTTATACTTGTGTTTGAAGGATCTACACATTAGTCTGGTCCTTAGTCAATGTTAGCATTCGGAATTATCGGGGTCTCGGTTGTGTGATCGTCTCCAAGCGGTGAAATTAAGTTGAAAACGTATTACAGTAGTATAATTAGCTGCTGTTATTATGTTATGACTCAAACATTATATTCTGTATAGGTATTCGGCTTTAGGCTAGAAACGCGTCTGTTGTATTTAGGTCTACATAATTATACACGTGTTTTTCTTAAACGTACTTATTAGTACGATGAATTTTGAAGGTAGCGCGAGTTTCCTCAAAAATAAACATAAAAATGGGCATCTAAAATGTACCTGGAATTTCAAAAGAAATCTTTACATGTACATCACGAACGGGGATCCCACCGCAATAAATTATAACACGAAGTAATGAAGGTAGCTACCGGGTCACGAACTTGAGACTTGCGAAATGGATGGCGGTTTGGGCCTATGTCAAATGGCACCTACTAGGGTTAGAAAGGGTTTTTTAGTCCGATAATTAGAATAATATTTCAAAAGTCACTCAGTACATTTTGTATTACCACAAAGCGTATTTTGATAAAATGGGCATTATTGTAAATGACTCAGTAGAGTAAAATGCAAAATATAAAAATGTATAGAAGTTTTCGACTCAAGTGCGGAAGGTAATGTTTCAGATACACACGCGTATGTATGTATCTCTTATTCATTGACATGCCCTACAGTTTAAACGGCTTGACTGATCTTAATATTATAAGTTATTAGCCTATATTATAAGTTGTTTTTGTTCGTCTAAATCATCTAAATCAATAAATTATTTTAAAGCAGATATTTTAATTTTTATAATAATTACTAATTGAAATCATACCTCCAAACGAAAATTTAATATGACGTGTCAAGTAGTTACAGTTATACAAGTAATCAAACACTTTCAGAATTTAGATAGTGCTAGATAGTCTGAATTGTATTGAGGCAACGCGGATTAAATTATGTAAAGTGTCAACTTCTATACCCTTTTCTATGGACGAATATTTTGTAGACTAATTAATTGATTGAATGAAGGCTGACATATCTCGCTATGAAAGTTTTCTAAAACGTCTTGATACGATCTCTGAACCCGAATACAAGTTGCGAACTGAGATCAATGGAACAAGGTCGCTCTCCAGGTATGATCACTTTCGTCGGTTGTTAATGATCAAAATATCTATTTTTGCACTCCACTAAACTGACAATTTATAGTGGATAAAAATTTCACAATTTCTACCTAGCGAAGGTAGGTAGTAGATTGATTATCGATATTAATAATGTTAGTCTGCCAGTAGATCTTCCATTGTCAAAGACCGATTTGACATCACTTATATGTACTTATACATATGAATACGAATATATCTACGATACTAACGTTAGATCAAATAAAATAAACCTAAAAGGTCAGTAAGGTTATCGTAGGCTCCATAATTGCTTCTCTACTGATCCTAATTGCACTCGATTACTCGACATATCTTCACTAAACCCACAAACAAGGCTTTTATCTCCTGGTGTAGATATCGATAAACCATTAAAGGGACGTGAATAGCTCCAATTACTGATAATGAATAGGCTATTCAGAAGAATCCAGGATAGCCTATATGATACGCCTCTGATATACTCGTAGGTACATTTGCCATGAAATGGATATTTTTCGAAACAATTGGTATTTCTCATACACAAATATTATGTCTACAAAACGTACGCAATGTTAGATCGTCATTATTTTGATCAAATAAAAAAGCTTCATATTGACCCGGTAATACGAGTTGTACTCAGAACAGGGACTCTGGCAATCAATAAATATTTCTTTTATGTTGATCATAATGCTTTTTTTAAGTATTACTTATGATGATTTTGTTTTAGATCCGTAAATCTATGATTTTTTACAATTGAGCAACTACGAGGAATTAGTTTCTTGAATTTGGTTCTTATTTATAATTTTGTTTTTCATCTATAGGTAATAGAGCTCTTAATATATGTATAATGATCTCTGTCCCTTTCTTTCTCAACCTGTATTTGTCAATGTCTGAATATTGCTTTTAAACTATCTTTTTTCTAGGTTCTTCACCAAGAAGATCTTTAGATTTATGTAATTGATTTCTTTCTAGCCTCTGCTCTGTGTGCTAAATTCCACAGTTTCTATAATTATAATCTAGCGATTAATGCATATAACCGATACAATTCTCCTCCTTTCTGATTTACTACTAAGTATGATAATCCTATTTAAATTAGATCCATCAGGCTCAAACATAATTCCTAGAATATTAATTTCACTGTTACTGTTTGGTAAATTGTTATTACACAGGATCAAAGGATCGATTTGCTGAAATTGCTAGTTTGCGGATCCTAATTGCGGCCTATCCACATATCTTCATTAAGCTTTCCAAACAAGCCATTATTTCTCTAAATAGAATGGAGATAGATATACCACTATCTCTAGATATTAATAGTCGTTAAAGTGGGATCATAGTTATATACCATTTATGTGAAGAATTGGGATCAATTGGGATCATAGTTGTTTAAGTGAGAAGAAAATCAGGACTGATAAAATTTCTAGCGTGAAGCAATTCTGTGTCTTTGTTACAGGTTCACAGCTGTGAACTTGTAACATATGGATTGGCATTCTGTTACATAGTGCAAGCATCAGAGCGCTTAAGAGGCAGTGACCATTTAACATCAAGTGGACTTAAGCTTGTAAAAAAGAAGGTCTGCCAAAACTAAGCATAAATATTTATTATTAATTAATTTAACTACATGCTTATGATTACACAATTTCTACTGTAGTTAAATCAAACACCGAATTCTTATAAGGCTACATGTAAATCGCTGTAATTTCGTTTATACCCAGTCAAGTGTATTTTCACTTGAACAAGCACAATGAAAGGTACCAATTAAAAGTGAAAAAAATAAAAATCATAAAGCAAGCAATATTCTTCTCTCTCAACGATTAATTAATACGCAGCAATTCGAATGGGCACGTTTTTATCATTTCTGTGTAAAATCCTACAGAGAATCAAACGTTCAATTTGGCGATATCGAGTTTTACGATATTCCATCGGAAAAATGTTTATTTTCCGGACCATCGCGAATCCGGATTTAATATTATAGAATCATGTTTAAAATTGCAAAACCGGAAATGTACATACATCAAATAATCTTATGTTCGTATGAATATAGTTACTAGAACATGCTTTATATTTTTTCTCTGTATCTTCAAGTTTATCCCAAAATCTATTGAGCCGATTTGACTATCACGTTGGCACAGCAGTTATTACACCGGTTTAGAATTTAGAGGGTTCCTTAAAAGGAAGACCAATAAATAATGAACGTAAATTTCTACTCTGAGTTTCGGCCTTTGTATGTCATCTTAATGTTGGGTTAGGAAGGAAAACGTCTCATTTCTCATTTTCTTTAATATCCTTTTCTCCAAAAATATGTAAGTACGTTTCGTTGTCTTTTCCATAACTAACAAACATCTGATGACACGCCCATTTCCTTCTTAAGTATAGAAATACATCAAGAGTTTCTCAGATACATCAAGAGTTAAAATAGAAATAAACTCAGACATATCAGTAGATACTAGACTAAGTATGTCTCAGCTCCAACCTCACTCAGGACGGAACCACTCAGCCACGCTCTGTTTCGCGGTCACACATTACGTTTGATCCGGTAACGCATGACTCTGACCTCTATTCCTGTTCTCTGCTTTGAACATAATGTGGAATTTCTACGTTGTATTGATGGACATATATTGAGTCACGTAGATAACAGAAATGGATAGATTGGAATAAAACGCAACAAAGAGCAGAGCATATAAATGCGGAACAAAATAGGGAAAAATAGAAAGGTGATAAAAATATTGTGAACTATTTTTGCCAAATACACAGCAATATGTATAGATACCAGACTAAGTATGTCTTAGCTCCAACCTCACTCAGGACGTATAGATATAGTGTGGAAAGCTTCTACGACATTATGATGAAAATATATTAAGTCATGTCGATAACAGAAATGGATACTTTGGAATGGAACTGAAGAAAGAACAGAACAGATAAGTGTGGAACAAAATAGGGTAATACCATAGATTAGTAAATACTTCGCCGCCTTGAAAATGAATGAAGCCACAAGCGGCTGATTTGTCAGTTATATTTTGAATTTTTGAAAAATAAAAAACATTTTTAGAGACAATTTACGAATAAATAACTAATGCGTAATTTACATAATGATTAAATAAGTATTTTAAATATCTTAGCGACATTTTAGCATTTATTATTAGGAGACGTGGCGAAATTTTTTTACGCAACCATTTCAATTTTCTA
Organism: Epargyreus clarus clarus; assembly: GCA_014595695.2. Taxonomy (NCBI): domain Eukaryota; kingdom Metazoa; phylum Arthropoda; class Insecta; order Lepidoptera; family Hesperiidae; genus Epargyreus; species Epargyreus clarus. The sequence continues at coordinate 1,668,872 of JACTTY020000073.1, forward strand.
AACTAGTTACATTTTATTGTTAGGAGTGTGTATTCTTTACAAATCTAAGCCAAACAAAGGCATGAAATCATCAAAAAAGTACCCACCCGTTTAAAATTTTAACTATTTACAATTTTCGTTAATTATTTTTAAACGACTGAATAGCGAATAGAACTAGCAAATTTTACAGCTTCCACGAATAATGGCGAGCTTGAGGTGCTGAATTAAAAAAGTTAATACTGAGAGGAGTCTGTAGATCCCGATAAGAATTCCTAACTTGGATACTCTATTTTTTACAGCTTGGATAAGAATTGTAAAGTTTTATTGAAAATCTTGTTATTATTTAAATAATGCACACCCACTATTTAATTGGTAAAGATTTACCAATATTATGAATTGGTACTATCATAAGTACGTACGTCGTCAACTCATAGTCCTACTATAGGGGAAGTGATCTCCTCTCAGAATTAAAAAGGTTTAGGCCATAATTCACCGTGCAGGCCAAGTGAGAATTGGCTGACGTCACCCACCTTTAGGAACTTTTTTTACAACTCTCAGGTGAAGAACTCACTATAATTTCTTTACTATAATTTAAACTCACTATAACTTTGAAAAATCACAAGTGCGTGTCTGAGTTTTGTACGTTAAACCCCATCAAGGATAAGATTCGAAGTGATGTTCACTTCTAGTTACCCGACTGCCTGACTGAAGTTTTTAAAAAGGTAATAACAATCATTATTAATTTATTTTAGTCATGACTAACTAATATTATGGTACCTAAGCAGTCATGATGTTCACATTGTTTTTTTTTACATTTGCAATGCAAATGATTATATCGTTTACGCGTGACTAAACTGCATCTACTGCAAGTGATTAAGGGACTTGTTTCACCAAACTAATTATGAGATAAGCGAGTATATGCAAATCGCAAGGAATTTAACTGTAAATGATCGTGAAAATAAAGTTTAATGTAGAGTCAATAACAAAAGGTCTAGACACTAGTCTATTTCTTTATTTAATTAAAGAATAAGTAAGATTGTCGTAAATCACTTATAGTACAAAGTTTGGGGCGTAAAAAATCATTGCTTTTGCCGTGATGTGGTATCTAAAACACGAAATAGATGTAGGATATAAATATGAAATCCAGCACTACGACCTATCAAAACTGTGGCTCCGGCATCGCTAGGTTTCACCTAGTAAATAATATAATAAAGTCACTTATCATAAGTAAGTACCCCTTATATAATAAAAGATACGACGATGTTAGTTTTTAATCATATATTACTATCATTTTATATGAATATCTAAAAGATTTGAACTTGTATCTTCAGTTTTAATTTTAATTTTACAAGCGAGCAAATCGTTTTTCCCATAGTTCACTCGTTCATTGTGTGACAAGTGAGTAAGCAAGCTGCAGAGATCTGTTTGTTTTTCATCTATCAGGATGATTGGAAGCTGAGCACTCGCGCTGCGATGCTGTGTATGAAAGATTGTATAAGCGTGTATATTTTGAAACCCTTAACCAAAGTTGATCTCATTTTATAATTGGTAAATTTTGCACCTTATTTCGATGCCAATTTGATACAATAATATACTTGTTTAAGGTTTTTTTAGGATTGAAGTAAGAAATATGTATCGAGTATGCTATAGTAAATGGTAGATAGCTCAATGTGGAGAAAGCACGGAAGTACGTTCGGTCTCCCATCCAACTGCCTACCGCACTAATGGTGCTTATCATTGTAATAGATTACTTCTCTCCTTTAACACTATCTTACTTGTCTTAATATTAGCCCTTTTTATATAACCGGGTGTCACTACCACCTCATCGGGGACCTTTTAAAGGTTTGACAGCACAGAAATCCATTCGAGAAGTCTATGTAATTCCGCTTGCAATCTTGCATGTCGTCGTCATCAACCCATTACTGTCGCACTGCTGGACACGGGCTCTTCTCTGACTGAGAAGGATTCTTGCATGTTACAGGACATAATAGTGAAAGCAAAATGGTTCCTTCTCAATCCGCTTGAGAGTGAAGTACAGAAACCCGAAGCTCCCGGGGGATCCTACACGACTTGGGGTTATGTGTATCTTACTAAACAACTTATGCTCTAATTATGAACATGTTTCCTGCTTCCAAGTAAATATACAGCTAATTGGAGCTTCGTAGGCAAGTTGGAGAATAACTCGTGAGCAGGGATGTTATGGTTAACTATAACCGTAATCGAAACTATCGGATATCCGAAATTAAAATATATACGAACCCGTAACTGAGTTCGATAAAACAGTTTCGGATAAAATCGGATAAGGTCTAATCGTTATCCCGGTTAAGCAGTACAGTTGCTTTATAAATTGGATAACCGAAATGAAAATATATACGAAATCGTAACTGAGTTCGATAAAATAGTTTCGGATAAAATCGGATAAGGTCTAATCGATATCCCGGTTAAGCAGTACAGTTGCTTTATACATTGGATAGCCGAAATGAAAATATATACGAAATCGTAACTGAGTTCGATAAAATAGTTTCGGATAAAATCTGATAAGGTCTAATCGATATCCCGGTTAAGCAGTACAGTTGCTTTATACATTGGATAGCCGAAATGAAAATATATACGAAATCGTAACTGAGTTCGATAAAATAGTTTTGGATAAAATCGGATAAGGTCTAATCGATATCCCGGTTAAGCAGTACAGTTGCTTTATACATTGGATAGCCGAAATGAAAATATATACGAAATCGTAACTGAGTTCGATAAAATAGTTTCGGATAAAATCGGATAAGGTCTAATCGATATCCCGGTTAAGCAGTACAGTTGCTTTATACATTGGATAGCCGAAATGAAAATATATACGAAATCGTAACTGAGTTCGATAAAATAGTTTTGGATAAAATCGGATAAGGTCTAATCGATATCCCGGTTAAGCAGTACAGTTGCTTTATACATTGGATAGCCGAAATGAAAATATATACGAAATCGTAACTGAGTTCGATAAAATAGTTTCGGATAAAATCGGATAAGGTCTAATCGTTATCCCGGTTAAGCCGACGCAGTACAGTTGATTTATAAATACGAGTGGTATAGCCGAAATGAAAATATATTCGTAACTGTCACCGAATCGGATAAAAATATTTCGAATAATTTCGCATAGGACCGGGAGTCTAAATGACAACATCATGAAAAGTTCCCACTCGATGTAGCCGACATAATCGACTCGATACAATTCCGTTATAAATAAAAGCAAATCATTTTAATTCACAGCCGAAACTGTCCGATAATATCGGATGATCTGAAATAATTCTGAAATATTTGTAATCGTATGTGAAACCTAGTTGAAATTTTAATAAATCCGTATCCATATCCTGATCCATAACATCCCTACTGATAAGTTTCAAACTAGCGTCATGTCTAGCACAGCGCTTGGTACAAACTTGGTATTAAACTGATAGTAAGCAAATATATTTTTAATTTTTAATAATTAATTTGTAGCAAAATTTTCAATATCAAATTTCTTGGTTTATAACAGACTGAAATAACATTCATTAACAACGAGATCTGAAAGTGTATTGTAATGAAAGTAATATGTGACGGACATGCAATAATTTTAGTTATATAAAATTAATACAAGCGACAGATTATAAAAACAAAGTGGTAGATAGTATAACACTTTTTATTATGTTACTTATACTTACTTTCATATAATATGATACTTAACTAATATATTTTTAGTGAAACTCAAATTATTCTTTGTAGTTTTTGTTTATTATATGTTACTCGGGTATATTCGTTCTTATTCAAAGGTAACAATTATATCTTCTTTATTTCATAATTACCCAAAGTAATAAAATTTCATTATTTAGTCAATTTAAATTTAGTTTTCTTCAATATTACGTTTCTACTTTATTATGAAATCAGTTTTTGTAAAATGTCACCTTCACAATACAAATATTATCAATGTAACCTAAGCCAAACTACAAGAATATTTACTCTTCCTGGTTTTAATTATCAACATTACATATTTAACAAGTAAATATAGCTGTTAATTAATTTCTAGAGCGCAGTGGAGTGCAGTTGTACGAAGTTACGAAGCCTTGCTTCGCGTCGCGAAATTATGTCATTACATGTTTTCATTCCTTATTTTTCCGTCCTTAAGAAATGAATTTTTAAAATTTCTTCCTTAGAGCTTATTTAAGTTATAATATGAGAAAATCTTGTGCAAATTTCATGCTATAATCGCTGTTATAAAAATGAGACATACTTAGTATAAAATGTCATAATGTTAGTGATATTTTTATTTTGAATTTGTTTTTAGTTAAGTCCTATTAGTCCTATTAGTAGTTAAATCTGGAGGCACCACCGAAACACCTTTTTTGCCTACTAAGAATAGTATGAAGCGCGGATGTGTTCTGGTTCCTATACCACTCCCTTGAAACACTCCTTGATGCAAGGAAGAGACACAAATCATTGCCACTTAGTTCTGAACGTATCTGGGGTTGATTATGTGTGTCAGTCATCACATAAAGTTAGGTTCAATTCTATTATGTCACCCAGTTTTATAAAAAAAGAATTCCCAAATAAATATACTGCGATTCACACTACAACTAATATATACAATGATATGTATGACTTGACATGAGCTATCGGAACCAGTTACAAACAAAATAAGAATAAATCGTATCGTATTTCCTATATCGTCTTGTTATAACGATTTTTTAATGAGAACTGGAATTTACGACAGGGTGGTAGGAGGGGGAAATTAAAGAGATGTCTGGGTAACTGCCCGCGTGCTCTCTCATGAAATATTTATGTAAAAGAAAAGGTACAAAAGGTTAATACTAGTACAGTAGATTAGTAGCGTTTCTAGCCAAATATGGCAAGTTTTGTAGTAGTAGTGTTGAGTTTTGCTACGTTCTGGATTGAAGAATAACTTCTTTTTCTGGGGATTGGAAATTGCCGAAATTATGTAATTGAAATTATTTATTCACAATAGTTATGACATGTTTTAAAGGTAAACAGATTTTTTCGCTAAGGAAAATATTGTGAGAAAAAATTCGTAAAGCACAACTACGTCCTAAACTGGTCTTGTTCTAAAATTAAACCTGTGCCTTGCCGTTTAGGTGATGAATAGGCTGTATTTGATGATGAGAATGCTCCTGAGGACTGAAATGAAATGCATCAAAAGTTATTCCGCCTTACAATATCCTTCTAACCAAAAGTTACACTATACCACTTGCTGTAAGACAATGTGCATTGGTGGTGAATCTGCAAACAAATGATTAAGGTTTCTTCACCCTTCAATATTACGACGACGATATTTTATTAAAATTTTCGCAAACTAAACTGATGCTTATACACGAGAGTTCAATTTAAAGCCGCATAGCGCAACTAGCATGCCATTACATAAAATGCCACAGTGTAAGAAAATTGTAATGGTTTTGAAAAAAATATCCTCGTATGTCAATTTCATGTATGACATTCATGTATACGTGGTTTCAATAATACATTTTATATTAAAACTTAAGTAATGCTTTCATCGAGCGACATATTTTTATTAGACTGGAAGTTTCAAAGGAATTCCGTTGGACGCTAATATGACATTATTACTTTATACCCTAGTTCCGGGATATGATGGCATATTTATTTTAATACGCTTATATTAATAATATCATATTAAAGTTTAATTTTGAACTAGATAGCTGTGCTTCACTCACTCTTGTCTGTATTTTATTACTCACTTTAGAGCTTATTCGAAAAACTTAAAAAAGACGATCAAATTCTTATTAAAAAATTTTTGATATTGATTTTTTGACAATTATTTTAAGTTTGGCATAAAAAAACTTAAACTCAGAAAAAGTTACTTATAAACATGAGTTTAAAAAGATTCGTTTTAAAAATTAAAAAATATAATTAATGTAGTAAGGACATTTAAAAAATGACGTCGTTGAATTGGAGGTTTGACACTTTGTTACTCGATTTATGTATTGGGGTACCTTCATAGAGAAAAGTAATGTTAAACAACCTTTGTCAAGTGTCATATTACTCCATTTCAGTACCTTTGTATTGTCATTTTTTTCAAAGGAAGTTTTTGTAACATCGCGAATTGTATTTTTATGAATTCCATTCAATTTCATCGTACTTGGCCAGTTTATAGTATTACTCACATGTACCACAATATTAATAAATAGTGAATAAAAAGCAGTCATAGGCTCGTGGTTAAGAAACTCGGCCTCTTGATCGAGTGGTCCTAGGTTCAAATCGCAGGCACGCAGCTCTGAAGTTTTCCAAGATGTGTGTATTAGAAATTAATTATCACTTGATTAAAAAGGTGAAGGAAACATCGCAATGAAACCTGCATGTTTATGCTTCGTCAAAATCGATGGAAAGAAAAAAAAATGCTTACAACTTCGGACAACACTACAGATTTTTAAAGTACTACCTTAGAACTCAACAGCTTAATACGTTGTCGGTACGAGGCAGAATCTGAGAAATAATTTAGAACATTCTCCAGGCGATAACGTTTTTAACCGACTTCAAAATAGTAGGTTCTGTATTCGAACACTGTATATATGTTTGAAAAATTTTTATGTAAGTTGGTATGTCCACGATTTTTTAAAATTCAGATGTGGTTTTGGATATTTGGATATTAAAATGAATGTCTTAAACACATTGGATTCGTTGCCGACATTAATATCCAATGGGGTTATTAAATGCCTTCTTGTCAATATTTGAACGACTGCAAATATATTTCTTAATATACCTATTCGAAGTGGTACACATGAGTTACGGCTTAATCCAAGTGAAATCGAACAAAAGAAAGAATTAGTTAGTCCCGCACGTAACAGCTACATTAGGGAAATTGCTCTGTACAAATGTAGTTTTATTGTTACGAATATAATGAATGTTGCAATCATTCTTATCACGATATTTCGTATGGGAATAAAGGGGACATTTTAATCAATATTTCTTTTATTGCTTTACAACTTGTGGAATAATAATTGCAAAAATTAATTACGTACGTATTTTTTTTATACAGCAAAGGAGTATGCCGTTCATCTGATGGTAAATAATAGCTATTGCCCATAATCCTCTATTTTCGGGGAATACCCCGAATATAATTATCGATCATGGATACAACCATGAATACCCCGAAGTATTGGAGTCTGTAACTCTGTGTCCATGATGTTCTATTAACTAATTAGCTCTCGCAAAAAAATGTTGTCAAAGTTTTTTTTTTTTTTAATTTATATTAATTTCAATTGTCAATGAAAATATCGTCGGATTTTTTTTTGTTTTATTTGCCTTACCATGACCGATTGCATTTATCGTTGCTACCATTGCTCTATATAATCTGAAAATAATTTGAAATTTGATCTTAAGCGCAAGATTTGATCTTAAGATTTGGTCGCAGATATCGTCGAGAACAAACTTGGAATGCCTCATGGAATGTCTTGTGGCGCCGAAATCAAACTACAAGACTTTCACAACATTAAAAGTCAAAAAAACAGTAGTAAGTATAAGCATTTGTAACGACAGAGCATGCAAACATTTAAAAGCACTTTAACAAATACTACGAAATGAATAGAGCGCTCGAAAGCAATACAGTTCTGTTGTTTTCAATAAGGTACGATGTATCGAGGAAACGGCGAACGGAATAAACATTTATTTTGGAGTCTCGAAGCAGGTAGCTTCATTAGCGAAGCGTAGCTGACTCGGATTGTTCTTTTAGCTCATTTTGATTTCGACAAAAATGTTTTCGAATTTTGGAAAGTTCCTCGCGAAATTCGGTTCTGTTAAAATTGTATCGTTTGCTACTCAATGTTGTTAAAAAAAATGAATTGAAGTAAAAACTTGAGGTCAGGGGCAGATGAGTTGATATCTTTGAAGACTAAGTTGGAATACCCCATTCTTCGAAACAAAATTTAACGGCGCCCAGTAGGGGACTACTACGTTTTTATGCCACTATAATACAAGTATTTGTATCGGCAGAATACGTACATTTAAAAACACTTAAAACATTTAAAACACAAACGGAACATTTAAAAGCACTTTAACAAATACTACGAAAATAATAGAGCTCTCCAAAGCAATACAGTTCTGTTGTTCTCAATAAGGTACGATACGGGGAAACGGAATAAACATTTATTTTGGAGTCTCGAAGCAGGTAGCTTCATTAGCGAAGCGATGCTGACTCGGATTGTTCTTTTAGCTCATTTTGTTTTAAATAAAAATGTTTTTGAGTTCCGAAAGAGTTCGGAATTTTGTTCTGTGAAAATTGTATTTTGATATTATGATGACTAGTTGAAAATTAAATTACTGAATGCAGCATATTATATGAATACCCGATACTAACAATAAGATCTGATATTGAAAATACTTAAATGGAGCTGCTACATACTTAGCGTGCCGATGGAGTCTGCGTCTGCTGCATCAGTCTACATTTATGGTTGTTCCTTATAATTGCAGACTTTAGTCGCCTACTTCAGCATGCTAATTCAGGACAAATTGACAAAGGTACAAGTACTGACTGACTTATACTTCTATTAGAGGGCATGTTAGTCCTCGGGAGAGGCAACGAATTTTTTAATTTTGGTTCTGCTTTGATTTGGTTCCGTCAAAATACAAAATACCACACAATAAATTACGTAAAGGCACAAAACTCTATGTTCACGAGTAAGTTTCCTACTTTACTATTTCTGTTGTAATCATTTCAGCTCTTTACCCCCAGGTTATAAAAAGAAATCGGGATTGCAACGGTGAAACCGACTGCCGTAAAAATAATGTGTTTTTAAATGTGAAGAAGGTACATGTTTCTTTAGTAAAGTTTATTTGTATTTTACCTTACACTTTAAAGGTTTACTTTAACAAAACCCTAATCCTGATCCTGAGTTTTCATAAGTAATTTAATCAAGAGTTTACGCATACGTTAGCACTAGGCACAACATCAAGATAGTTTTGTAACTTATATTGAAATACTTCATAATAGTATAGGAGCTAAAGGATGATGCCGTTGATGCCTAAGGTACATATGTTAATTTGAAACCGAATTTGTTCCGTTAGACGTCGTAATGCATCATCGTTAACAAGTGTCTTTATGATATAGAAGAAGCAAAAAAGTATGCAGTCCATCTGATGATATGTGGCCACTGCCGCCCATGTACTTCTGAACAAACCCAGGTAAGATAATTCTTATGAGATTGGCCACAGATGCGTTGCTACCCTGAAGACTAAGTTGGCACGCCTGGGATACCTAATACTTGTCTCTTTAACCACACCTACGTCGATACTATGTGAATGATATGAATGAAGTTCTTTACTCACGGTTTTTGTGACTAGATTGTGCCGATTCGGCCGCTATAAAAATCGGGAAGCCCTTAGAATACTATAAATGTACATACATATTGCTGATTTATTTTTAATATAACCAGATTTATTTCTTTTTCTACTTATTTTACAGATAATATAATATTAATAGTCAAAAAAGGAAAATATATGAAAATAATTAAAATAAAGTTGAAAACTAAATAAAGACATAAAACTAATTATAAATGAAATTATTGAGTTTTGTATTATATCGAGTTACTTACTACATGTCTATGTTATCATAAGTTACTTATGATGATATAGACGTGTATGTAAATTAATCGTAGAAGAGGAGTCTCAGTTTAATCAGCGCAAATTGGCCTGTCTATAGCTTCATAGGGCTACATCGACGTAACGAGACCGTCTTATCGATCCACAGAATAATTAAGTCCTCAGAATAAACTTGAATGAAAATGTAGTCATAAGTTCGGAATAGTTTAAATAATCGAGGACTTACTGAAAGTTATGAGGTTCATTGGAGCTATGTTATTGATGAAAAATGTTATTTTAATTTGTGTAATACTACTAATACTCCAAAAGTGGATAAGAAGCCCAATAAAACAGCGGGTCTTCTTATTCACGATTTATCCGGACTTACATTTTATTAATAACATACAATATTTATTCGTATATATTTTTTATAGTATAGAAATAGCAGACGAACATGCAGTCCATCTTATGTTAAGTGGCTACTGCCGCCCATGGACATCTGTAATTAATCCCAGATCAGAATAGATTCCTACCTATGGTTGGCCACAGCGCCGCTACCCCTGACGACTAAGCTGGAATGCCTCGGAAAACTATGTTTCCCTCACCACACCTTCAAAACAGAATACATCAGCGCTTAACAATGCTGTTATTAGGCAGAAAGAAGCGTGGCGGTGGTGCCTTTCCTTTGTGACCTATGCGTGATTTTTAAACAAATTTAATGATGTCGTATTGTAATATACAGAAACATCTACATAAAATATGCTTATATTCTCTAAAGGAGACAGAAAGTATTCAGTGTTTGCCAAAGTAAAGAGGATAGTATTCATAACTAATACATTTGAACCACTGAGCCTCGTAGCACGTGTTCATTTATTCAACATACCGCCTTTGTTTTACACGTATGATGTTGAACGACATTCATATAACCGTTCCATTCCAGAGTTCATTGTACTAGCCGTTAACGACACGCGCGCGTCTACGCTCGCGTTTTTTTAACTTTTATTGCAATTTTATAAGAGAACCGAGCTCCACAAATAATTCAAAGGCATAGTCGTTAATGAGGACACGTGCGGGTTGTGATCTATGTTTTGTCTTAGACATTATTTTGATTTTTTGTAAAGGGAATTTTCGGTATAAAAAGTTATCTGTTAATTCCGTTATAATGGGATTAATATTATCAATACTACTCCACTCCATAGATATACGATAGACAGGCAAAATAAAATAGTTTTTCTATGTCTTGGATTTACGAAAGTAAGTAAATAAGGCTTTTTCGAAATTATTAATAAACTTCACAATTCAATAAAAACTCACCATAAAATGTCTTTCAAGTAATTACGTTATTAAAAGATACGGTTACATTTTTAGACTAAGCCTGATCTTTTAGTAAGATTACCTCTAAAATAAGGCACTTCATCAAAAATGTACGTAACTACTTAGTTAATTATTTTAATGGCTAGGTCTAAATGCTTTTACGAAATCAGATAGTCTAGACTCTAGACCTACTGATAATCTAATGAATGCTATTTGATGATTAAATTTCACGACTGTTTATCTTAATTAAATAATATCTTGTCTTATCTGTTTAAATATCTGGGATCGTAGCATGTATAAGGTTAATGGTTATATTGATAGATAAAGTTGTTGTTGGGGTCTACAGCTACTTATCGGTACGGGATCGGTTTGTGATGTGCTATAGTAGGATATATTATATCGGTACATCATTACGGTCCCACAGCTGGGTACAAATCTCCTGTGAGAATGAGGAGGGTATAGAACAACACACTGGGCAAGTGCGAACGGTTTTTTTAGTCACCTTTAAGAACATTATTTTAAAGCTCTCTGATATATGTAGGTTTCCTTACGATGTTTTAGACGGATGCCCGGGCTTCAAACATCGGAGTCCAAAATTGAGAGGTTAAATTTTAATAATACTGCTTCAGACAGGTATGCAATCGTTAAAACTTCAAAGTATTGAAACCACGCCACGCCAATTTTAAAAAATTGCTTAGTTATATGTTATTTTCTTGTTAATGAGCTCTTTTTAAGTTCTTATTTATACAAAGTTTAGTATTTTTTTTTCAAAATTAATTTGTTCGATTCCCGTCTAGGAATGTATAGATTTCAAAAATCTATTTATATCGTTTTAATTTCAATTAAACTTGGTCCCGTCAGGCCATGACTCCAATTAACATTTTTCACTATTAAACATTTTTATTGAATTGGAAGCGTGGGTGACGCTTAATTTAAGTATTTACCATATTATGTACAAAATACATGCCACCTTATACCTACACTAAATTTACAATATGTCCGTCACATGTGGCAATGAAGTAGCGTAGACGAGTGGCATGGCATCAGTCGTAAATCCAGTTTATGGCGCAACCAACGTACATTAGCGAAGCGGGCAGTAAAAGAGGGTATTAATTAGGGGCAGTTTAGTGGTCTAGACTCGAAAATACAGGTAAAAACAAGAACAATTTATGGAGGTACAGAATTGTGAGAAGAATAGGGTGAAAATATATCGTGTGAATAGTTTTAAGGTAATACGAAAATGTGAAAGTATTAAGATTGTCATTTATTATGATTGTAATTAATAAACCAGGCGCTACTCGTAATAAATATTTTTAGTTGAAAAGAAAATCTCAAATATCACTACCAATCTTTATTTATCTTATGGGATTTAGGTACTCGTAGTTCCCCCCCAACTTGGAGTGCGCCTTGTCGTGGTTGCAATCCAGCAGCGGGTGAAGCTAAAGCGCTCCAGTGACGGTTGGGATACACTGCGTCTGCCCCGTATCGGGCGGTAGTAATATCTCGACGGTTCGCTGCTAGGCATTGGCGGGACACGGGGGTGTCCTACGTCAAAAACACCATTAAGCCTCGAGGTGGCGCGCGCGCGGTGTTCCCGCGTGCATCTCAAAGATGAGCGGATGGAGTAGTTCCAGCTCCATCCCGAACCGAGACGGGCCCGGACGAGTGCTATTAGCGTACATATTTCTGAAGTCGACGCTCAATATATTTCGTTCGATAACGGCGTAAAGAGTGTGTCAAATATGAGCACCGACTTCAGAAATATGTACTAAACCAACATTTATTTGAACTATTTTTTACTTTGTAGTGACATAGAAGTCGGTTGTATTTTTTTGTTAAACATTTTTTTTTCACCCTTTTTAGTGATGACACACTAACGTTTATATTAATAATATATAAAATTGTATAAACGTAATCATGAATAAAGGTAAGGTCTGAATTTGTACGGATTGGAACCACACGCTCGCAGGGCGCCACCGTGCCCTTCTCGCTTAGTTTTATATTGTTTTATATGTTCCAACCTAGCCTAACCAATTCAATACGAAACACTATAGGCGAGGCTATATGAAATACTATATTATTGGCTAGGTTAGGTTGGTACAGAGAAGTAAATAAATCAAACTAAGTAGGTAAACTCTGCGAGTGACTCGGTCCAATTCACCAAGAAAAACTACAACGTAAACGTTAACTATATTTGATATTTGTAACAATTATAGCCATCGATTGAGGAGTTACATATTTTGTCTCCAGAACCCACTCTGATCCTCATCATATTTAAATGGGACCAACTTGTAGGAATTGTCCACACACGAAATAATAATAAAGGCATTAAAAAGGTTCATAAACGGCGAAGTTATGGCTGTTATATTTACATGGGTGGAGGAGTTCCCCTCATTTTCTCCAGAACCCCTAGATGGATCCTAACCATATTTATGTGGGACCAACTTCCAGCTAAAGAATAATTAAAATTGGTTCACTAACGGTGGAGTAATTCGTGTACAAACATAAAAAATATATATACAAGTGTATACCGGCCGAATTGAGAACCACCTCCTTTTTGAAGTCTGTTAAAAATGCAGATCGAGAGGTCTTCTTTCAACCATTAGGCTCTAACAGCCCTATTTACCCCGATACGAAAATTCTGTAATTTTTCATAACGAAAAATGTTGGTAAAAATAAATAGGAACAGCTGTATATACATAAATAACTAAAAACAGGACAGCTCCGTACAAGTCGATAGCATCTAATGGATTGGTAGGCCGGCCTATCGGTAAAGGCTTATTTATCACTGGAGCATAATTCCTACAACAGTTTTATGTCTTAAGTTGTCCGGGCCAAGAAAAATGGCGAAAATAAAGCGAATCTTTACTAAAATATTGCTCAAAAGAAAATGTTTTGTGAATAATGGTAATCTCTTTAGGCAGAGATTAAAAGTTGTCGTTAAGTACAGCTTTACATAACTCAGTTTTAGTATATAATATTAAATATCCGTGTACGCTTATCGTAATACGAAAGGTACCGGGTTCGGGTTACGGGTAGGGCAGATTACGATCGGTTCTGATTGAGTGTGTACATGCTTTTTTATGTGAGTGTATTTTGTGTATATACTGCGCATTCGAAAAATCTTAATCCGCAAACGATGTAGCTCACCTGATGTTAAGTGACCACAGCCACCCGAAGACATCTAAAATTAAGCTCAGATAGGGTAGGTGCAGGCAGGGTAGGTACCCTCAGTTCAGGAGCTTGGCCACAGATGCGCTACTACCCATGAGTACTACATTTTCATAAGGCAAGGGCAGACTCCTTATCACACCCTTCAGACTAGAACATAGCAGCACAACACTGTTCTTATTAGGCAGAAATAGGTTTAGTGGGAGTGCCCATAAGGTTGCTTCTCGCTGAAGGATTCGAGGTTCAAATCCAAGGCCCGCACATCGGATTTTTCGAACTTATGTGCGTATTCGAAATTAATTAACCCTTACATAATGGTGAAGGAAAACGAGAGAAAACCTGCACACCTAAGAGTTATAATTTAAAAAACAGTTGTCAAAGGTGTGAACAGTCTACCAATTCGCACTTATCCATTGCGGTGGACTCTCATATTGAGAGGAGATCCGTGCCACTGGAGACACTGCCAAACAGTGGGAAAATGACGACGACAAAATATTATTTCTACTGCCATTAAAATGCATACAATCTTGAATCTAGAATTCGCGTAAATTCATTTCCATTTCGTCCATTTCTGGAATTAAAGTATTGTTAGAATGCACAATTGTGTAGCTTTCGTATTACATTTGCGAAATTTTACATTTATTTTGCATATGCTTGCATTACTAAATCAAGATGCTACGCTGTTGAACATTTTGTATTTTTTGGATATTATTTTTTTAGTAGGTATGTAGTTGAATGGAAGTTTATTATTAATTAATTTTGCAGTAGATTTGGTTGACTTATATTTTTTATTTAAATATTTTTTGGCTATTGTTAGTATACAGTTAGCCCAGTGTTTACCCACAGTTAGTCATGAGTTTCAGAAATAGTAAGAATAGTTAGTAAACTTTGCACAATATTTTGATTTTGGACTATTTCCGTGTGCAACTTATGATGTTTTTTTTAGTAACAAAATGTAATATAATAATTCCAAGAACAATTTTTAAGTACAAGCATTTACTGAATAAATTCGCTACCTAACTCAAACTACTTGTATTTCTAAAGTAATCTTGAACAAGTCATAATTAGAAGTAATCTACTTCAACTATTAATTGTTTAACAATATAAATTTGTTACAAATATGAACTTAACAAATGAATTCTCAACCCAACTAAAAACCCTTGTATATATAAAGTAGTCATGAACAAAATAATTCAAAGTAATCTACTAAACATAGGTTTGTTATTAACATAGCTGAATCGTTAATTATAAACTTTGTAACAAAATTATTTAACATTAACATACTGGAGCTGCACCTGCAGCATCTTCTAACTAACGGCAGGTGAACTTGTTAAACTTCGTTGCAAGTTTGCTTGTTAATTTAATTACTTCGCAAATAAATCTTGTGTGTGCACACGGCTTTGCGGTTAAGGGCATGTTACACGGATAAGTTTAACTACTTACATTAGTTTTTTATGTTTTACGTGAATAATTATTTTGAAACGTTGATATAAAATTTATCGTTAAGTCAGTTTAGTTAAGTTAGTAAGTTTAAGTTAAGTTAATAGACATAGCAGGTTCATATGACTAGTAATTTTTTATATAAATGCTAGCCTATAAATACCATAAAGTTAGTTTTGATACCTATCAAAAATATATATTTTGATGGTTGGACACTTAATGATTCGAATCCTGCATTACCATCACACCACAACTTCTTCTGCTTTATAATAGCAGTAGTAAGTGCTGCTGTGTTCTGGTTTAAAAGAGGGTAGGTAAGAAACACATATTTATACGAGACAATGCAACTTATTCCTCAGGCGTAGGAACGCATCTGTGGCCGACCTCAGGTAAAACTCTAATCCTATCTAAGGTTGATTTCAGATGTCCAAGGGCATAAGTAGGTAGGTTCTTTTGCTACTTCGATCATATAAAAAAAATGAAAATTTCAATGTTAAACATATTCATTATCCCTGATTAAACCTTTAGCTCTATCTAAAATAGTTTCAAAAGATAAGTTATGAAAACTTACTTAGTCGCGAAACAAGTAGTTTCGCAGACTTTTAATTGTTTTCGAGCAAGGTGGTACGAAGTTGTGCGAAGATGAACTTCGGATAAGAAGATATGCTTAAACCGTTTCGCGTAGCAACCAAACTGTATTACAAAACATTTTGTAACACGTGTTTATATGTCTGTTTTACAGTAGTGTTAAACGCTCTTGTTTTGGTCGAAGGGTGTCGTAAGGGAGACATACTTTTCCGAGGCGTTCCAGCTTAGTCCGCAGGGGTAGCGGTGCATCTATGGTCGACCTCAAATA
The DNA here is from genome assembly GCA_014595695.2 of Epargyreus clarus clarus. Taxonomy (NCBI): domain Eukaryota; kingdom Metazoa; phylum Arthropoda; class Insecta; order Lepidoptera; family Hesperiidae; genus Epargyreus; species Epargyreus clarus. The sequence goes on from JACTTY020000073.1 coordinate 1,685,199, forward strand.
GGAATATCTAATCCTATCTGGAGTTGATAACAGATGTCCATGAGCGGTAGTATTCACTTACCATCCGGTGGACTGCATGCTAAAAATATTAATTATATTTATTATAATATAATTATACCTGTACCCAGCTAAAAAGTCTCAAAAGTTAAGTGGCAAGAAAAAGTTACTTCGTTGCGCAAGAAGTAGTTTCTCCGGATTTTAATTATATCCAAGCAGGAAAGCTCACGTTGAAAATAAAGTTAAGAAAAGATAAGAAAAAGCGCTTTGAGCTGTTTTGCTTGAAAATAAACCAGAATTATAATTTCGCAGATCTTGTGTAACGTCACGTGAGTGTAAGAAAGGTGGTAGAACCCTTTGTGGTTCGACTCCGGCGGCACCACCGCCACTTATTTCTACCGCATAACAGCAGTGTTAAGCGCTGCTGTGTTCTGGTTTGATGTGTGTGGTAAAGGAGACATAATTATCCGAGGCTTCCAGCTTAGTCCTCAGGAGTAGTGGCGAGTCCGTAGCCGACCTCAGGTACGAATATCTCATCCGATCTGGGGTTGATTACAGATGTCTATGGGCGGCAGTAACCACTTACCATAACCACCTTATTCGCCCATAACCGAACATAACCGCTATTTCTATATTACAAAAAAAAGTATGTCTTAAAAAGTTTGTACGTCTGTCATAGTAGATTTTGTGTTCATAATAGATCTTAAAAACAAGTATCTCTTAAGTCCCCCTTTAAATCTATTTGGAAAGATAAGTGACATAAACATATTTGCGAAACAAAGATTTAACTTTTGATTTAATTGTTTAGAAGTGAGGAAGCAGAAATTCGGGCGAAGAAGATAAGATAAGAAAATAGGCTTTGAGCTAACATTATTAATCAGATAACCTAGTTTTGCAGTTATTTTACAGTTACTTATCGCTAATGGTAAAAGCAAAATATAATCATTTTATAAGCAGTTTTGCAAAAACTAGGCGTTTTTAAAAGTAATTTTCTGTATGAAATTTGTGTACAATTACACGTAGAGATATTAATCGGATTTACATAGGTACAAGTTTGTTTTTTATGTACAAATAAAAAATGCTTAAGTTTAAGGTCACTGCCCAAATAAGACTGGAGTCTTGCTATTTTTATATAAGGAATTTGCAATAATATTATGTTAAGACATAACACTTCTAAACTCATAATAATTATGTTGTGTGTAACACGTACACTTTTTTAATACATTGAAATTGTTTTCCTAAAATAATTTAGAACGTGACGTCGGTAGAAACCAAAAAAGTTAAAAGTTATTTGCTCAAAAATCAAACTTGTCAGGCCAGTCTGGTAAGCTTTGAATGGGACATATTGAAAGTTCCAATTTGGTATTCTGATTGACGTGTGGCTATTGTTCCATTGTTTCAAAGCTTGGAGGGAATAAAGAAAAGTGAATAGGATATATCCATATATTTTTATTATACCTACCCGGTCCGACTTTTGTTTACCGAAAGCTGAATTTTTAGAATTGACTTGTTATTGGTTTTTTATTTGTAAAGGCAAATTCATATTCAGTTTCATAAACATAAAAACATGTAAAAGTAGCAGATGATAAGTAATCGTAACCTTTCAGAGGTGGAAAAATTTCATGAACAGGAGGTATGGTTTTTTGCACTAACTTTAGACATATTTCGAAAGCTGCATAGGTATAGTTTAGATCGAATATTAAATTGAAAACATTTTGGATTCACTCATCATAATAATTGGTCTCATCTTGTCATATCAATTAACTTTAAAAAATAACCATATTTTCAGTTCATTCACTGGAGCTTTCGACAAAGCTTCATAATCTTCCATTTCTGAAATAATACGTTAAATTAAGAATTTTACGGAGGAAACGAGGATCGATCTGTCCCAAGAAGGTGCTTCATTAGTCGGTCAAATCACTCGCGAGAATAATATAATTTGCGATGATAGATAGATGAATTGAGAGCCCATTTACATAAAGTATGTGTCTCATCTATCTCCACTATGAAATGAGAAACGTAAACGAGAAAATCTTGACATGATGGTATAGTAGATGTAGGGCATTTTTTATAATATTGAAGTTGCAAGCGAGTATGTAGTTTCTCCTGGTGGTAAGTGACTACTTCCGTCCATGGATATTTGTAATCAATCTCAGATAAAATAATACTTATAAGACTCCTCCAGGATGCAACATTGCTGTTATTAGGCAGAAATAGGTGTGATGATGGTGCCATCGGAGTCAAACCAAAAAGGGTTCTACCGCCTTCAAAAAACTATAAATAGTATAGATAGTAGTATGCAGATATATGCCAGTTTTTGATAATTCAATCTATCCAATTTTTTGACGATTCTTCCGATCTTTGGTATGCAAAACATCAGACTGATTATTAATAATGTGCATTAATAAAAAAATGCTTGTTGTGTATGTAATACTTATGTATAATTATAAAAAAGTGTGATGAGGACATAATCACAAGCTTAACATATGAAGTTGAGTAATAATAATTATCTATAGCTTGTCACTTATCCTATCATAATAGAACAAGGGGCTAAACATTACGAAAGATTAAACCTGGGAGATGATGCAGTAAAATTCGTGAAAGTAATCGCTCGGGTAAGATAACGGTTATTACTTTAGGTATAATAAGATCTTTTATCAAGAACGCAGATATCAACCATTTTGATGAATAAAATGATTCGTTGAAAGCTATTGAAATTTATTATAGATTTCGTCATGGCATCGTTTTTATTTACGCGGTATAAGAAAATCTTTTACAATTAAAATGTGTTTGTTTGGTAAAATATTTTACAATTAAAATGTGTTTGTTTTGATAATTTTTAATCTAATGAGTCCTAGTCATAAGTTGATTATACTCGTAGGGAGATATTAGATGCAGTGTAGTTTTTAGGACTAAGCTGAAACCTTGTGGTGTAATAACTTTAAGGTGGTAGAACATTACTTGGTTCGACGTGATGGGAGTCATATCTATTTTCTAACAGCGTTATTCGCTGCTCTATTCTGGTTTGAAGGTTGTGGCAAGGGAAATGCACACATGGCATGCCAGCTCAGTCGTCAGGCAACTCATCTGTGGCAGTGTCTACTAGGACTACCTGGGGTTGTCGCTGTAGTTCTGGAACCAGAAGAGGGCTATGGTATCCCCTGCCTGTCGTAAGAGGCGACTAAAAGGGGGCAGAGGGTTGCGGGCAGCAAGTGTGGGAGATCGAACCGTCTAGAAAGCGACCCCGGGAAAGGCGGCGGTATGTGTGGTCACATACCGTCGTAAATACCAGACGGGGAGGTTTTAGTGGGGTAAAAAACCCATATAACCCTGTGTCGCTCCATCGAGTACCCCTCGTGAACAAAAAGTAGAAGCATTCCAGTTTAGTCGGCAGACAATGCATCTGTGGCAGTATGGTCTCCAATGCAATCGGGGGTTGACTACAGATGTACATGGGCGGCAGTCGTCATTTCCCATCAGGTGTACTTACGATATGATTGTAAGCTACTTCTGAATTAAAAGAACATACCAGTTCAGAAATTGGCAACATTTTTTTAAAGTGCAACCATTCCTATCCGTAATTAAACATATGTGTACCTAATAAAAGTTACACAACAAACATGTACACAAGGTAAACAGATCCATGCGGGTGCATCCCTATCTAATTCGTAAAACAGAATCGTACATTTACTCGTATTTGACTCTCCTTCAATTCCGTGTGCGATACGATTCATATTCACGGATCGTACTGCAAACTCACGTCGCGGATCGCAATACGCTGAACTTTGTAATTTTGGAAGAATTTGGCAAACATAAATCTTTCCAATATAAGCTCTAGACTCTTCAGAAGAGCCCCGATGAGAATATGATGTGAAAAAGTTACGAGTATGAAATATTCGTTTTGTTCAAATGATAATAGGAGTTCATAGTAAATCAATTTTAACTAGGTACTTAATATCTTTTTGACAAGTATTAAATATGGTTGAAACATAATATGAAATGGTAGTATTGACAAAGTTTGGACCCACGGCTGGGTACTTACAGGTCTTCTTTCATTGTGAGAGAGATTGAGGCCATGGTCCACCGTGCTGGCCAAGTGCATATTGATAAGACTTCACACAGTTTTGAAAACTTTTTTTATATGACATCGCAGGCTATGACTGCAATCTATATATATAAAAGCGAAAAGATACTCACGTTCAAAACGTATTAATCAAGGTTTTGACTAAACTACTGAAGCTACAATCACGAAATTTGAAATATAGCTTCATTTTATAATGTAGATGCGCACTAAGAACGGATTTTTTGATATTCCACCGTTAAGGGGGTTAAATGGGGGTTGAAAGTTATTATGAAAGTCCGTCAGTTTTAAAGCAAACTGGATGAAAATTGGTATTTAGCTTTCTGATTTAAATTAATAAAAATCTAATCTAAGGGTTTTTCCAAAATCAACCCTAAAGGTGGTTAAATAGGGGTTGACAGCTTATTTAAAATTTTGCCATTTTGAAAGCCAGCACTATTAAAGTTAGCCATTGCTTTACTGGATAGATATAATAGAACTTTAGTTCTACCGTTTTTGGAAAATCAACCCTTATGTGGGTTAAATAAGGGTTGTAAGTTTGTATGGAATTCCCCCAGTTTTGATGTAAACTCTATGAAAATCGATATTTGGGTTTTCGATTAAAAATAATTAAATACCTCTTTCACCATTTTTAGGAAATCAACCCTTAAGTTGGTAAAATAAGGGTAGAAAGCTTATTTTAAAATTTGCCAATTTGAAAGCCAGCGCTATGAAAGTTAGCCATTGCTCTACTGGTTAGATATAGTGGAACTTTAATTCTACTGTTTATGGAAAATCAACCCTTATGTGGGTTAAATAAGGGTTGTAAGTTTGTATGAAAATTCCCCAGTTTTGATGTAAACTGTATAAAAATCGGTATTTGGGTTTTCGATAGAAAATAATTAAACACCTATTTCATCATTTTTGGAAAATCAACCCTTATATGGGTTAAATAAGGGTTGTAAGTTTGTATGAAAGTCCTCCAGTTTTGATGTAAACTGTATGAAAATTGGTATTTGGATTTTTGATGGAAAATAATTAAACACCTATTTCAACATTTTTGGAAAATCAACCCTTAAGTTGGTAAAATAGGGCTTATTTTAAAATTTGCCAGTTTGAAAGCCAGCACTATGAAAGTTAGCCATTGCCTTACTGGTTAGATATAGTAGAACTTTAACTTTACCGTTTTTGGAAAATCAACCCTTATTTGGGTTAAATAAGGGTTGTAGGTTTGTATTAAAGTCCCCCAGATTTAATGTAAACTGTACGAAAATCGGTATTTGGGTTTTCGATAGAAAATAATTCCTCACCTATTTCATTGTTTTTCGGAAAATCATCCCTTAAGGTCGTTAAATGGGGGTTGTCATTTTATTTCAAACTCCGTTAATTCGGAAGCAAGCACTATAAAAATTTGCATTTGGCTTTCCTGTTGGAAATAATAGAACTTTTTTAACACCATTTATGGAAAATCTACCCTTAAAAGGGTTAAATAGGGGTTGAAAGTTTGTTGGGAAGTCCGCAGATTTTGAAACAATGTCTATGAAAATTGGTATTCAGTTTTCTGATTAAAAATAATAGAATACCTATTTTACCATTTTTGGAAAATCAACCCTTAACTTCGATTAATAGGGAATAGAACTTTTAAAATCCGTTAATTTGGAAACAAGGATTGTAAAAATAGCATTTAGCTTTCTGGTTCGAAATAATAGAGCTTCTTTAATACCGTTTCTAGAAAATCTACCCTTAAGAAGGTAAAATAGGGGTGGAAACTTCGTTTAGAAGTTCGCAGATTTTAGAGCAAAGTCTATGTAATTTAGTATTCTGCTTTCTGATTGAAAATAATAGAACAACTATTTCACCGTTTTCGAAAAACTAACCCTTAAGGATGTTTAATAGGGGATGGAATTTTTTTTTAAAAAACGTTAATTTGGAAGCAAGGACTGTAAAAAATAGTAATTGGCTTTCTGGTTGAGAATGATTGAACTTTTTTAACACCATTTATGGAAAATCTACCCTTAAGAGGGTATAATAGGGGTAGAAACTTCGTTTAGAAATCTGCAGATTTTGAAGCAAAGTCTATGAAAATTGATATTTTGCTTTCTGGTTGTAAATAATATATCACTTATATTTCCATTTTTTGAATATCAACCTTTAAGGTCGTTAAATAGGGGTTGGAACTTTATTTTATAATCCGTTAATTTGGAAGCAACCACTATGAAAAATTATCATTAGACTCAATGAAGCATCTGAGTCACTGTTTTTTTCATCATCATCATCATCATCAACCTTTAAGACGGCTATAAAAGGGTGTATGCATTATGCCTTTCTGTTTACACATCTGTTTTAGCATTTTTAGCAACTCAACAATCACCCCCATTAGAGTACTATAATTAAATGAAGTTTCTTTAAAAACCGTTATTGAAGTTACTTCCTTTGGCGTGTCTAGAAAAAGAACAGAGTGCAGAGAGGTTTAGTGTAGGGCGAAATTCCACGGACCGTCGTAACATATATTTTTAACATGGGAATGTATTGCGCGTGCTGAAGTACAGAACAGCGGTTTTTTAGGGTTCCGTACCTAAAGGATAAAAACGGAACCCTATTACTAAGACTTCGCTGTCTGTCCGTCTGTCCGTGTGTCACAGAGCTCTATCTCTGGAACCGTAATAGATAGACATTTGAAATTCTTACAGAGGGTGCATAACGGGGCCACTATAACAACAAATACTAAAATAAAAAGAAGTTGAAAACAAATATGGGGGACCCCCCATACAACAAACTGCTATTCGATATCTTTCCAACTAACTTTTGAACCGTTAGAGGTAGACAGTTAACATTTTCACAATGTGTGTACTTTAATGGCTGCTGCAATATTAAATACTAGAAATTATAAAAAAATGAAAATTTTGGTTGTACGGAACCCTCCAGGTGCGGGTTTGACTTGCACTTGGCCAATTATTAGTAACGCGCAGACCCGCGGGCCACAAGGGAAAGTCGCGGGCCACACACCACCCGTGGGTGTCGGGTTGCCGACCGCTGGTGTTGAATATTAGCTTTCAGAAATTTGCTGATAAAGTATTTATTGATGCATATGTACATAGGAATGTTTTTTAAATTCTACTAAGGAGGTCAAAGAAGTGTTATATGTATGTATACGGGAATCTTTTAGGTTTGAAGTTAGAAACGTGAAATTTCAGATAACGTCTATTCAGACAAATACACGACAACGTGAACGGGTGCAAATTTCATATATGATAATGCGTAAGTTTATTCAAATTGGCCTACTTTGGACACACTGCGCGCCAACATTATGTCCTGCCGTGGGGTATGGTTGTGGTTATGCGTGGATTAGTGATGGTGATGTGGTAGACACATAGACCTTGGATTATAATTTTGGGTTAGAACAGGGCTCCAGTATCCCCTGCCTGTCATACGAGACTAAATGGGCCAGCCACTAATGGGCCGCCCAGCCAGCGTCCTTGGAAAGAACCATTGTATGTAAGGCCCCATATAACATCGACGGTTCCTGTGGAATAGTGTAAATAATAATTATTGTATCCTACATGAAACTTATATTTTTAAGAAAGTTTCATTACAGTCCACTAATTAGAGTTTTAGTGTATGTTTCTGTAGAAAGCTTGGCCAATTTAGGTACACAGTGACGAAAAAAAAGCTTTTATTAATTAAATATTAATGCTACTTTATCGTTAAAATTGTTAAAGGTACAAATTTACGATTACAGTTATTTGTATGTCATATCATATTTTTTTTACGCGGGCGAAGCCGCGGGTACTGCTAGTGTATTATATATTTTAACGAGCTTTTGCCCGCGGCTTCGCTCGCGTTACGTAGTAATATTTTCATCCCCTATTTTATCCCCTTGGGGGTAGAATTGATCAAAATCCTTTCTTAGCGGATGCCTACGTCATAACATCTACCTGCATGCCAAATTTCAGCCCGATCCATCCAGTGGTTTGGGCTGTGCGTTGATAGATCACTATGTCAGTCAGTCACCTTTGAGTTATATATAATTAGATTGTTATTAATAATTAGTTTATTATTATTAAATTAACTCATGTCATGTCACATCATGTGTGTAACACTAATCACTGTGTGCAACACTTGTCATTGTGTAACAGAGTATTATGGAGGTTGTGTGTAAAATACCCTATTCCATTGTCATAAACGGGAGAATAGACAGACAGTCTCTTTGTCAACTTCAAATGGCTTTACGAGTAACGAGCAAAGTGCTTAAGCCTCACTACTCTGACGGGGACACGGATGTTCAAACAGGAATGAATTGACCCAATCTATGCTTTGTTCTGTGTAAGTTTAGAAACATCTATGTAGTAAGTACTTAATACGTTATAGGCTAAGGGTACGATGTAAATGTAAATTAATAAATAAATAAAGTAAATGTAAATTGATAAATAAAACTAAACCCGATTACGTAGGAGCGCTTTGAAGTATGAAACAACAATAAATAATTCCTATATTAATCTTTATAAGCTAGCCGTGGTAGTATCTTGCCGTAAGTATTCCTTATACTTAAACACTTGGATAAAAATTTCGTCCACAATTAGCTTCGTAGCAATTTTTACACCCCTTAAATTATTAGGCTACTTTCGTAATAGGATTCCCTGTATCGTGGATGCCATAGTCTAAGACAAGTACACAACTGCACATACATAGAACCAAAACATTTTCTAGATGCCTGATTAGGGATCGAACTCGGAACGTACCAATACCTCGTTGATATGCAAGCAGCAAATCCGTTTGGTAAATACTGCATCGTGTTCGCAGTTGGCATGGAATTATTTCACTGTCCATCTGCGTTTTAATTACCTTTGATAAGTCAAATAGAAATATACTTCACCGCCTTGAAATTGGATGAACCCACAAAACGCTGATTTGTCAGTTATATTTTGAATTATTGGCAAATAAAAACATTTTAGAGAAAATGATAAGTAATTATTACATAACATTTTAGGGACATTTTAGAACGGAGACGTAGCAAAACTTTATTTACGCAACAATTTCAATTCTCAAAACTAATTACACTTTCTTGTTAGGAGTGATCTATCTATGTATTTTACTCATCTAAGTTAATAACACTTAAAATACGTTTGAAATAGCTGAACGAACACTATTCACTGGCTGGCACACAAGGAAGTTCAAACAGACAGTTTTCGTACATGTCTTTCGCAATCTGTCGCCTGTTTTATCTGAACATAAATCTTGTACCATGCGCAAATATTTTCTAGATTCCTATCCATTTAACTTATGATAGAGTGTCAATTCCATTAACATTGCTTCAAATGCTGCAATCGCACTTTATAGTACAAGGATGGATAACCAGACAGTTTTCTGATATTCAATCAGGCACTTATGATCCATAAATATTCCATCAGATTCAGAATAGTGAATGTCTATTCCCACAATATGTTGCAAAGAGCTGAACGAGCACAGTGCCAAACCTCTTGGTACAGAAGGAAGTCCAAACAGATAGTTTCCGAATCGTACAGTCTTTCCAGCCTTATCTAGTCGTGAATTTAGTAACCATGCGCAAATATCAGCCAACGATGTGCTCTTATATTCTTTAATATTGCTATTACATGTGCATTCCAAATATTGACTATCTTCACGTTTCAAAGACGTCTTTGCGCTGGTCGGCAAAGATGGAAGCTCAAACAGATAGTTTCCATACATGCCTCGCGCAATCTGTTCACAGACTTGTCTATTCGTGAATTTAGCTATGCACAAATAACAGCCATCTATGTACTCTTATCTTGCGCTGGTCTGCATACAAGGAAGCTCAAATAGATAGTTTTGTACCTACATATCTTGCCAGTCTTATCTAGTCGTGAAATACGCAAATATAAGACATCTATGTACTTCCATGTTACTTTATATTGCTATTATATGTGAATTCCGAATATTGACTTATCTTCACCTTTCAAAGAGCGTTCTGCGCTGGTCTGCACACATGGAAGCTCAAACACTTAGTTTTCGTACACATCACACGTAAGCTGTCGATGGATTCCGTAATTAAGTAGCCATGCGCAAATATCAGTCATCTATCTACTCTTATGTTCCTTATTATTACTATTACACGTACATTCCGAATATTGACTATACATTATATCTTCACGTGTCGAAAAGTTGAAGTTGCATCGTTCCTCATACTACTAAGCCCTTTGCGCTGGTCTGCACACATGGAAGCTCAAACAGATAGTTTCCGTGTTTCGCACATTCTGTCGCCAGTCTTATCTGGCCGTAAATCTTATACTAGCCATGCGCAGATAACACTCAGCGCACATAAGCTCTAAATTGCGGCGTGGTGTGACACAGTATTCGAGCAATGAATTGTTGTAGATATATCACTTTTGGGTGGAGACCCGTGGATCTTACTACTGTAAGATAATGGATGCAAATTATATACACATTACACATGATTCAGAGCTATCAAGTGCTTATAAAAGGTAGTGTAACCAAAATGATATGACCGTACAGGGGGCCTAACACCATTTTTTAAAAATCATCATAGTTCAGGAAAATTTTATTTCCTCCTTAAAACAGTAAAATATTCCGTCATACACAGTTGAACAAACTTAAACCCTTATTAATTTTTCGCTTATCCATTGTATAAAACCAACTGAAATTGTCATATTTTGCTTAAAAAGTTAAATTTCCTGACAAAAAACGTAAAAGTATGATTAAAATAACATTGTGTTAAGAGATGGTAGTAACCCCAGCTGTCACCGCTAAGTCTAACCGGTAAGTATTTGTAGCGTGAAACAGTTCTTGCTTTTGGAGGGTAGTTTATCACCTTAATTCTCAGGAGTAGCTACGCAACTGTGATCTTCTTCGAGTAGAACCTTTGTTCTATATGTAGTTAGATTTATTTATCAATGGGCGGCAGTGAGAGTTTACTTTTGAAGGTGGTAGAACCCTTTGTGGTTCGACTCCGGCGGCACCACCGCCACACCTATTTCTACCTAATAACAGCAGTGTTAGGCGCTGCTGTGTTCCGGTTTGAAGGGTGTGGTAAGGGAGACAGACTTTTCCGAGGCGTTCCAGCTTAGTCCTCAGGGATAGCAGCGCATCTGTGGGCGACCTCAGGTAGGAATACCTAATCCTATCTGGGGTTGATTAAAGATGTCCATGGGCGGCAGTAGCCACTTACCATCAGGTGGACTGCATGCTCGTCTGCTACTCTTATATTATAAAAAAAAAAAAACTATCCGATAGACGCTATATAGAACGCTCGTCAGCTACTTTAAATCACAGATTAGTATTTAGTAAAGATTACTCACTCGTAACAAGAAAATGTAACCAGTTTTGACCATTGAAATTGTCACCGTCATCTATCTTCGTGTTTGAAAAATATTAAAAATTTGTAGTTTTTTAGAGCATTTACGAATATTCTTCGCACTATTTCTACGATTTCGTGTTTTTGCACCACTTAACTGCACATGTCGGCATTGTTCCGCGTAAATTACAACATGACAGTCGGAGACGTAATGAGAAAACCGTCAGCCATTTTACGTATGTGTCAGCCAATTGTGCCTTCCTTCAATTACAAGGCGGTGAGATATCTATACATATCTGTGCTTTAAACGAATAAAAAATCTTTAATTGTTACGACTAATCTTGTTTAGATTAAGTTCAAGTAATTAAGGACCGTTATAAATCATTATGATTTACTATATTAATCCTTTAATTTAAATAAATATCCGGACCGTTTCAAAAACAAAGGAAGAATATATTTCAAATTTTCGCTTGTCCGATGTATCCGGAATATTTCCCGGAATATTAGAAGGGTTCCGAAGACCCTTGTTTTATTAACGTTAATTGATATTTCAGGACAAGTTTACGTAGTAAAAGTTTTAATTAATTTCTTATCTGTTTAGATGTTGCGGTAAAGAGAATAAATTTATATAATTTTAGCCCGTTCTCCTTTAACCCTTTATAACGTAACTCAGGGATACTTTATTTTAATTGGAAATTTTGTATTGAAATATTTTTGAAACTAATACAAATGATTGTTTGGTGAAAGGAATTATAGTACACATTAATAGTATTTCCCGGACAGTAATTTGATGGAAAAATTTAATAAAATGAATTCAGCGAGATTAAAGAAAATAAGTTGATTTAATTTTTTCTCCAACTATAATTTTCAAATATCCAGTTTTTCAAAAGTTAATCCCATTCTCGTTTTACGGCTTAAACCACGTTTTTGTATTTTGTGAACCATACTTTTAAAGGTAAAAAGTAAAAGTAGAAACATTTTTCGGCATATTCTTCAGTAGAAATCGCTTTAGTAGTAGTAGTAGTAGTAGTAGTTATTATTATATCATCAACCCATTACTGTCCCACTGCTGGGCACAGGTCCTCTCATAATGAGAAGGATTAGGCCACAGTCCGCCGCGCTGGCCAAGTGCGAATTGGTAGACTACACATACCTTTGAGATTTTTTTTTTATAAATCTCAGGTATGCTGGTTTCCTCACGATGTTTTCCTTCATCGTTTAGCAAGTGATTAATTTGTAATACGAACATAACTTTGAAAATTCAGAGGTGCCTGGGATTTGAACCTCGAACCCCTCGATCGAGAGGCGGAGTTTCTTTACCACTAGCTGTGCTGTAGTAGTTGTAGTACATAGTAGTCATTTATTATCGAGTATTTCGTTTGTTTTGTATTTTTTAAAACTAACTGGTACATCCAGACAGACGTTTAGATTATGCAACGAGACTTCAATATTACATATTCGCATACATAGCGTTTCTACTAAAACGTTACGTAGATCGCTGCAATTTTACTAAGCTACGAGTATGTTAGTCATAAGTGCTTACACACGAACCGTTCAAACATAATCCTTTGAGCGTACATTGTATGTTGCACGACTACTGGCGTTATACGTGTTCGTAGTGATAGTCTGGTAGTAAGATTTTCAGTAGCACTACCATGAGTTTACAAAAGTATTACTCGCTAGCGACTGCGTAAAATAAATGTATGAAAAATTGTACAGCGCCTCTGGTGGTTACTCGTAGAACTAAATTCCGTAGTGTGAGCCACTCGTAACGTAAAAAACCTATCGAAATCAAATCGCTAGCGAATGTCATTATGATCTACTGCCATACAAATTCGGTCCCATGAGTCATTAATTTGACAGACGTTGTCAAGAAATACCGTAACGATAGTAGTTATGTTATTCACTAGCAAAATGACAATAGTTTTCTATTTACAATTTCTATAGTGGCGTTTCTATGCCAACTCATGGTAGTGCTACAGATTCACGTGCTATGAGTATGGTATACGAATGATGATTGACATGATTTAAGGGAACGTACGATATTTGATTAAAAATTAAATTATTATAGTTTATAAGCTAAATCGCACAAGGAAAATCGTTAATCCGACCGACGATCTTGATGAGGTGAATAGGATAATTTTATTTAAATCGTGTATTGTCATCGGTTGTTGATAATCGTCCAAAATATTAAATTAATCGGACCGTTCAAAGTGCGTAAAAATCAAGTTTAAAGATTCTGTTACATACAATCACAGGTCAAGCTAATAAAAGCGCAGTAAAAAGAAATGTGAAAAATAAAATCGTCATCATTATCAAACGTTTCATTTTAACGGCATATTTGCGTTTTATTTCATTAATGTTTTATTGTCATTAGCATAACCTATTGCTACAAACTATTTATTTATAAATACTTTGTGGCCTATAAGTAATTATTTATAAATTGGAGTATCCAAAGTATATTTTCATTTTTATTTATTGCTTATCATTCAATTAATTTCCCCGGGACAAAAAGAACCCGTGTTTGACGCGGACACTTTTAAAACCCCTTCCGGACGGCCCCGGACGCCTTTCAAACCCCTACCGGACAACCCGGATAACTTTCAAACTTGGACAAACCCGGAAAAAGCAGCATGATTAACAACTCTAGGTACATTATATGTTCCAGTAGACATAGCCGGCGAAGCATTGGCGACTCCTCTGTTGTTGCAAATGTCCATAGGCGGTGTTGACTACTTTCCATCAGGTGGTCCGCCTAATCTATACTAATATTATAAAGAGGACTTTGTTTGTTTCTTTGGTTGAAATGAATAGACTCAAAAACTACTGGACCGATTTTAAAAATTCTTTCACCATTCGAAAGCTACATTATCCACGAGTAACATAGGCTATATTTTATCTATATATATAAAAGCGAAAAGATACTCACGTTCAAAACGTATTAATCAAGGTTTTGACTAAACTGCTGAAGCTACAATCATGAAATTTGAAACATAGCTTCATTTTATAATGTAGATGCGCACTAAGAACGGATTTTTTGATATTCCACCGTTAAGGGGGTTAAATGGGGGTTGAAAGTTAGTATGAAAGTCCGTCATTTTTAAATCAAACTGGATGAAAATTGGTATTTAGCTTTCTGATTTAAAGTAATAAAAATCTAATCTAAGGGTTTTTCCAAAATCAACCCTAAAGGTGGTTAAATAGGGGTTGACAGCTTTTTTTTAATTTTGCCATTTTGGAAACCAGCACTATGAAAGTTAGCCATTGCTTTACTGGTTAGACATAATAGAAGTTTAGTTCTACCGTTTTTGGAAAATCACCCCCTATGTGGGTAAAATAAGGGTTGTAAGTTTGTATGAAAGTCCCCCAGTTTTGATGTAAACTCTATGAAAATCGGTATTTGGGGTTTCGATTAAAAATAATTAAATACCTATTTCACCATTTTTGGAAAATCAACCCTAAAGTTGGTAAAATAAGGGTTGACAGCTTATTTTAAAATTTGCCAATTTGAAAGCTAACACTATGAAAGTTAGCCATTGCACTACTGGTTAGATATAGTGGAACTTTAATTCTACCGTTTTTGGAAAATCAACCCTTATATGGGTTCAATAAGGGTTGTAAGTTTGTATGAAAGTCCCCCAGTTTTGATGTAAACTGTATGAAAATCGGTATTTGGGTTTTCGATAGAAAATAATTAAACACCTATTTCATCATTTATGGAAAATCAACCCTTAAGTTGGTAAAATAAGGGTTGACAGCTTATTTTAAAATTTGCCAATTTGAAAGCCAGCACTACGAAAGTTAGTCATTGTCTTACTGGTTAGATATAGTGGAACTTTAATTCTACCGTCTTTGGAAAATCAACCCTAATGTGGGTTAAATAGGGGTTGAAAGTTTGTTAAGTCTGCAGATTTTGAAACAAAGTCTATGAAAATTGGTATTCAGCTTTCTGATTGAAAATAATAGAACACCTATTTTACCGTTTTTGGAAAATCAACCCTTAAGTTCGATTAATAGGGAATATAAATTTATTTTAAAATCCGTTAATTTGGAAACAAGCCACAAGGATTGTAAAAATAGCATTTAGCTTTGTGGTTCAAAATAATAGAGCTTTTTCAACACCGTTTATGGAAAATCTACCCTTAAGAAGGTAAAATAGGGGTGGAAACTTCGTTTAGAAGTCCGCGGCTTTTTAAGCAAAGTCTATGAAAATTGTTATTTGGCTTTATGATTCAAAATACTAGGACACCTATTTCACAGTTTTTGGAAAATCAACCCTTAAGGTTGTTTAATAGGGGATGAAATTTTATTTTAAAATCCGTTTATTTGGAAACAAGGACTGTAAAAATAGGATTTAGCTTTCTGGTACGGAATAATAGATCTTTAACAACGTTTATGGAAAATCTACCCTTAAGAGGATAAAATAGGGGTAGAAACTCAGTTTAGGATTTCGCAGATTTTAGAGCAAATTCTATGTAATTGAGTATTCTGCTTTCTGATTGAAAATAATAGAACACCTATTTCACCGTTTTTGAAAAATTAACCCTTAAGGACATATAATAGGGGATGGAACTTTATTTTAAAAACCGTTAATTTGGAAGCAAGGACTGTAAAAAATGGTAATTGGCTTTCTGGTTGGGAATGATAGAACTTTTTTAACACCATTTATGGAAAATCTACCCTAAAGAGGGTATAACAGGGGTAGAAACTTCGTTTAGAAGTACGCAGATTTTGAAGCAAAGTCTATGAAATTTGGTATTTTGCTTTCTGGTTGTAAATAATATATAAAAAAATAAATAAAAATAAAAATGTTTTATTGATTAAAGTACATTTACGTACAAATCAAGGCGCAAGGGCCCCTGTACTGGGTTGGTAGCCCGTATTACTGGGTGCCCCGCTCATCACCAGGACAAAATTTAATCAAGTATACAAATACAAAATATATAAAAATAGTTTTAAGAATCACTTATTTTTCCATTTTTTGAAAATCAACCCTTAAGGTCAGTTAATAGGGGTTGGAACTTTATTTTATAATTAGTTAATTCGGAAGCAACCACTATGAAAAATTATCATTAGACTCAATAAAGCATCTGAGTCACTGTTTTTTTAGATCAACCCTTAAAACGGCTATAAAAGGGTGTATGCATTATGCCTTTCTGTTTACACATCTGTTTCAGCATTTTTAGCAACTCAACAATCAACCCCATTAGGGTACTATTAGTAAAGAAAGTTTCTTTAAAAACCGTTGAAGTTATAAGTTATTGAAGTTACTTCCTTTGGCGTGTCTGAAAAATAACATAGAAGAAAAAAGCAGAGAAGTTTAGTGTAGGGCGAAATTCCACGGGCCGACGTAACATATATTTTTAACATGGGAATGTATTGCGCGTGCTGAAGTGCAGAACAGCGGTTTTTTAAGGTTCCGTACCTAAAGGATAAAAACGGAACCCTATTACTAAGACTTCACTGTCTGTCCGTCTGTCCGTGTGTCACAGGGCTCTATCTCTGGAACTGTAATAGATAGATTTCTACAGAGGACTACAGATCTAAATTCTTACAGAGGATGCATAACTGTGGCCGCTATAACAACCAATAATAAAAAAAAAAAGTTGAAAACAAAAAAGGGTCCCCATACAACACAAACTGCTATTCGATATTTTTCCAACTAACTTTTGAACCTTTGTTAAAGGTAGACAGTTCAAATTTTCACAATGTGTGTATGTGTTAATGGCTGCTGCAATATTAAATACTAGAAATTTAAAAAAATGAAAATTTTGGTTGTACGGAGCCCTCCAGGTGCGGGTTTGACTTGCACTTGGCCAATTATTAGTATTGTGCAGACCCGCGGGCCACAAGGGAAAGTCGCGGGCCATACACCACCCGTGGGTGTTGGGTTGCCGACCGTTGGTGTTGAATATTATCTTTCAGAAATTTGCTGATAAAGTATCTATTGACTACTTTTGATCTACTAAGGAGGTAAAAGAAGTGTTATATGTATGTATACGGGAATCTTTTAGGTTCGAAGTTAGAAACGTGAAATTTCAGATAACGTCTATTCAGACAAATACACGACAACGTTGAAGGGGTGCAAATTTCATATATGATAATGCGTATGTTTATTCAATTTAGCCTACATTTTGGTATACTGATTAGGTACATCGTAACTACTTTGGACACACTGCGTGCCAACATTTTGTCCCACCGTGGGTAGGGTGTCCCAAAAAAATCAAAGTTGTTATTTTTTAACGCATACCCTCTTATTTTTTTCCTTTTGTGTCAAAATACTTATAAATAAAATATTTTGCAATTTAAGCCGTGGGAACCCGTGCCGACTTGCATTTGAACATTCCAGTATTGGCTCCAGTAGAGCCACCGCATGCCTAAAATTTTAGTGCGCTCAAAACTTCTCATTATTACGTTAATTAAAAGTATTTACATTAATGAGTAAATAAAAGCATATATACGAGTAGATTTTATGGTTATATAACTATCTTATATACTACAGAAGAGCCGAAAAATAGCCACAATGCAGGCGATTCACTGCGCTCGGTTTGCCATTCGTCACCCTATTGAAAATACGATGTCATTTAGACCTTTTCCTTTATGCCAACGATATTTTATTATTTAATGGATAATCACTTTAAATAAGTAAAGTTTTTTCAGTTTTTGAATCTTTGTTGTAATATTATTGATAAAAATATATTTAAAAACACATTGCTCTCGTATTGGGTCAATAAGAAAAACATTGAATAACTAATTCAGAACATACCTCAATGGTAAAGTTTTTGCAGTATTATTTTATAAACATAATGATAAGGATATCTATTTTCATTAATACATTATTTAAAATGGTTAAATATATATATTAAGTATAAAGGTAAGGTTAAGTATAAAAATAACCAGATGGTCGCCGATGAAAACTTCGAGAGATGTAAAAATTCATCAGATTTTTACGTAAGGAGAAGGTTTTATGTAAGGTCAAGGAGAAAACTATTAGACGTCTTTATATTAATTTTGAAAATGTACGATACATAATTACTTTATTTGTCGTAGATTTGGCATACCTTTGCGACGAAAGCGACATACCTTTGAAATCATTGCCATTTTAAATCATTGAAATATTTACGAAATAAAGAGCACTAAAACTATCTCGAAATGCCTTACAAGAACTATATTAACATTTTTTTTATCTATAACAACGTGAACAAGAAAGGAAATGTAAAAATAATGGACAAAACAGTTACAAATATTCTCGTTAAAAAATTAAATATCTTTATATATATTATCCCTTACCTTGACTTTAACTTATTTGAAATAACCTAAACATGTAGTTTGGTCCATATTTATGAGAACACTTATGAACTGGCGGTAAAAGAAGAAAGTCCTCGGATATATCCAAACCTATCCTAGAGAACTTTCTGGGTTATACATTAGAAGATTATTTTATATCTTATTGTATATTTAATCCTTATTTATTTACCAAAATATTGTAAACAATTTAGATTCTTTATTGCTGAAGAAAGTAAGAATGAAAGAAAGTATGAAAGATAACTATCGAACAAAAGCAAGTCGTTATTCACTTGGTTGAAAATTGATCGTCAGTATTCAGTTTTTAGAGAGAGAACTTCCAACTTTATGAACGAATATTTTATTTTTAATCGCAAAAATATGGTACAGGATCCCTAGTATAGTTTTCATCATTTATTACTAACAAGCTGATTTTTCGTGAGTAGCTTCGTTTCGACAAGACGCCCAACATTTTTCCTTACAGCAATGTTGGTAAATGGTAGCTTGATGGGGCAGCAAGGATAAAATATGTTGACCGGACGAATTCTAAAAATTTATTACTAACCAAATTTTTCTTTGTTAATTATCAAGATAATTATTTAAATAACGTGAAAAAATATTTGTCCTACAAAATATAAGGTTTTTATTAAGGCGTCCCCCCTCTCCAACATGTATCATAAACAAGGTCATGAAAAATAATTACTAACCAGCTGATTTTTTTTTTATTGGCTGTCTACCATTTACATAGTCTACCATGCACATTGTCCTACAAATTGCATGGTATGTCATCTCGGACCTACGCTGAAAAGATGTTAATTCCGCAGGATTATTTTTTTTATTAGTAACTGTAGGACAAAGGTATCACGTGATAGGATAATATAATTTTTATCTAAATAAAACAATGTCCTACAAAAAAAAGGGTAACTTTTATTAATCCTACAAGATTTGTAATTTAACTATAATATAATATAAATAAACTATAAAACTGGCGGACTGGAATAAAGTACTTCGCAATTTGTAGGACAATGTGGGTAGTAAGCTGTGTAAATGTTAGACAGCTAATAAAAAAAAAATCAGCTGGTTAGTAATTATTTTTCATGACCTTGTTTATGATACATGTTGGAGAGGGGGGACGCCTTAAAAAAAACCTTATATTTTGTAGGACAAATATTTTTTCACGTTATTTAGATAATTGTCTCGATAATTAATAAAAAAAAAATCGGTTAGTAATATTTTTTTTTGATTCGTCAAATCAACATATTTCATCCCTATTATTTAAGTTATAAACCACAATCGAGAACTTTCGTACGAGAATTTGTTGGGCGTCTCATTAAAACGAAGCTATTCTGGAACACTCAGCTTGATACTAATTATTTTTACATTAAGTATTAGTACTACAACTTTTAAGTGTAGGTCCGAGATGACATACCATGTAATTTGTAGGACAATGTGCATGGTAGACTATGTAAATGGTAGACAGCCAATAAAAAAAAAATCAGCTGGTTAGTAATTATTTTTCATGGCCTTGTTTATGATACATGTTGGAGAGGGGGGACGCCTTAATAAAAACCTTATATTTTGTAGGACAAATATTTTTTCACGATATTTAAATAATTATCTTGATAATTGACAAAGAAAAATTTGGTTAGTAATAAATTTTTAGAATTCGTCCGGTCAACATATTTTATCCTTGCTGCCCCATCAAGCTGCCATTTACCAACATTGCTGTAAGGAAAAATGTTGGGCGTCTTGTCGAAACGAAGCTACTCACGAAAAATCAGCTTGTTATTAATAAATGATGAAAACTATACTAGGGATCCTGTACTAATACGTTTAAACACTTAAAATAGTTTACAGTTTCAGCTATTTATGCTGAAAGAGTGATTAAATTAATCAATAATGTTCATGGTTTAAATAAAACCATTTTTTATTACTTTGGGATATACTTACAAAAATTTTCTGACTATAATAGGAAAACTTGAACTACATATAAATATATTATATGTGTCGTAAATGTTATTGTTATGTACATTAGTAATAAATAGTACATATTTTAAACATTTGGACGTTATTTGTGTAAAGGAGCATAAATTTGAAAATCTGTTCATAGCAACCCCAGTACAAATTCTCAAGTTAAACTTTGACGTCGAGTCGGCACGGGTTACCGTTATCCTATCGCAATAATATTTTATATTTATACATTTAAGGTCCAAAGGAAAAAAAATAGAGGGTATGCGTGTCAAAATTTGCAAAAAAAAAATTCTCCATACTAGCTTGGGACACCCTAACCGTGGGGCATGGTTGTGGTGGGTATGCGTGGATTAGTGATGGTGATGTGGTAGATACATAGACCTTGGATTAAAATTTTGGGTTAGAACAGGGCTACAGTATCCCCTGCCTGTCGTACGAAACTAAAGGGGGACTTCTGGAGTTGCGGGCGGCAAGAATGGAAGCTCTAACCGCCCAGCCAGAGACCCTGGAAAGAACCGCTGTATGTAAGGCCCCATATAACATGGACGGTTCCTATGGAATAGTGTAAATAATAATTATTGTATCCTACATGAAACTTATATTTTAAAGAAAGTTTCATTACAGTCCACTAATTAGAGTTTTTGTGTATGTTTCTGAAGAAAGCTTGACCAATTTAGGTACACAGTGACGAAAAAAAAAGCTTATATTAATTAAATATTAATGCTTCTTTATCGTTAAAATTGTTAGGTACAAATTTACGATTACAGTTATTTGTATGTCATATAATATTGTTTTACGCGGGCGAAGCCGCGGGTTCTGCTAGTATGAAATATATTTGATAAATAGTTTTTTAAGCGGTACAAAGTTTGCCGGGTCAGCTAGTCGTTAATAAAGGTGAAAATAAAAAAGCCGAATATAATAATTTATAGAAATCTAACAGCCTTTGGGCTCTAGTTCTATAGGTGTTGCAGTGAAGTTGAATAAATAATTTTTATCATTTTAGTACAGTGGTTTCGGAAAAACAGTGTTATCTGATAATATTTTCGGGAGTTTTGAAATGGTATTTTCACAGATTTTGATGTGCCCTTTCCGAATTTATACTCTATTACCTATCGCCACCATATTGGAAAATGGCGACTAGATCAACAGTTTATCATCAATATCTACGTTCTTACTTATTTTGCAACAAAAATATGTATTGGAAAAAATAAACTTGATATCTCTAAAAACCTTTTTTTAACATCAATGATTTGGGCATAAGAAGTTGCTTTATTCCGTAATGAAAATAAAACAGAAGCATTTGAATGCTGAAAAATAAACAGCTCTAGTTGCAGTTTTCTATAAAAAAGCGATAAGGATATTTTTACCCTCGGAAGTAATGACGTAGTTTGCCACCACTTCCCATATAGTAATGAATTATTTATCAGCCTCCAGGTGTTTACCTTCGCAAGGCTGGAGATCAAAAATGTAGGAGGTGATAAATTGGTTTATTATGCTCATAACTTTTATTATGTTTGTGATATATTTCAGTGTTCCAAAGTGTGGAAAACTTATAGCCATTTATAATAAGACGATTTTTTTGCAAATTAATAAATGCGTATTTTTTTTAGTATTTATTGAAGGTGGTAAAATCCTTTGTGGTTCGACTCCGGCGGCACCACCGCCACACCTATTTCTACATAAAACAGCAGTGTTAGGCGCTGCTGTGTTCCGGTTTGCAGGGTGTGGTAAGGGAGACAGACTTTTCCAAGGCGTTCCAGCTTAGTCATCAGGGGTCCTCTGTGGCCGACCTCAGGTAGGAATACCTAATCCTATCTGGGATTGATTACAGATGTCTCTCATTATTATCTCTTGTTCGTAATAAAGCAATCAAAAACAATATTTTTGTTTTTTAAAAACTATAACGACGGTTTTTACGTTTTGCGGAAGAAATATTTGATTTTAGTAATTTTTTGATATATGATGATTCGGTTAAACGTCATATCAACGCTGAAACGTCAATTGACGCAAATACTGTAACTTAGTTCTGCACATCGATTGAACGTACATTTATCGAAAACGTATCAAATGTGTTGAAACGTGCATGAAATATTTCTGCACTGCATTTATTCAGGTATATTTCTTGAAGGCTTAAGATACCTATAGAATCATGCATTTCATGAAAGCAAACGATAAGAATAGTGATAGAATACTCGTAATATACTTATGATACTTACACATTATTTACCAATTACAATATATGTATGTAATTTTTGCCAAAGTATGTACGTATTCATTAAAAATATATACATGTCATAATAGGTTTACAAAGTTTTACAGTTGCACAAAAAAGGTCTTATTACAATTCACTATAATACGTATAGTGCGTCAGCATTTTAGTTGTAATAGTCTTAAAAATATTTCTGTATTTACATTTCAGGATATTTCCTATCATGATTTAATTACTTTGAACTACTTTACGTCATAAAGACGTATAATATACTAGTGCATATACTAATGAAATATGCACGACGTTCGGCCTACGCATTGACGCGTGATAACTGCTACGTCATGCAAATTCGATGTGCTGAGTCTATGCGTCAGGGCGCGCAAAGTTATTCCGTCAGCACTAATGCTTTCATATGTTACTCGACGTCAGACCACTTAATATTATCTCGGATTGACGCAACAGAGCGTCATTGTCTTAACGCACATAATGTATTGTATGTTTTAGTAATGGTATTAATTCCACTTTCATTGTTTATTGTCAACCCATTACTTCAATCATTTACATTGTTAAACTTTAACTGCCCCAAAGACCTTTTTATAAATCAAACTATGCATTCATACATAAATCTTTCGTTATATTCACAACGTTGACCTGTGTGTTAGTAATACAAATAAAGTAGTGTATGATTTAGTAATTACGATATGACTCATTAATCATGAAACCTTTAGAATATGTCTGCCCAAATGTTATTTCTCTCATACTTATTTCTACCAATAACAACAGTGTTACACGCTGCTATGTTCGGGTTTATTAAGTAATAAAGACATAAAAATAATTTATGTCTCCAGAATCGAACCATAAAGGGTTCTACTTGCAATAAAGTTTTACCTATTACTCCTATTCCTCGTAGTATATTTAAGCAAAACTTATGCGATTTTATGTCCGTACAATTCTGTGTGTTATGGTGTCTGTATAATAACGTTCGGGTATCATACTATAAAAGCGCATCCCAAAAACAATGAATACTTGACGCTAAATCTAATGCGCTTCGCATATGCCAGCTGTATGCAGCGACCCGTCATAGTCACGTGCGCTTAACGCCGACCGGACATTACTGCGCCATGCACTCGCCGCTTCGGAGTAAAGCTTTTGGCTGCGAAATAAAGAAAAACATAGATTAAGTATTTGCTGGTTACTTTATTGTATAAATTTTTCATGTTACAAAAGTAGTGAAGCTATATGATAGTAAAAGAGTGTTTGCGAAGTGAAAGTGCAGTATGCCAATCCCACATATGATTTTACGAACTGTGACGTTGTAGTAACTTTTTGTCTAAGCGGCACCAATTTAAAGTCTGGATATTAATTTTAGACATATTAAGAACCGACATTAAAAACACGAAATAATTTACTGGCCAAGGTATCATTCAGTACATTTCTGTATAGCATGATGTGTATTACATATAATATGTTTCAATATGCTTTGGCTAACATTCAGTAAAAGCGCGTCCTAAATACAATGATTATTTGACGCTAAATCTAATGCGCTTCGCATATGCCAGCTGTATGCAGCGACCCGTCATAGTCACGTGCGCTTAACGCCGACCGGACATTACTGCGCCATGCACTCGCCGCTACGGAATAAAGCTTTTGGCTGCGGAATGAAGAAAAACATAGATTAAGCACTTGCTGGTTGCTTTATGGGGTATTATATTCAAATATATTATAGAAGTACCTAGTGAAGCTACTCGTACATAATAATAAGAGTATTTGCGAAGTGAAATTGCAGTATTACAATCCCACGCCTAATTTTATTAACTGTGACGTTGTACTGACTCTCTTTCTGATACCGATTTAAAGTTTGAATATCAATCTGAGACAAATAAATAGTATAAACGACAATAAAAAAGACGCAAAATTATGAACTTGTGAAGGTATCGTTTAGTACAGTTATGAATGGCATAATGTGTATAAAATATGATTTAATATATTTTAGGCAGCATACTATGAAAGCGTATCCTAAAAACCATTAATATTTGACACTAAATCTAATGCGCTCCACATATGCCAGCTGTATGCAGCGACCCGTCATAGTCACGTGCGCTTAACGCCGACCGGACATTAGCGCGCTATGCACTCGCCGCTTCAGAGTAAAGCTTTTGGCTGCGGAATGAAGAAAAACATAGATTAAGCACTTGCTGGTTACTTTATGGTGTATATTTTTCATGTTATAGAAGTAGTCAAGTCATTACTTGTTTAGTGTTCTGCTAAACAACTAATGATAACATCAAATATGGTAAACTTTTACAAATTAGGAATACCTTAATCAAACGCGTTAATGAATTATTACGCCAAAATGATTGTTTTGAGGACAAATTTTAAATTTTAAATTAGTGACCCGTAAAATCACTATTAAAAACCACTACTTACTATAGTAGTGTGATAGAATAACTCTGGAAGCAGATACAGGTACATATTTGTGTTAGAATTTTAATACATTAACATTGTTTTATTTTTTATTTTCGTAATCAACTTGATAGCTGTGGCAAAGAACGCATGTAACACACTTGTGAGCGTGGAAGGAAAAAGGCGAAAGTGGATACAAAATTCAAAACCGCATGATATTTAATATGAAGTACCTACTTAAAGGAAATGTTAAACAACGAAAGAAAAAAGCCAAAGAAGAAAGACTTAAGAAGCTAATAACTTTCGTGGCAAGTTTTCTGTCAAGTTCTACTTCGAAATTCCTTTTTTATTGGCACCCTGCACGACATGCGCGCCGCTTAGCATTTTATTGGAAGGCCCGTCTGTTCGTATTATAGGAAACAGCGTTTAGTGACATTAATTTGCTTATACTGAGACGCTCTTATGAAGACGCTTCCATGTTATAATATGGGAAGATGATGTCTATCCGAAGGTGACCTCCTATACTATTTTTTCCTTTAGTTTGATGATACTTCTTGAATAGGATTTTTCACTAGACTTTTAATTAAACGAGAAAAAAATTATCTAGAATTTAGTTCAAAAGTTACGACATACTTTGAGTTTCTAGGATACAAGACATTTTAGTATGCAGGAATTTTTGCCACGAACGTGCAGATCGTGATTGGACTTCCTTCCGAGATACTTCGGGAGCGCTCTGCCACGAGATTCTCTAAAAAGATGTCAAAAACCCTTTTAAAGTGACGATGCATTAGCGACTTCTCTGGCATTGACAATTATTCATTGATTGCATTCAGATTTAATTTTAGAGAAATAAAAAGGTAACGCATCTGTGCCAGGTATCCTATTCAACGTTGATTAAGAACTAAAGAATTATTATAAAAAAAAACAGACAGAAATTCGATTACTTCAAAACGTTCCTAAATAGCTTATGTTACTCTCACAATTTAGACAAAACCAACGGCATATAAGTTGTTAAAATTCGTAAATCAATTTCAGTGGCAGGGTATGCCAAAGAATAACGTTTAAATACATGTTCTTGAAACATGTATTACCTTTACCTTTTGCCTCGGATAAAAAGGGATCAAATTCAAGGTCCAAGGGCCACTCATTAAGTAAGCAAATTAATTTGCAACTTCATTTACAGAAAAAAATAAAAAACTCGAACCATCTGAATCCTAACTAATCTGTGGCAGCGTTTAATTATTGTAGTGTCAGATGTAGTGGCGTAAAATTGGATCACGGTCGCAGTCGTGAATACCCTTCTATTTGGATTTCCAAATTTTATCACAAATTGTGACTAAAATTTGCGGAACTTCATATGTGGGTCGTTATTTGATTCTAGTTTAAAGAGGACCACATATTAAATGTAAATTTGTATGTTAATACGGGACTTGTTTGACGTTGGATTAAAATTTAATTTAAGGGTATAATTATTTATTTGTCTACAAATATGCATGGAAGGGATATAAACTAAAATGATATACAATCAGTATCTATGGAGAACACATAACACTGTTTGCTGTTGAAAAAGCAATTTTCGGCGAAAAATCAAAATGTTTAAGAATAAAAAAAATATTTTTTTTTCAATTCTTCGTGCATAATTCTTATTTTCCAATTAAGTACTTACTTCATGGTTTTTGATATATGATTTGACTACTTAGGAACTGCCGCCATACCTCTATTAGTCTTAGAGCAAAACTATCGCAATATAGTAATCAGGCAACAATAAATCCGCGATTAACTTCGATTACTGTATTTTTATCTGACCTATTAAGGAGAAACACAACTCCATGAATGGCGGTGATCACATATCCTGATTTCTAAGATCTAACGAAGTCTTTTCTAAGGTCTAACTAAGCCTAACTAAGGGTTTTCGCAAAAACGGTTTAACGGAAAACCCAAAAACATTCCGGATAAATAAGTACCCGGGTGAGCACCGCTATATTAGCGTCGGCAGACTTAAATTACCCGGGACCCTGTAGGCACCACTTGTAAATAAATCAACGTAGAAATATCGGTAGAAAGAATACCATTTGGAATATAATGGAATTTTATTTACCTTAAATGTCTACTATTTGTAAATATATTTTGGATTGTAGAATAAACATACTATTATGCATAGTTTTTAAGAATCGAATAGCTATTGACGTAGGAAAATATGATTGAAGGCTTTGAGATTATAACGTCGTATTAACAATGTTGATACTAATTAATTATTACTGAAATTCATAATTAGAATAATCAAATTATTATGTATTCTGGTTTGAAGGGTGTGGTAAGGGAGATATGCTTTTCCGAGGCATTCCAGCTTAATCCTCATGTGTAGCGGCGCACCTGTGGCCGACCTCAGGTAGGAATCTAATCCTATCTGCAGGTAATTATAGATCGGTCCATGAGCGGCACTAGCCACTTACCATCAGGTGGACTGTATGCTCGTCTGCTACTCCTATATTATAAATAAATATATATATATAACGAACATAATGTGTAACTGAACATAACTTTGATTTTTAAGCAATCTTATCCTTATTTTTGTACTGCCATATTTGTCCAAAACTGCTGTCTTAGCTCTCACAAAAACCCGGGTGACCGATCAGGGTGAATAAATTTATCCGGGCGGCTTGTTTTATCAGCGCTGGCAAACGTAAATTAGGCCTACTCGTAGTCCCTCCAGGGCATGAGTAACTGTTACATACAATGAATATTGGCGGCAAAAGCACTTTCTTAAAGGAATTAGAATGTAGTACATTTTACTTGTTTTCCCAAGAGAAATATACAATTTGTGAACCATAAAAATACTTGCGTATCCTTTTTTTGCTTACAGAATAAATATTGCAAATTAATTTATCAAACTTTGTGACATTTGGAATTTCCTTTCTATAATGGAACTGGTTATCAATATAATATCCTAAGTTATATACGGATATAAATTCAATAGAACATTCGTAGCTTTAACAAAAACCCGGGTACAATCAGTGCGAATAAATTTATCCGGGCGTCCGTTTTATCAGCGCTGGCAGACGAAAATTATCCCAACCCCGAGCCCGAGTTATAGATACGTGTTACAACGGTATTGGTGGCGAGGGTGCTTTATTAAGGTAGTTCGAGCATGTATTTACGAGTTAGATGTGTTAACTTTTACGTAACTAATCCGATACTGATATGATATTTATACGAATAGGATACACGGTGACGTAACTAATATGAAATACGAATTACGTTTAGAATTATTTTATTTTTGACGCAGTATTAACCGAAATAATTTAGGATAAAAATGTGCCTTTGTAACTTTTTGGTAAATCCTCGAACTCTGCGTGAAAGTCTTAACCAACTTCGTAAATATGTTACCAAAAGCATGGTTATTTTCATTAAATACTTATCACATTATAAAACTCCCTTGACGATATGGCATATTGTTGTAGGTATTTATGTGATTTTGTTGAAGAAATATTCGGATTGATGACGTCATATCTGCGCTGGCAGATGGAAATTATCCCTGTCCCTGTAGTACCGGGACCAGAATAGGGCTACGGTAACCCTTGCCTGTCGTAAGAGGCGACGCTTCCGGGGTTGCGGGCGGCAAGAGTGGGAGCTCAAACCGTCCAGCAAGCGACCCCGGGAAGGACAGCGGTTTGTGTGGTCGCATATCGCTGTAATCACCAGGGGATGTGAGAGGAGTGTAAATTGCTCCCCCCAGGGCAGAGCCCGATAAAAGGGCATCGCGTTAGGAGGACTCCGGTTGTGTTCCGTTGGAGATCCCGGAGTTCTCCACCAAACGCTGAGGACGGCCACCGGGGGGGTTTTAGTGTGGTAAAAATCCCACATAACCCGGCGTCACTCCCATGGCGTCGGGTACCTTTTGAAGGTTTCCCCCTCGTCAACAAAAAAAAAAAAAAAAAAGATGGAAATTATCCCAACCCTGAGCCTCGAGTTATAGATACGTGTAACACCGGTATTGGCATCGAGGGTGCTTTATTAGGGTAGTTCGAGCACGTATTTACGAGTTAGATGGGTTAACTTTTACGTAACTAATCCGATACTGATATGATATTTATACGAATAGGCTACACGGTTACGTAACTAATATGAAATACGAATTACGCTTAGAATAATTTACTTTTGACGCAGTATTAACCGAAATAAATTAGAAGAAAAATGTGCCTTTGTTACTTTTTGGTTAATCCTCAATCTTTGCGTCAAAGTTTCACTAAACTTTATTTAGACATTGCCAACAAAAACGCGGTTAATTTTGTGGAATATTAATCACCTCCCAAAACTCTTTAAATAATAAGTGACGCAATTGAAGAAATATTCGGATTGATGACGTCATATCAGAGCTGGCAGACGCAAATTATCCCGACCCCGAGCTCCGAGTTATAGATACGTGTTACAACGTTATTGGAAGCGAGGGTGCATTATTAAGGTAGTTCTAGGACCACGTTAAACCTGAGCCTCAATTTATAGACACGTTTTACAATTGGTAGAGAGGGTGGTTTATTAAGGTAGTTCAAGTTTCAGGTATAACGACTTGGATATATTGCGTAACTCAGTTATGAAATACAAACTACATTTTGGATAAATAGTTGAAAACTAGCCTATACGACTTTTATACGACTATAGTTCTTTTTCTTTATAAATTCAAGCTTTTATTTAACTCGCTTCGTTAGTTCCGACGTGATGTGAAGGTTAAGGTTCTTGCAGTATAATTGGACCCACTTCCCAGAATCTGATATAGCTGAAACTTCAAATAAAAACCTCGTTTTTTAACTTTTTTAAGTATACTTTGACCATTCTTTTCCATATACGAAATTCTCAACAAAACTTCTTTACTAGATTTCTTCTAAGATTAGCCTGTACAAACAGACGAAGATATTATTATTTTTATGATTTATCATTACATGACGCTGTCTATGGTGCTATACAGGGTGAATTTTTAAAACGGGCCTTCAGGGCCAAATCCGAAACTATAAGGATTAACGAAAAATGCTGAAAGGAGTTACGAGGCCGATTTTGATAAAAACTAAAACTGCATCATTACTTTTTTAAAATAACTTTTTCCCTAGCCGGGAATCGAACGAGTTCATTTTGAAAAAAAATACACCCTCTATATTATTCCACTATCTGATAGTGTTGCTTATAAGGATCAAAATCTGGGAAGTAATGATAAATGACAAACTAAAGGAAAAGCCTCAATTTTAAGAAAATACATACTTTTTGATATTCATTTGGCAGTTAAGTTCCCGCCATTCATCAATTTAAACATTTCGCGTATTAACAATTTTTGGCTCAATGTTTCAAATCATTCGAAATGGACGTTTTGTTCTTCAAGAATTTATATTTTTATGTCCGACTTAGTTAAGGTTACTTTTAGGACCATTATAATAGATTTAACTTGCTATGGGCGGAGTTTCGTTTAATACATATGTAAAATTGACAATTTGCGAGAATGTCTTTTTCGAGTCAAATCCGAGTGAGAACTAAACAAAGATATATGATATAGAAAATTATATTTACTGTTGAAACGTAGTTATAAACAACAAACAATAACAATTTACTATTTAATCACTTATCTATTTTTATTAAAAAATAAATCCTAAAAACAGCGGTAATTTACTTGCCAAACTATTACTTTCTCATACTAAGCCGTATGTCACGGTTATAACATCGAATAATTAGTTGATTAACCAACAAATTCTTCAATGGTATGACTTACGTATGTTTCTAAAGAATTACACATAAATCATTTGTTATGTATAATCCTTAAGGATTAGTATGGCAATGCATGGAAAAATATGTATTTTCTTCAAAATTTTCCTTTTCCTTTAATTTGTCACATAACATTACTTCCCAGAATTTGATCTTTATAAGCGACACTATCAGATGGTGGAATAATATAGAGGGTGTAATTTTTTTAAAAATGAACTCGTTCGATTCCCGGCTAGGGTAAAAGATATTTTAAAAAACTAATGATGCGGTTTTAGTTTTTATCAAAATCGGCCTCGTAACTCCTTTCAGCATTTTTCGCTTATCCTTATAGTTTCGGATTTGGCCCTGAAGGCCCGTTTTAAAAATTCACCCTGTATATAACATTTAGTTACGTACCTACATTTTATGCCTTTTGGCTATACCCGGGTGTACAGCCAGGTTGAATAAATATCCGGTTGGGTGACGTTTTATCAGCACTGGCAGACGTAAATTTGCCCGGATCCCGCACTTTAAATTTATTTGAACGAATGTTAGAAGACGTAAAGGACTTAAAATACTATTGGATAAATAACTGGTTATCTAAATTATTCAGGTGGTAATAATTCTGTTTGAAATATAACTTGTTTTAATAAAGATTACAGTCCTAATTGGCATTTCTAGTTAGCCCTTGTTAAAACTTCACAATGTGTGAGCGAGATATACATATAAAGTTTCAAGGCGGTGGCGGAACCACTGTCATACCTATTTCTTCCTAATAACAGCAGTTTTAAGTGATGTTGTGTTCTATTTTGAAGGGTGTGGTAAGGGAGATATAGTTTTACGAGGCATTACATCGTAGTCGTCAGGGGTAGCGGCTCAATTGTGCCTGGCGTCAGATAGGAATCTAATCTTATCGGGGGTTGATTTTGTGCATGTGTAGCAGTAGCCACTTACCATCTCATAGACTGCATGCTTATCTGCTACTATTACTGCTAATATTGTAAAAAATGTTTCAACTTACAAGATATCGAATACAATAAATATATCTTAACGGATCATCCGTGTGTTTGTTCTGTTGAATGTCTATTCATCCTTCGCGCGTGATCAGACTTTCATAACACGGATAAATGTGTTTTGTTATATATCAAATATTAGTTTGTTCTTGTGTGTTTGTCACTTTACTGTTTTCTTACATACAAGTTATGTATAATATTAAAGTTGTAATGCTGAAGACATCTTGTTAAGACCCGCTTATCTTAGAAGTAGATAGTAGGTAGCCTTGATTTTCTGGCTCTCATAAGCAATTAAGAAAGGTTTTAAACTGTAATTTATAAAAGTACTTATCTAGAATTAGCTTCGATAGAATTAGGGATCAATGTTGACGTGACCCGTGGGTAGAGTGTGAAGAATGGGATAAGTACTACCTTGTATTTAAATTCTTTTGATTCTATAGCAAGGTTTCCTTGTAACGTTCTAGTGATAGACTTCACAAATATATAAATTATCTATTTATCTAAAATAGAGATGTAAAAATAAATTCAAAATTGACAATCATGACCTATTTTTAAGTTTGTAGTTTTAAATAGTTTAGAATTTAAGTAATTTAACCAAAAAATTATTGGTGGCTATTAGGGTTTTACACCCAAAGGGTAATAACGGAACCCTATTACTGTCATCTGTCATCTATCTCTTTCTAAATGAAAATTGTGTACGGAACCTGTTCGTTTTCTATAAATAAATCTATGGATTTGATCTATGATTAACTTAAAGGACTTCTTTTTGGTAACTAAATAGTTAGTTTCGCTAGTTCGACTCGCACTTGGCCAATCTTTCCATTAGTGTACACAGTTTTTAAGGCTAATAAATTTCACTCATAATTAAAAACAACCACTAATTTACCAGTACACAAGAACGACTATACTTAAGGCATTGTATGTTTAAGACAAAGTTTTTGTATAAAGGAAAGCCGTAAGTCTCGGTTGAACGCCTACGAGGCGCGTGACGGGACTTCCGTTTTGGGGATAAAGTGATAAATTTCTGAAACACAGGATACATTTAGACGAGGATTATGTATCGTCATTGTGCGGGTATTAAATTGAAATTAACTTGTAGAGTTTTTGACTAACTGGCTTTGATAAGCAAAACGAATCCTCTTTTCAAGGCTTGATAATAATATAACAGTACTTCGTTTAAAATTATTAAATAAGTCCTTAATACTTCGACTGGAGTTTCGTATCTACAAAATTATACGTTGCGTGGGAGTCTGAGGTTCAAATCTAGGCATCATCATCAACCCATCACTGTCCCACTGCTGGGCACGGGTCTCCTCTCAGAATGAGAAGGATTAGGCTATAGTCCACCGCGCTGGCCATGTGCGTATTGGTAGGCTTCACATACCTTTGAGATTTTTTTTTGTAAAAAATCTCTCAGGTATGCAGGTTTCCTCACGATGTTTTCAAGAAAATGATAATTAATTTCTAATACGCACATAATTCTTGAAAAATCAGAGGTGTGCCTGGGATTTGAACCTCGGACCCCTCGATCGAGAGACCGAGTTTTTTAACCACGAGGCTATCACTGCTATTCGAATCTAGGCACGACTTCAGATTTTTCAAAGTTATTCATGATATACCAAGGCCATGTGCAGGGACAGCGCACCATAGCACATAGGTCCTTCAAGAGGTAAATAATTTCTCGTACTCAGTGATTTGTTTTCGATTTAAATCTAGACTGAGAAGAGTGTTAGCCTGTACTATATACTCATAGAACACACATTTGTTTACTTAAGTGAAGCTGACATAACATTCCTCTACCATACATTTCTAATACCTCAATAGATGAGGTACGTCTTATGTAACGTATTCTATAAATAAATATTTTAATTCGATCTATAACCTACCAAAGGACTTTATTTAGGCCCTTTTTGTGTGCCTTTTTACAACAAAACTCTTCAGTACTTTTAACAAGAAAATCCCGAAAATCCCTCTTAAAAAGTGTATAGGTGTTCCCGAATTTCTTGTACTACTTGTTCTTTGATTTTTCCATAAGCCTCCTAAGGTAAGGCTTACAAAGTAATATCGTATGAACATCTTTGTGGAAGTTTTCCAAGTTATATTCTTTTGCATATACAGGAGGTTTTACGAAGTATTATATTCACTTATTGTACATGTGCGATGCCTTTGTTGTTAAATTGTTAAAAAAAATAAAATTACTGTGAAATTTAGGAACCAAATAAAAGGATATCCCTATAGAAGATAAATAGGAAATACATTTTAGTTGTTTTACAAACTACATGTCGGAGCAAATACGCCAGTTCTCCTATTATAAAATGAAATAATTATTTAATTATTCTACAACTAATTCATTAATCAATAGTTAATTATTTTGTGTTTGGTTTGAAGATAAATTAATGTTAAAAGAATGTAAAACACATGTATCTTGTAATATGAAAACAAGTGCACGTGCGCCAGTCCCTATAAAAAGGGCCGCACTGGCAGCTTCCTTAGGACGTCGTTACGCTGCCCGAAGAATATACGAAGCTCAACGATTCTCGTGTCGTTTTCTTTCGAAGGCTTGAACACGAGTCATCAGCATCATAACGATAATTGTGACGTCAACCGTGCTGACGTTACCCTTTTTAAAAATACTACGGACGGTGTTTCTCCGTCATACATAAATCATTATAAAACTGTCGCTCATTGGATTTATCGAATAACGTGAAGAAATAATCGTGTTAATAATTTTTCTTAAACATCTTAAGGGTGAATAAAACTACCATTTTGTACTTAGCCAGCATTTTGACATAGCTTCACTTACTAACTTCACTTACTAACATAGCTTCACTAACTTCAAACCCATCTGTTCCTAAGGGGTACCCTGCACCCAAAGATGAAAAAAAAAACATAACGGAATAAAATCACTTCAAAATGTGTATGCTTCACAGTATCTTTCTTTTAGCAATACCTTGTTTTACTATAGACAGAATAACACTTACATACCTGTATTTGTTTTTTGTGCTAACACTATTGTCTACTAAACTTCATAATACGACAGAAAAGCGACCGTCCATTAAGAGAACCAATGCGAGTGGCATGAATCCCATTGGCACGTCAAATGGAATAATGGAACGGGATATTGGACGCCGTAATAGGCTTTATGATTTTAGAACAAACTAGCTTATACGCCGCGGCTTTGTCTGTATGATGGCGAGCTTTGTATGCGTGGAAGCTAATATTTGGTGTCGTATCGGTTTCGTATATTTTTTATATTGAAGTAGCAAATGAGGGTGCATTCCACCTGGAGGTATGTGGCTACTACTGCCCATGGACATTTGTGTTCAATCCCAGATGAGATTAGATTCCGAACCGAGGTTGGCCAGATGCTACAGTAAAAGCAGTGAAAGCGGTCGAAATTCTGCCTCTTACTCGGACGGTCCGAGGTTCGAACCTGAGGCACGCAACTCTGATTATCCAAAGAGATATTAAACTCATGTTGTAAATTTTTTATTAGTTAGTGTGGAATAAATGGGCTTTTTATTTTATTTATATTATATTCAAACTTACGAAATTAATTATTACGTGTTATAACGGTGAAAGAAAACTTCACGAGGAAGCCCACATAACTGATATATTTTATAAATAAGTTCTCAAAGGTGAGTGAGATCTACCAAGTCTCCATCACTCTAAGAGGAGACTCGTACTAAACAGTCTAAAAGTGGGTTGACGATAATCTGGGCACCGATGAATCATAACTTCATAATGCCGTGTTGTTTTTTGAGTAGCAGTCGAGAATGCTGTCCTGATAAGTGGCTTTTGCTGCCTGTAATCAACCGCAAATAGAAATAGATATTTCTACCTGTGTTCAGCCACACATACACCGCTACCTCTGAGGACTAAACTAAAACGCCTCGGAAAAGTATATCTTTCTTACCTGTTATGAGACAGAAATAGGTGTGGCAGTGGTGCCGCCGTGGTCGAACCCCAAAGGGTTGTACCACCTTCAAACTACTAGCTAATCTTACATTTTGCATGATGTTCAAGCCTACAGACAAGCGATCTTTATATAGTAGCAGTATATGTAGATAGGCAATTTGGTATAATTCCATTATCATACATAATAGCTCGGCATAGCGTAGTATTGAACAAGATTCAATTTACACAGATTCTAAGATACGGTTCGTATTAGGGTAATTTGTGTAGTACCTGTTAGATATATCTTTGGCGCATATCAGAGGACTCAGGTATGAATATAATATTGTCTGGGGTTGATTACAGATGTCCATGGGCGGCAGTAGCCAGAGACCAAGTTGACTCCATGCTCGTCTGAAAAAAATGCTCGTTACTAAAAATCAGACTATCCGATCATTGCCTACCAAATATTGAAATTTGACATTGTCTAGTGTGAAGAAATTAACGATTCAAATTTCGTTCTTTGTAGGTAAACTTGGATAGATTAAGTATTAATATCGTGTATACTCGCTACCCCTGAGGACTAAGCTGGAATGCTTCGGAAAAGTATGTCTCCCTTATCACATGCCTCAAACAAGAACACAACAGCTCTGAATATTGCTGTTATTAGACAGAAATAGGTGTGGCGGTGTCGCCGGAGTCAGACCACAGAAGGTTCACCTTCGAAAATGCAAACGAAGTCCATTGTAATATGTCGATCTTGGGTAGGCTAAACAATAATAGTTTTGTTTCTTTTTTTAAAAATCTAGGAGTAGCAGACGAGCATATAGTCCACCTGATGGTAAGTGGCTACTGCCGCCCATGGACATCTGTAATCAACCCCAGATAGGATTAGATATTCCTACCTGAAGTCGGCCACAAATGCGCCGCTGCCCCTGAGGACTAAGCTGGACCACCTCGGAAAAGTCTGTCTCCCTTACCACACCCTTCAAACCGGAACACAGCAGCGCCTAACACTGCTGTTATTAGGTAGAAAAAGGGTTCTACCACCTTTAAGATTCTAGATTCAGTATTTATTAATAATGGTCCTTAATAAGTCGTCTCAGAGAAAGATTGTGACGTATCGAATCGAGTTCGTTCGTATCGATAATTCGTTTTGGTACTTAACAGAATAGCATTACTTGAAAACTGATCAAAGTGATTACTACCAAGCGCTCACGTATCTCTAGATCGGACCTATCAAACCCGCAGTAATTCTGAAGCGATTCCTTAGGGCCGGTGGCACTAGGCCCGTTTAAAGTGTGCGTTAAAGTTATAACAATAACTTTGACGGTAGCGATAGAATGTAACAATTATGGGTCGGGTTACATCGAAGCCCGTTTAATGTTTGCGTTAAAGTTAACTATAACAATAACTTGACGATAGCGACAGAATGTAACAATTATGTATGCATCAAGTTATTTGTCATCAGTGTCATTTGTATCCTATCATCACAATTTTTAGACGACGTTGACATATAGAAAATGACAAAAAACCATTTGACCATAATCGACCGGTTAACGTTAAATATTAGATATGATATTATATTAAATGCAAAATGGTGCATGGTTACTTGACCGTAGATTGGTTGACTCGTAAGGCTTTTGTTAACGTTAAGGTCACGTGGTGCAACCAACTTTAAAGTAAGACGTGCCTAACTTTATCTTAACACAATAATATTTTGGCGAGGCTCCGGGGCAAAGTGCCAATGCCGCCACACCCGCCCCGGTACATACGTGTCAAATAAACTTTAGAGCTGGCACTAAGCTATCATTTGTCTGTTTGTATGCTATTTTTAGGGTTCCGTACACAAAGGGCAAAACGGAACCCCTTAAAACAAAACCTCCAATAACTATATGTTTTTACCAGGGATTTATCACTTGAATCTTAGGCACTTGAATTTAAATTAAAAAAAAAGAAAATAACTTTATAATGTTCCCCATTCCAGAAACTAGTACTTATGCATCAGTTTTTTTGGACCACTATAGATACCATAAACTTCTATAGCTAATATGTGCTTCATAGAAGCTACCTTCATTTATTTATTTATTTAATTATCATGTCCACGTTCTAAGATTTCACCTCTTTCTTTTTAACGAGGGGGAAATCTTCAAAATGTACCCGATGCCGTGGGAGCGACACGAGGTTATGTGGGATTCTTACCGCACTAAAAACTGTAAGACTCCGGGATCTCCAAAGGAACGCAAGCGGAGTCTTCTTAACGCGTTGCCCCGGCGGGCGTCGCCTAGGTGAGCACGGTGAGGCTCCGGTACATACGTGACAAATAAACTTTAGAGCTGGCACAAAGCTATCATTTGTCTGTTTGTATACTGTTTTAGGGTTCCCTACACAAAACAAAACCTAATGGTAAAGTTCCGATTTCTGTCGGTTTCCACAGATTTGCACAGATAAGAAATCCTAGAAGTAAAACAGTTAAAAGTAAGGGAGGAGGGGCCATATATTAAATCGGTATATTTTTCCATGTTTTCGTTTTATCATTATCTGCCTTCTGTGATACAGGCAATGCTTAGTATAGAAGGCATTGTTCACGTGCATTATACTGAACATTGTATATTATTTTTTAACTAAATATTTTTTATTATTAATAATTATTGAACCGTAATATGTAAATATTTTAAAATTTCGCTACGGATGTACTTCTATATTTACTTTCTACATATAGAATGTAGATCCTAATATCTAAGATAAGATTTGAATGTTAAATGCACTAATTAACTTTTTGTACTATACAGAGGCTTTACAATAACACAAATGAGTTAAAATTCAAATGGAACATGTAGTGAAACCCTTGTTAGCCGATATACCCTTCAAGATATTTTCGCAACATTTCAGGATATTTATAAGCAACTGCGGCGAAGCCTCTATCGGGCGTGACAGGACCCTCTGAAAAATTCAATTTCCATTAACATTGGACCTTTCACTTTGACGAAAAAATGTATATTTGGATTTTTCAGGTACAACCTCCGGGCGAGGCCTTTGTTTAGCAGGTAGCCGCCTAATTTCAGGTTTTTGATTGTAGATTTTATTGGAAGTTTTTGAATTTTTCACATGTGTAATATTTTTGAACGGTTTTCAGTGACTTTCAGTGGCTGTAGTTATGAATTTGCTTTTGCTAAAGAAATGAAATGATGATATTTTATTAAAAAATGATTTAAGCATAATACATATGGGGCCTTTGTTCGACTCCGAACTATAAGCCACCACAGCCACCACAGCCACGTCAATTTCCACTTAATAACAACCGTGTTTACGTGTAGGAGTAGGAGGACTAGCTGCCCTTGAGGACTTGGAAAGTTCGAATCTCTGGCATGCACCTCTGATTATCAAAGTTTTGTGTATATAACAAATTAATTTTCACTTGCTACAACGGTGAACGGAAACATCATGAGACAAACTATACGACTGAGACTTCTTGAAAAAACCTAAACCCTTGCCCTAAACCCCATTTATCTTTTGAGCAGACCCGTGCCCAGCAGTGGGACAATAGTGCGTTAATAGAACTGCACTGGACCAAAATGGTACACCATGACCTCATTTTAGCTTTTAAAGAGTCGATGATAAACTAGAGAGTCCCTGAAAAATTTTAAAATATTTATTTACAAAATACGTATTGTTTCAGAGTTGCAATATCGCGGAACGGTTATTGATTTCTACTTGTATTGTGCTCTCTTATTTCTCTGCAATTCTAAAATGCAAATAACAATAAGATACAAACGTAAGCAAGGGTGGCTACTATTTTTGTTTTGTTTTTGGGACTCAGATATGGTTTAAATCTCCGATTTATTAATACAGAAATAAAATTGTTAGGGCTTTCAAACTTACGAAGTAGTATTAGGAGTGACAAAGTAAACCAAAGGAACCTGTTTAATTATTTGTACTTATAGTTGTTTTCTTTGACTAATTAACTTATTAACAGAAATGAAATATTTAATGTTAGAACGTCTATTTTAAATTGCAAATGTTTATTTTTTTATTTTTCATTAACATATGTAGGGAAGTAGAAGGCGCGCGCGGTTGAGAAAATAAATTGGCCCTAAATTGGTAAAATATATTAATAATACGTCAAATATGTCGTTTTGTGAAAGCAACCACTTAAATGGTATTGCCTATTTCCTCGAAGTTATATCATACCAAAACTATAAGTTTTAAGTACGAATAACTACTGTCATCAGTTTACCCCACTGGTATAAAAGGTTTTTTTTGTAGGGTACAACAATTTTAACATGGACTTGTCCCAACAGACCTTATAAATTTGGTCACCAGACACAATCCGATGCCTGTTGCGCGGATCTGAAATCGCAATCTGGGATTTTCAGATTTTCATATAACGTTTTACAGTGTAATATTTAAGAGTGTTCTTATTGTAGCGTGAAACTGTACCTTTTGTAAAACTGTACTTTTATCTACTATAAAAATAACTTTATGTAAAAAAGCTTATTATAATGTAAATCAGTACTTAAATGATAAATCCGTATGGTATGACAACTCCAGCTCCAACATCAAAAATTAATTATATGTACCACTATGTAAAATTGTATATTATTTACTCTTTAAAAGATGCAAATATGCACACGTATGGAGTTTCTTGCGCCGCTTCTTCTCCATAGCGAAATACCTTCCGAAGCGGTGGTAGTTTGTTGACTTTCAAAAAGTATTCTATATGAATCA
This sequence comes from Epargyreus clarus clarus, assembly GCA_014595695.2. Taxonomy (NCBI): domain Eukaryota; kingdom Metazoa; phylum Arthropoda; class Insecta; order Lepidoptera; family Hesperiidae; genus Epargyreus; species Epargyreus clarus. The sequence goes on from JACTTY020000073.1 coordinate 1,725,791, forward strand.
ATTTTGAATAAATGAGATTTGAATTTGAATTTGAATTTGAATTTGAATTTGCTTTAGGCTGTAGGGCAAGATGTAGATAGAGAGTACAACTCTATGTTGGTATTATTTAGTTCTTATATTCGACTGGCAGCCCAATGTTAGTGGTCTAATGACCATCAAGTGCCCATGGACATCGTAAGCAATCTTACGACCTTATTCTAAGAAGATTTCTAGATTTATTTTTTTATTATCATCCAACATTACTTTTCATGTAACAATGTTAAAATTTGGGGCTATATTACACTGAATAGTGTACCGTACCGTCAGCATATTACTATGTGTAATATCTGCTATAACATGTTGAAGCGATTTGTTTTAAAAGCAGTGTTTTAAATTTTATTTAATTTGTCTTACTGTTGAAGATTTTAGATAGATTTCATTTACATTTATGGTTCGAACAGAGGCACTACGGAAATACTTCTCTGCCTAATAACAAGAGCATTTAGCGTTACTCCGTTCCGATTTGAGGCAGATATATAATTACATACCTGAGGCGTTCCAACTTAGTCAAGAGCAACATCGACGATCGTGTGGCGGAGCGGTCACCATACCGGTCTGACGCACGAAGGGTCCCGGGTTCGATCCCCGGCCAGACAAATTTCTAAATGATGATTTTAGATTTCTGTTTCTGGGGCTGGGCGTTTGTGTATTTGTCTCTGTGTGTGTCCATAGCACCCACGTTACAGGGAATCCTAGTGTGGGACCGTGAGTGTAGAAATCGTTTAGCGTTTAACATGTAGGTGATCGTATTGAACCCAAAATAGTATTGGTGTCTTTCCGAAGTCGATGCGTTGTCCCTGAGGAGTAATTTAAAATGGCCTTGTGCCTTACCACTTTCAAACCAGAAGCAATTAAGGCGTATCACTGCTATTATAAGACAAAGGATCGCAAATACCAAACGAATTTTCTATAAACGAAACTTATGTACAACAATAACAGAATAATAACAAAATGAAATTCCTAAGAATTTAATTTTCATTTTCGTCTTGAACTACGTGCTGTCGACACGAATTGCATTATGACAGTAACAAAATTTCATTAGTGCTTCGGGATTTCTTGTTTTCATAACTTTTAATGTTATTTGAAATAGCAAGCGGGTTATTAGTTATTAATATTGCAATGCATTTTATATCGTTTTAAATTATTATTATCGCGGGATTAAGACGTTTTTGATAATAACATAATAGATACTCAATAATTACGATATACGCGGTTTTATTATAATAATCTTGCATAATATATTTAACGAATCATTTAATTATTAATATATGGCTTATTATTTAATTCTATTTTTTTTGGTTGCCCTATTTCCATGGTTCATTTATTTGTTGTTTGTTTTAAATTAAAGAATATAACGCTTGTTATCATGCCTCTGTCTTCTGACACTATATCAGAAGACAAAGGCATGCTAAAACCAGTGATAAAACCCTCCATTTTAGATCTCAAGTGTAGCAAAAATGCATATTTAGTCCTGGTATAGGATTCCCTCTCTATGATTTTAATATCATCATCATCATCATCATCAACCCATTTGAAGGTGGTAGAACCCTTTGTGGTTCGACTCCGGCGGCACCACCACACCTATTTCTACCTAATAACAGCAGTGTTAAACGCTGCTGTGTTCCGGTTTGAAGGGTGTGGTAAGGGAGACAGACTTTTTCGAGGCGTTCCAGCTTAGTCCTCAGGGGTAGCGGCGCATCTGTGGCCGACCTCAGGTAGGAATATCTAATCCTATCTGGGGTTGATTACAGATGTCCATGGGCGGCAGTAGCCACTTACCATCAGGTGGACTGCATGCTCGTCTGCTACTCTTATATTATGTAAAAAAAAAAAAATATTGTCCCACTGTTGGGCACGGGTTTTCTATTAGAATGAGAAGGATTAGGCCATAGTCCACCGCGCGGGCCAAGTGCGTATTAGTAGATAATTTAAATATAATTATAATTTATATCCGATAGGCCATATGCCCACGACGTAGCGTGTAATTTGTAAAAAATGGAAAAAGTCGAGCGTGTGTTCCTAGCCTAACGTCAGAAACTCCAACTAGCAACTTAAACAGCAGTCTTTTACTCTATTTGTTAAAGAGCGCTAATTAGAATCTCAACTAAGCACCAATTACTAAAACATTACCGCGTTTTATTTACTGTAGCCTTTTTTGCACACCGTACTCTCAAAGTTTTGTGGTAATGAGCTCTTTGGCGGGACTGCCACTTTCTATAGTTTTTTTTTGCATTTAAGAACTAGCGACTCTATCAGAGTGGTTCTAGGATGTAATTGTTTTTCTAATTAAATTTTATAAGTCTTCGGTGGGAATTATTTTGAGGATATAACAAATTGGTGTAGATACACATCCTAATATATATTTTTAAGTTTTAAGTACCAAATAAGCGTCTGGTATCGTTGCCCGCCAAAGATATATGTAGTCAACTTCAATTGTTTTATTTAACCTTTATTTAACTCCGTATAGTTTTTTTTATTATTGTTTAACCTAACGATTGGGCAGACGGATTACCTGATGGAAGGTAGTCAACGCTACCTATGGACATTTGCAACGCCAGAGGAGTCGCCAATGCATCGCCGGCTTTGTATGAGAGTTCTTTTTGCACCTTTTTTGAAGAGCCCCATGTCATAGCGCTCATAGTAGTTTCGTAATCCTCAGACATATGTAAAAACGAACAAAACCTGTATAGTAGCATACATAGATTTAAGAAGTAAGAGAAATAATAGATAAAGAAATAGATAGAAAATATTTTACATTCACTTTAGTTACAATTCTAGTTACATAAAATCGAGGCAAGCTGAATAAACAGACCAAAGTAATTTAAAACATAGGCGAAGCGGTTTTTCACGTCGTGTTCTACATTTTGCGCAAATGGGACATTTGTATTGTTTTTACCCGAGTTTCAGGGGTAGGCCCTCATTTGTCAACGTGGAATCGTAAATCATACGATATTTCGTTGTATTACAAGAAAATGATAGACAATTGTTTTGTGGCCATTATTTACCTTGATTTTGTAGTATATATAAACACACACACAAACACTTTCTACACTCACAGCCCCACACTAGGATTCCCTGTGTCGTGGGTGCCATGGACACACACATAGACAAATACACAAACACCCAGACCCAGAAACAGAAATCTTAATTCATCATTTAGATATCTGTCTGGCCGGGGATCGTACCCGGGACCCTCTGCGCGTTAGACCGGTATGGTAACCGTTCCGCCACGCGGGTCGTCATATAAATATATGTTATGATTTAGTAAAATATGTTTAACACAAGTGTTTTGAGCTTTTGGATGCTAATATATTTAAGATGTTGATTACCTTGAACTGGGAGATCCGTGACAATAATAGATTGTTTTTATATTAAAAATGATGATTCAAAAATATATATCCACGTTATAAATAGGTTAATAAATACATTTCTTTGAGTATTATTTATTTTCTGTGAAGAAAGTTTGTCTATGGCCATAGGACTAGTTAATTATTTTTGTTTTTGGTTATTATAGTATTGTCTGTTAAATTCATAGTTAATAGTGTCACCGGTTGTCTATGTCTTGTTGAAAAAGCAATAAAATATGTCAGTGCAGCTCACAAAAAGGTTTTTATTACAAACTCCAAAACACATAAAAATCTAAGTAATCTCGTAAGTATTTATCAATTACAAAGTTATTTTTTCAGGCGTAAGTACGTATGTATTCATTCTTTGGCCTTTAGCCCTACAGGCCAAACCACTTGACGGATTTTAACATATGAGGTATCTTTGGATTTGTCTAAATTGATGTAATTTCTGAGATTTTTGTAGTAATTAGCAAATAACTTTGATATTTCGATTCTTAACATGTTGACAAGTGAGGTAACCCCTCAATTTAAACCCTGTTAGCGTATACGTATTTATTATGACTTATTTGTTGTAGTAATTGCTTTCTTGTTATCGAAACAATGGCGACCTCGTTTATATTTTGTTTTTAAATAAAAATATTGTTTATTTTATTTCGACCTCTGAGTGTTTTTAAAGTTATTTTCATAAAAGTTTTGGTTTATTTGGGCCGTTTTGTAAATATAACAGTTTGGTAAACATAATACTTACTGTATTATATTTTGTAGGCTTTGGATAGGCAGAAACATACCGTAGCATTCTAATTTAGAGACAGCAAATCTCCATGTTAGACCCTTTTATTATAAGGGATAGAGTATACCTAATAATAGCAGTGTGAGGCGTTGCAGTGTTCCGTTTTGAAGGGTGTGGAAAGGGAGACAGACTTTTCCGAGGCGTTCCAGCTTAGTCCTCAGGGGTAGCGGCGCACCTTTGGCCAACCACAGGTAAGAATATAGAATCCTATCTGGGGTTGATTACAGATGTCCATGGGCGGCAGTAGCCACTTACCATCAGGTGGACTGCATGCTCGTCTGCTACTCCTATATCCGCGACTCCGATGGAACAACCACCACGCCACCAGAATTATAGCAACAGTATTAAGCGCTGCTGCGTACTGGTTTGAGACTTTCTTATCTAAGGTGTCCCACTTAATCTTGAAAGGCGGCAATGTATCTGTAGCCGACTTCAGGTAAGACTTTAAAACTACCTGTAATTGAATGTAGGTGACAATAGGTGGCAGTGGCCAAGTGGCAAACCAACTGACTTGTTATTTCTACTCGTATGAAAAATATAAGTAAAATGCGTGTCCATTTACCGCTTCCATTTTATAAAAAGAAAACCTGTAGTTTAATATTTTTATAAGTATATAACAGCTAAGCTATAAACTTTAAATTCTGACTGCACATCTGCAGATATATCCAAGAGCTGAAGTACCAAACACGCAATTCTCGCAGCATCCAAGAAACGGAATTTCCTCCCCTAAGTTAAATATTGGCGGTGGAATACTTAAAGTGGGAATTTAATATATCTCGCTACGTTTCATACGAGTTTGGCGTGATGTTAAACTTTATGGTGACGAATTTGACGGGGGTTCTACATAAATAATCCTATACCTACTATGAATTTATACGAAGTGGATGTAAGACAAATTGACTTTCACTTCCCAGTTTGTTGCAATGTGATGTTAATTTATTACCTGATTACGGAAGGGAATGTTTGTCGAGCCTATCTTATATTTAGAATTCTCGTGTCGCAATGTTAGTTACGCAAATTTTATATGCATATTCAGTAGGTCTGAGAAATGGCTACTACCTTTTCATACCATCATTAAGTGATAAGAGTTGTTCACCCTTAACATTTTTTTTATTTATATGGCAACACAACGTTTACCGGGTCAGCTAGTGTACATATAAATGAATGTATGTCACATTCTTTGACACTCCTTATAGACCAAATGGCTTGACGGAGTTCAACATTTAAGATGTCCTTAGTTTATATTTTAATTGCCTTGAAATATTTGCTTCATCTATGTATGATTTATACCTTATAAAATTGTTAAAAACAATAGAATGAAATATTACATGTTTACATTACTATGTTTAACACTCACATTAAAATTGAAACAGTTAATATTATGTGATTTCGTTCCAATTTCTTTTCTATATTTTTCAACCTCTTAAATAATCGATTTTTTACATACATACGCACTTTTGAACCGATCTTAAATTGCCTAAGTTATAAATTATTTATATTACATAAAAAGTCATTGTAACCATGCGAAACAGACACTCAGTAATGGACTTATGACATTAGCCAAAATATTGGTCAGCTTTACGACACCATAATAATAATATTTAGAAAGCATCATACAATAGATTGGGTTTTATTGAAAAAATACTCGAAGGCGTCGAGTTGATCATAAAACGCCGTGACCCGAGAGGAAAATCTTGTACCAAAATTAGGGGTGTTCATCCCTTCCAGCGAGATCTTGACCATAAAACCCTTATTGTACGCCATAAATCTAATATTACGACGTGATGAAATAACTTAAGTAAAATATTAAGATCATTACGGGATCCATGGCGTGCTGATTAGATATAATGATTGAAAAATGTAGTGTGTGTATAGAACAGGTCTGTTTTATACATAGGAGTAGCAGACGAGTATGCAGTCCACCTGATGGTAAGTGGCTACTACCGCCCATGGACATCTGTAGTCGACCACAGATAACATTAGATTCCTACCTGAGGTGGCCACAGATAAGCCGCTACCCCTGAGGACTAAGCCGGAATGCCTAGGAAAAGACTGTGTTACCTTGCCCTTACCATACCCTTCAAACCAGAATACAGCAGCGCTTACCACGGCTGTTATTAGAAAGAAATAGGTGTGGCGGTGGTGCCATCGGATTTTAATCGCAAAAGGTTCCACCACCTAAACCACCTTTAAAGTAAAAAAGTACTCTCTTTCTATATTGATATTTGCTATGAATTCCGAATACAATTGAAGTATTATCTGAGGTTCACCATAAATATTTCCTTGATTTAATATAAAATCACAACGACGAATGGAATTTCAAAAAATTGTTCAATTTTAATAAGATAATATTTACATGATTACTCATAGAAATCAATAATCTAGAACTAGAACACAAATTTGGCGACTCCATAGCATTCACTGTCATTTATGCATGAGATCGACAAAAAACATACTTGGGATTTTTATACGTAGGCACTGTTTTAGGTAGGTAAAAAGCTAAGCACAAAAGATCAATATTGATCAAACACAAATAGAACAATATTTAAATAAATATTATAATAAAACAATATTATTATAGAAATAGTGTATGGAGTAGAGCACAATGTACAGTCTTAGTCTCTTACAGAAGCCCGCAGGCTAGACCGGAACTCTATTAACTGATAACAAGACCGCCTGTTCAAGTTTCTAGGCATACCGCCAACATGTCAAGTTAGGTCTGTTGTTATAATGGTTAGCTGATATAAGAAGTTTTGTTATAAGCTACCTTAAGCTTTAGGTTGAATTCAGTTGTTTTCGCGTAAGATTTTCATAAAATTCTACTATTTTAGAAGTATAGTCACGCCTTATGTACTTAAATTTTGTGCGGAAAGCGATTAGCTATTTCCAAAATTAATAAAAACAAAAGATGATCAATAGTACTGGATTTGAAGTTTTAGTGGTATGTCGGTTCGTAAATTTAGTTTCGTTCTGCTTGAATCATATTAGCTGAGAAAACTTTAGCTACTTTGAAATTACTCGTACAGTCTCATTTATTTACGAATATATAGACTTAGCATTAAGCATGATGTGGTAAAAACCCTGTGTGGTTCGATTCCGGTGGTACTACTGCCATACCTATTTCTGCCTAATAACAGCAGTGTTAAGTGCCGTTGCGATCTGGTTTGAAGGGTGTGGCAAGGAAGACATACTTTTCGGAGGCGTTACAGCTTAGTCCTCAGAGGTAGCGGTGCATTTGTGGCCGAACTCAGGTAAAAATCTGATCTTATCTGTCGTTGATTATAGATTTCCATGGGCGACAGTAGTCACTTACCATCAAGTGGACTGCGTGCTCGTCTGCTACTCCTATATTCTAAAAAAATACATACTTCACTGACCTCTTAACCACTCAAAACGCTGAGTCAACTAATGCTAGCCCGTAGCAATTATTGATAAGTGTTACCAGTACCATTGCACTTGGAAGTATAAGAGGTGTCCCACAAAATAACTATAATGACCGCTTCCGAAATATCCTATATAAAAGGAGACCATTTGTCAACCTATTCAACGTAGACGACGTGATATATGGGCACGGAGTCGACTTGAGGAAGTTGGTTCATACTTCCACATGCGGAAGAAAGGAATCGCTCAATCAATGTGGTTTGGAAAAAATATACATGAGAAATGATAAATAAGGCGGAAGACGATATATCGTGTTTCGATTTTGGAAGCTCCATCGCAATATCTGTACTGACTTTATAACTGCAGTGTTAAGCACTGCACACTGTACTGTGTACTGTACTGTGTAATATGTGTGTGTGTACTGTGTGTGTGTGTGTGTGTGTGTACTGTGGTAAAAGATAAAATAATAAAAACGCTTTTTACACGCACAGCCCCAAACTAGGATTCACTGTGTCGTGGGTGCCATGGATACACACATAGATAAGTACACAAACACCCAGACCCAGAAACAGAAATCTAAATTCATCATTTAGCTGTCTGTCTGTCTGTCGGGGATCGAACCCGGGACCCTCTGTGCGTCAGACCGGTAATGTAACCGCTCCGCTATGCGGGTCGTCAAGATGCATTTATAAGAGGCATCCCAACTTATACTAAGCATTTCAACTTAGTCCTCTGGGATTAAAAAGTGGTGACTAGTCCTTTGGGTATTTATGGATGACCTTCGTTTGTACTTTGTTAGATGTGACCGTCAGGTAGACGGCATATTTGATTACTATTTACAAGGCAGAAAGGGCCCATCATAAACTACAGTATAGAAATACTTGGAAATATAAGTCCTATTTACACCAAAATATATTAAAGCAAGGAAAATAAATGAAACCTATTAATAACCAAGGGTAAGGGTACCTGCACAATAATTAATGGAACGGCTAATATAAATAGGCGTCACACAAAACTGTCCGTTCGTCCATGGTACTGAAAATATCTGCTATTACACCGACGTTTAAATACAAATACGGTTGGAGAATGGATGTCAAGGAAATTCAAGCATACTATCTGATTTTTTTTTTATATAATATAGGAGTAGCAGACGAGCATGCAGTCCATCTGATAGTAAGTGGCTGCTGCAGCCCATGGACATCTGCAATCAACTCCAGATAGGATTAGATTCCTACCTGATGCCGGCCACAGATACACCACAAAGGGTTCTACCTACTTCAATTATCCTATTAGAAATTTAATATGAACCCCAAGTAGGACTGTTTTAGCTGTCGTCGAACATTTTTACACCTTAGCACTAACTTGTAATACTTTATGAATGAACGAGCTTTTGCCCGCGGCTTCGCTCGCGTTACGAAGTAATATTTTCATCCCCTATTTTATCCCTTTGGGGGTAGAATTGATCAAAATCCTTTCTTAGCGGATGCTTACGTCATAACATCTACCTGCATGCCACATTTCAACCCGATCCGTCCAGTGGTTTGGACTGTGCGTTGATAGATCACTATGTCAGTCAGTCACCTTTGAGTTATATATATTTACATGCCTCATAATATTCTTCATGCTAAAGTCCAACAATGTACACTACAGCTGCTGCCAGGCAGGAATACATGGTATGATGGTGCCAAAGGTGCTTATGATAGACGTAATGAACGTATTTCTAAATGAAACTAATTTAACTATAGTTTTCATTCTATTGCTTTATCTCAAAGTTTCGATGTCTTCAGATCTCATTTGTAACTCTACTCGGTTAGATTCACGTTAAGCTAAATCTAAGAAGTTTCAATGACTATACCTGCAGCCACTGATTGCGATTGGCAACAGCTATAAGGTCGATGTTGGCAGAGGTCCATACCGCAACGATGTGTGCTTTAATAAATTCTAAGCGTTTATCTAAATGTACTAAATCATACCTTTATAGTTCAAGTACATCGGGAAAAATATAAGTAATTTATATTTTTATCAACTTTTTCAGCTATAGGGGGGAATAACCATATAAGTAACTATATGGAAGTTCCTATTTGGCGAATTTAGCTGAATAACATTTAACGACAAATTATTTTAGTCATTTAATAAAATTATTTTCAATTTTCTCAGAGCTTGATTATTGAAAATAAAAAAAATAATCATCTATTAATTATTACTGACTATTATATAGCCACATATGTACTATATATTTTTAGGTATTATGTTATTGTTTTCATCAAAATCAAATAAAAAATAATAACTGCAAAATATAAATTGATATTAATATAATATGATCTGCTGATCATGTCTGTATGCTTGGAGTTCTGTGCGTTGTCTGTATGTTAGATCTGTCTAGTTAGTGTAAGTGGCCTCGGCCGTTCTAAATAGATCAATAAAATAAATAAATAAAATAAATAACAGGTTAGTACTCGTTAAGTGAAAAAAACATGATTTCTGATTCAACATTCTTTAATTATGCTTATCAGTAACCTACATCCCCTATCGACCGAATACATTTTATTACGATACCGCCCTTCACTGCGGAAGACAAATTGAACTGATTTTTTATAAAGGAAGCGGCCCTTCAGGGCTTCGTAACATGTCAGGTGTGCATAATAGGCAGCCATTACGAAATGGTATGTAAGGCTAATGGAAATTGGATTTCTGAGCGATATATGGACAGATTTAGACGGTATCCAGATTAGTTGGTCGCAATACGGATTTTAACATGATATATTCCTTGTTTTTTCTGTTCTATGATATATTCTATATTGATTTTAGACATAATAAGTTATTTTTGTGGGAGTTTACATATTTTAATGCAGTATTAATCGCTACTATACTTTCAATACTTTGCAATATATTTCGACAGTCTAATAGGCAGTCATTATTTTAAGAAGTTTTCGTCCGGTTTATTAAAATAATAAAATATTGTAAAGCAATCCACCAAGGTTTTTTTTCTCAATACACATTTATTTTGAAGTAAATAAATATGTATATACCTACATCTACTACCATTATATCTAAGCCTGTAATCTCTGTCTAGTTGATATGATTCGACGCTCTCACCAAAAGGTGCAAAGAGTCTGAATATACCGCCACGCTGGCGACTAAACTGGTATAAAATACGGCGACAATAAATACGTTCAAGTGGTCTGTCTGCATTATCTTACATATAAAATTCTCGTGTCACAATGTTAGTTACCGTACTCCTCCGAAACGGCTTTACCGATTTTCACCAAATTTTATATGCATATTCAGTAGGTCTGAGAAACGGCTACTATCTATTTTTCATATCCCTAAGTAATGAGGATTGTTCACCCTTAATTTTTTTTATTTATATGGCAACACAAGGTTTGCCGGGTCAGCTAGTCAGTGTGTAAAAGTACAAAATAATGCCAAAGGGCACCATAGACGGATGATGTGCAGTTCGTATGTTAAACCGTGACTTCATTTGGGTTGTTTATTTAATGATATCGGTCACAATATAATACATCTAAAGGAGCCATACGCGGTTAATCTACCTATTATATTTTCACTTAATCATAAAGATTCAACACGTAATCATTTCATAGCTCATATAACTCCAAGAGTAGTAAATCCAGACAAATCCTAGTGTTTTAATATACGTACGTAAGCTTTATAGCCCCAATTCAGTTTTTACGGCTAAAATGATACTAGATATGACGTTTGTGTCATAAAACTAGCTAGATAAGGTGGTACTGTCATATTCACTTATTTTTACTCGGCTGCGGACTATTCTTTCAAAAATATGTGTGTAATGTACTGTTTATATTATGTAAGTGAGGTGTCGTTGGGTTCGTCTTAATTGTGGAGGGACTTAGGTTTTTAAGCTGTTTTTCTTGTGTTTATTATATTTATGTGATTATGAATAGTATTTTATATATTTAATAGATAATTGCTACATCTGTATAGTTTCCAATGGTTAAGGTTTCAAAAATATTTATACACCTAGACGTAGTCAGTAGCTTAACACAACAATGGCGGTATCTTAATTGGATGAACGTCATAAAGTTTCAAAAGTAGATGAACACTTCAGTGTCACAAGTAGCTTAACAATGACATGTCATATTAGTGACTTGTTCAGCTACTGGAGCTGACTGTACATTAAGATATAACCTTGATGAACATAACGCAGCAATCTTAAACATTTCAGTTCAATTAAGAAAGGAGAATGCCCATTCTTGGTACTGATTTTTCTCATGCGTCAAAATGAAAGTAATATTAAAATTATTTTTTGATTTTTTTACATGATTTGTCGATCAGAATAGTTTCTTTGAACAGGGGATTCCATTTAAGATAAAATAAGACGAAATGTTGATTGTTGTTCTTAAAAATTAAAATGGCGGTATTTTAGACTCGAAATTCAATAAGATCAATTAGTGTTTTGACTAATGATTTTTCTCATGTGACAAAATGAAAGTAATATTAAAATTATTTTTTGATTTTTTTACATAGTTTGTCGATCAGAATAGTTTCTTTGGACAGGGGATTCCATTTTAGATAAAATAAGACGAAATGTTGATTGTTGTTCTTAAAAATTAAAATGGCTGTATTTTATACTCGGAATTCATTATTTTAGGTTTTTAGGATTATTTTAGGTTTTTTTACCTACTACCTTTAAAAGTAAATGGAATATATTAATCGAACTACATTATAGGTACCTACTATCAGTTAAAACCGACCATGAATCTATCGTTGGATGTTTTCGATGTTGAGGTTATGTAACATTTTGGTAAATAACTTCAGATCCCGGGTGCTGATCTAAAAATTAATTATTGGTGGTAGTATTTGGTTAATTATACATCGTCTACAACAAGTTTCAATTTGATGCAACTCTGGACGGCGGTCCATACATTCATGGGCATTGTCCTTTTACTTCATCATTATAACAATCTATAATTAAATTCTAATAAGCACTTAACTCTGATGAAAGTGTATGTTATTGGAACGCTGGATATAATAAAGTACAGGCATATTATGACAATAATCACGGAATAAGAAAAACTTTTGCTATCCATCACTAAACACTTCTTTATGACTCACGGCTTATTATTAATATAATACCAATCATATCAATTTTGTTTATACTTATAAAGAAGCAATGATTGTTTGTGGGCTTGTGAAAGATAAACTTTAATATTCACTGAACCGATTTTAAATATTATTTTCCTACTAGTAATTTACATTCAGAAGTAAGCATAAGCTATACTTTAGTCGCCACGCAACCGTGGGTGTAACTTTGGGATGTCGATAGTATACAGTATAAAGAATGTGTACTAAAAACAAAATAGGTAGTAAATAAAACAATTAATAGGACATAAATTACCAGTTTATTATAATATATACATACGATAAATTGAATATCTATAATAACTATTATATAGCGGTTTAACAATGAGAAACACCATTTGGAATAGTTTTCAAACATAATTTGAGACGTACTAACTTATCATAAAATTCATAAAGGATTCAAATATTAAACTACTTAAATAATAACATTCACTAACAAACATTCAGATTTAAGTTGAACATACACCAATGACTAGAATTAATATTAATTTACGACAAAAAGGTTCCATTCAAACCAACGTGAATTATAACTATGTACTTGTACTTCAATATTTTATGATGTTTCGTGTTACGTCTATTACAAATGACATAGTATTTTCCGCTGTTGAATATTCACGTTAGTTTAAATAGAATACAAGGATAGGTGTAAGGAAAGGCTGGCAGTATGGAATTCAGATCCCTCTTTGGTCTCATCGAAAAGTATTATAGAGTAGATTCTACACAGAACGATGAAAGCAACTATTCAGCTACTTTATCTAGGAAGTCAGTAAAGCGGAGATAAAAATGGTTTAAGATTGAAAGGCAAAAAATTGGTTACAGAAGAATTCATCTAGATTTTCTATTAAAATTCAGCCAAACTCAAGTTTTATCATTAGATATGACTAGACGATATGCTATAATATATATTAGTAATTAGATATATAATAGAATGATTCTGTCGTAGACATAAGATAGCATATCCTAAAGATTTAAGAGATTCTAGTAAACTTGAGCTTTAATTATGAAGAAGGCAAGGCTAGTCGAAGATAAATTCACTTATTGATCCACTATTAAAGAGAAAATTACTCTATTATATTTGAACACACACAAAATAAAATTACATTACAATTATTAATGATTGACACGCAGAGGTTTTGAGTAATCGAATGACAAAATTAAGCCTATGTTCAAAAAATCGCGTGCTATTGAGCGATGTCGCGTGGAAATCGATCGTCGTCGAGCATAATAGTGTATGTATAATATTAGCTGCAAAAAGATTTCACAAAATTTGACGAAAATGCTTTGTGTAATCGCATTTACGCGAAACATTTGTAAATCGAACACGCTCTTAAAATTTTCGATCATTTGAACATAGAATAGAATCTAACTTCAAAAAAGTTTTAGTTACGATCACGACCTCAAAAAGACATATAGTCAATTCATCAGAAATAGATATCTAATTCAAAAATGGAATGTTACATTAAATCGTCATGACGTACGATTGGCGTAAAGGGATTCATGATGAATACAAGTTAGAAGCTGGTTCTACCGAAAATGAAGTTGCCAGCGGCGTTGGGATCCTCGGTGGAAAAGTACTCCTTCCAAAGTTCCTGGAATTCCTCCCAGGAGACGCTCGCCTTGCCCTGTCGACAAAATTGGAATTACAATCGTGTTACGCGATTTGCCTCTCCCTGCTTTAAGGTTCTTAAATAAGATTTAGGAATCTCCTGGGATCGGCTTTATGATTCAATCTTAATCATAAACTTTTTTCGAAGGGTTCCAGGAATTTCCTTTTATCTTGTTAACTAGATTGAGGCGAATGAACTATTAAAACTAACTTACTTATAGATAGATTTTATAAATTTAATTTGCGAGAAAGTATTCGCATAAATCTTCGCTTTGCATTAATGAAAATTGATTTTTATGAATTTAATATGTAAAAATACCCTTTTCTCTGCAGTTTGTCCATTATTATAATACAAAAGTGAAATCAGCTCTCAGATATTTGTAATCAAGTACGTGCAATATATTTGGCAATGTATTTGTCAACTTTGCTTTCTATATCTTCAGCTATGACTTCCATTCTATATATTTGGTACCAACGACCTAAAATTACTCCATATCACATGGAAATCATGGCTGATTTTTGATCACCTAAAATATCTCCAAATATATCCCCAAAACAAACAATGTTCTTTACCTTGGCCATCTTGGTGAAAGCGACCTTGCACTCCTGAGGGTCGATGCCGTAGGAGGAGCAGACGGTGGTGAACTCGTCAGTATCGATGGAGCCATCAGCGCTGGCGTCCTCCAGCTGGAACATGAAGTGGCAATACTGCTGTTGCCACTTCAGAGCAGCTGACGGGTTCTGGGCGTAGTCGTTCCACATCGACACCCATTCTTCGACGGACACCTGGTTAGAATTTTGATATTAAATATCTGTTAAATATTTATTTAGAAATCATAAATCGTATATGCATTAAGAATTATATTTATCAATGTTCAACACGTAACTAATGTTCAAAACGGTTCATTGTGAACTTATATTAAGATGTACCTACAGCGTATAAGAAATATTGATAATTATTTGTCACAATTATGATAATTGATACAATCCGTTTAATTGCAAGGAAACAATACGCAGACTGCTTTCCTTTTATTTTGATATTCAATAAAAAGTTGTCTTTATGTATACAGACATACTCATTAAGTATAAAAATAATACAAAATGTATAAAAAAAGCAATAACATTATAAATTGCGTCGTATAAACAAGAGACGAAAGAACTCTACCTACATTCACAATATATCCCGCATTTAGATAGACGAATTTGTAGCACACAAATAGGGCCTAGACAAAAAGCATTATCCCCCAGACGACATTCTTCAAGCCATTGACGTGATAAACGAGCATAAAGAAAACAGAGGCTAACCGACTTAATATAGACCGGACCGTTTATCGTGCAGACCACGAACGCAGTAAACTGTGCGCCGCGCCCGAATGTAAGGCACTTGGATCGTACTACAGCCATAAACTTGGACATTTACACGGGTAATGGTTTTATGGTATACTGATGGCGAAACGTTTAAAGAATAGTCAATATTCCACCGCATAATAGTGTTTTTTTCCAGTATTCTTTCACAGTACAGGCGATACTACTTTGGAACGCCCTGCCCGAAAACATTAGGAAAGCCACTTGTAGGAACACCTTCAAGAGATTGGTTCGGGAGCATTACTTACGCATGTCCTCCAATACTTGAGTCCTTCAACTTTCCTTAATTCACTGTGTTGTATATATTTATTTGTATATATTATATTTTTATTAAATATTTATATGTTATTTATATTTATTTATAATTATTATATGTAGATATTATATATATATATTTTTTCCCATAGTTGTATTTCTTGATATTTTATCATTACTGCTTATGTTTATGCCTACCACATGCTATCGCCATCACCCAGGGTCGACTGGCAGAGAATGCCATTAGGCATTAAGTTTACCCTTTGTAATCCTTAGTTTAAGGTGTACAAAAATAAATAAATAAATAAATAAAATAAATATATTGGTTTAAGGGAATTTCCTGAGAAGCTTAGATGACGAGGCTGAGGTAAGACTCAATATACAATATGGTGTTGGTAAGATTAGAACCATTCGTTACTTATGCTCATAGAAATCTTATATTGGTAGAAAAGGTGTTCTCAATGATACATATTTAATTTAGTCATAGAAGTACCGACTAAATTAAATATTGTATTAAATAATACTAGGAACCTTTAAGTTACTAGATTTACATAATTCAGCTACATTACGCAAACTTTAGATAGTAAGGGAAGACTATAAATATAAATAATTTGAGGTTTAAATAGAAAGTATTACCTTCCACATAGCATTCTTCAAGCCGTTGACGTGATAAACGACCATAAATAAAACAGAGGCTAACCGACTTAATATAGACCGGACCGTTTATCGTGCAGACCACGAACGCAGTAAACTGTGCGCCGCGCCCGAATGTAAGGCACTTGGATCGCACTACAGCTATAAACTTGGACATTTACACGGGTAATGGTTTAATGGGGGCTATACCCAATACACCGATGCTACATCGCTTTAGGAACAGGAACATTTGGAAATACTGGTTTCACTAAAGTTTCGTTGATTAAGTCTTGCAATATAAAGACTGATCGCAGGTAAGGCTCCGAATCTAAGGAGTTGGTAATATTAGTAATATTCGTTATGATAGTTACAAGTATAATCGAATTTGAACTTTAATGATATTGTTTTATTTATCAATAGACACATAGTACATATTTTATTCGAGCTTCAGTTTTGCTGCCTCATATCAAGAATGGGCATGATAAGGCATAAGACTAATTTATTTAAAGTGTTCCAAGTTATCCTTCCCATTAATAATAATAAATCAGAGATTGACTTCAGGTAAATGGCAGATCTTTTGCCCTATCTTTGTTAGTCTATGAGTACTATCTTTACATAAAAACGTCGCAAAAGTCGACGCATAATTTAGAAGAATCGTTTGCGAGTGAATTTCTGGGTATCGATTTTAGCAACATTACATTTCGGCGTATAAGCTTTGAAGTTATCGTAAAAACGAGCGTGCCTTTATCTGACATTTCTTTAACCGCTGACATTACAAAAGATCGTAGAGGAAAAATATGCTAAATGTAACGTTTATCGACGTGCCCACGAACCACAGTAAAACCCTACGACTGTCACGACACACCCTAATATAGGATATCCTTCCCACAACTCTGAATACAATAAATTTATTGATGTTAGATTTTTTTGTTAAGATTTATAATGAGTTTGGTGCTTACAGCCTAATATTAGTATAGTTTTATACAATGTATGTAATGTATACCATTGCACCTGGTCGCCCTTCTTGAAGCCCTGTATCGCAAAAGCCACGGGGTTGCAAAAATCGATGCAACTTTGTCAAAACCCTTTAAATTCGGAAAAGGCGTGAGACAAGGATGCATCCTGTCCCCAATTCTGTTCAATGCATATGGGGAGTACATTATAAGGCACACAATGGATGGCTGGGAAGGAGGTGTTACCGTAGGTGGAGTGAAGATCACTAACCTACGATACGCAGATGATACTACCCTCCTAGCCGCCTCAGAAGCCGAAATGATACTTTTGCTGGATCGGATGGAACACATAAGTGGTGAACTGGGCTTAAAGATAAACAAAGAGAAGACTAAACTGATGGTGGTTGACCGAACAAATAAACTGGAGCTCACTGGAGCATTGAACCTCGAAAGAGTAGACCATTTTATTTACCTGGGCTCCAGCATCTCTAACTCCGGCTCGTGTGATTTAGAAATCCGTCGTAGAATTGGAATGGCCAAGGGCGCCATGGGCCAACTAAAAGGAATATGGAAAGATAGGAACATCAGGAATAATACCAAGCAGAAGCTTGTCCGAACGCTAATATTCTCCATATTCCTTTATGGAGCCGAAACATGGACGCTCAGAGCAAATGACCGAAAACGTGTGGATGCGTTCGAGATGTGGTGCTGGAGGAGGATGTTACGTATTCCCTGGACAGCTATGAAAACTAATGTGTCAATACTCAAGGAACTCAAAATATCAACTAGACTTTCGACCATCTGCTTACAGCGAGTCCTTGAGTATTTCGGCCATATTGCCCGGAAGAGTAGCGACAATCTCGAAAAGATAGTCATCACCGGCAAAGTCCAGGGAAAGAGACCGCGCGGACGTAGTCCGATGCGCTGGTCGGATCAAATCCGCACCACTCTCAATAGCAAGATGCATGATGCCATCCACGTTGCTGAGAACCGGAACCGTTGGCGCAATATAGTCCGGGATAAGGTGATCCGTGGAGGGGGTCACGACCCTCAGCATTGAGGACATCGACGCAAGGAGGAGGAGGAGGATACAATGTATTTGATATTTTCAATAAACAACGATTTTGAGGTCAATGTATTATATAATGAGTTTGCTAAATTTAATCAGTTTGAGCAAAAAGGGTTTCTACTTTCATGGCCAATGGGGCAATTAGATATTGTCCTATGCATACCCACAAAATAAGTAACTCGGATATCTCTCTGGCCGGGGTGGAGCTAGGAACCCACTGTATGTTAATATGGTAGCCATTCCACCAGGCATATCATCAAAAACCATACATACTATATAACGAAAATGGGGCTGACAATTGTATTTTTGAAACGGTACTCCCTTACTTTTACTATCTTCTAACCGCAACAATCTATCTTCAGCCACAAAAATAAAATGTTCATGGGTAATCAGTATGTATGGGGTACGTCTAATAAAAATGTATTGGGACCGGTTGTTCAAATAGACGGCTACACAATTAATGAGTTACTCGGCGAAAATACCCAAAAATGCCAACGTCGAGTTGCCAATTCATTCTGGATACAGGAAAGAGTAATTAACAAGGGCGGAGGGTGATATGGCTCCCTATATGATGGATTGTAACGGTACATTTGGGACCTTGAAATTGGGTAATTAATAATTACTGCTAACACCGAATTACGTGACTTGGCAGGAAAAGAAATTGAAACATTAAAAAAAAAAGGTTTTAGGCATAATACTTGTGCATCTATTGATCTACAATTTTGTTGCTTCAGTTGATGAGCATACGATATTTTTTTGTAGCAAGTAAATCTACATTTCCATGGAATTTATTTAAATATGATAAAATCTTTCATAGTTCGGATAAAATCAGTTTATTCCATACCTGCTTCTGATTTGAAGGGCATGAAAATACAAACGCTCTTTTACCAGGCATGTGTACGAACCGGTGCCCAGAAGGCACTGTGACTTACCAAAAGTTGAAAGTTATTGGATAAATAATAAAGATAGTCGAAATATCTTTGATGGTCGCGGTTATAGGCTCTTAGAGGCAATATCAGCGAGGCTTTGAGCACTAAAACTTGTAAGGCTCTGCTATCTTGCGAAGAATAAAAATAAACATAAACATTTAGAGGCAGCAGCCTGTCAGAACTGCTTATTGTTATCCTCAGATAGAAGTGTTGAGCAGTTTCTTTAGAGGAACGGGCATTTATCTTTTTCTTTCTTTATTCACTGAGAAATATTTTCCACTGATTACTTTTGTAATATGAAAAGGATTTGCAGCAACTCGCCTTTTGAACACGAAGTTAAAACTATTTTACAGTAGCATTTGTAAATGAAAGATGATGAAAGAGTAGATAATAATTTTCACTCGTAAATAGAATTTCCTCTAGGGTGCGCAACTTGACTACATAATAGAGTAAAAACTTAAATTCATCAAAGATATAATCTGCGTCAAACTGCTAGTCCGCTTTGAAGTTGTTGCCCACAACTACAAACATATATTCCGTAGCCCCGTAAGAGTAAACTAACGCAGCTATGTACCCGTGGGCGAGAGCGGGCAGCGGACGGGTTCTGGGAGGGGTCCTACGCTGCCTTCTTCCCACTAATACCTACAATTTGCTATTCGACGCGACTCGTTTCTATATTCAGAGCGGACTAGCAGTTTGGCGTGGACTATATCTGCTTAACTAAGGTTCGAACCGGGATTCGCGTGCCTATTTGAGCAGGATATAATACGTTTCAGCTGATTATTGTTAAATTTGGGTTTTGAATATATGAAGAATTCTACTACTTTCGAATATAACAAGATAGTATTTTACAAGAAAACCCGATTTGCCTTTGTGAAATGGCTCTAACTACTTGGCTCTGACTACTTAATGTCAAGCAAATTACGTACTTCTATGCATCTTCTAGTAACTCTGTACCGAAGTACTAACCTGGCCATCCTTGTTGGAGTCAGCCCTCTTCCGCAGTCCATCCCAGATTTTGATCATGACCTCATGGGTTTCCGTATGCTTTGGGTCTCCGGACTTCCAGCCACGGAGGCTGCAGACTTTCTGCAAAAAAATTCAGTCATGAGCAACTTCTGCAGACGACGATAGTCACGTTCTGATCGAAGTTCCTTGGAAGCTAAAGTAGGTAGCGATTCTAAAGTTTTTTCATCAGGGATTTAGCAGACCATGAGCAGTAGTAGACATGGTATCAATGGTCCCCAATAGTGGGATGATGTTCGATTTGTCGTGTTTTTACAGAACTAGTTTATTAATATTTTGACGTACTCTACTTGTTTGCAGACGAAAGTCACTAGAAATTTTCCTAAAATGTATAGCTGCCATAACGACAGATAACAAAAAAGTTAATTAAAAAATTCAAAGGATTATTATCAATATCAGAAACATGTTCTTCCTTTGTTTTTCAGGCTACAGATAAAAATGACTATCGATTGTAAAGCACCCTTCATCTTCAAGTTTGGCTTGCACTTAGCCTATCTAAAGTAAGAATAAATAAATATTCTTAGCTAAACCTAATGATTTAAATGAACACCCATTTCCATAGCTCTCATTCGCCCTTACCCTACGTCTCAAGTGAATTCATATTCGCAAACTGAATTCTGTAAATAGAATCTTGAGTGTGTCTAAGAATTTTGTTGACAAGGGTCTTTTTTTGGGACATAATACAATTATTGAGGTTTCAAGACCTAACTCGATTTGGACGGATTGATTCGAAATGAAATCTTTGAATTTTACATGTCATATAAAAGAGAAGTCTTTTATATCTGAATTCGTATATATTATATTTATATTAAGTGCTGTGTTAGATCTTTGATATTTTTGAAAATATCCAGAATATAATCCTGTTAATAATAGCAATTTTATTATGTACTACCAAAATGTAGGTAGAATATTGCCAAACATATTTACTGTTTCTTATTATCTGAAAAACAAACCTCTATAGCGATTTCGAAGTCTTTTCTTTCAATGGTTCCACTCTGGTTGACATCTGGAACAAAATAATATATGAACAAATTCCAAACAGGATAATTTATCACAAAAACACATTTTATATGCTGTAAGAAAATGTATTGCCCCTGTTAAATAATAAATAATAATAATAGTAATAAATAATAATACAAACAATAAGACTACAAATATATGGTAATACTAATGTAAACTGTATTACTGATTTGCATGGTTCTCAATATAAGAATTAAATTATTAAGTAAATGATATGATGTAACTTAGCCAATATTCATAACACACTATAATTCAAATGTAACATAACATAAATTTATTCGAAAGTAATGTAACATACCGAAGAAAACGTTGAAGACGTACAGAAGCTTCTTCCTCCTGAATTCAGAGATCGACATTTTTATTCTGAAACAAAAGAGACAATGGAATTTGAATATTTGTTTACAAATAATTATAAAAGAGAAGCTACTAGTACCAAGTACAGTCGGAGCGAGAGAAGTTAACTACAGGCTAAAGATTATTTTTCTGTAAAATTAAATAAATAAATAATATTTAGGTATTTATTTTTTTATAAAATCTATTATAGTAACGTTTCCTATATTTGTTACTTTATACTAGTATTACCTGTGATGTTAGTGTCATGAAAATACACATAAGAGTTGTATTTTATCATTTAGATTTTGAGTGGTCGGGACTCGAACCTACTTTTTTATAATATAGGTATAGCAGACGAGCATGCAGTTCACCTGCTGGTAAGAGGCTACTGCCACCTATAGACATCTGTAATCAACCTCAGATAGAATTAGCTATTCCTAGCTGAAGTCGGCCCCAGATACTTCTGAGGATTAAGCTGGAACGCCTCGGAAAGTATGTCTCCCTTATCACGAGAACACAACAGCGGTTAACACTGCTGTTATGAGGCAGAAATAGGTGTAGCTGTGGTGCCGCCGGTCGAACCTCAGAGGATTCTACCACCTTCGGTATTACCACCTACTAAATAACAAATCAGTATGGTCCTACACTAGTCCACATTTTATTCATATTCATTAAAATGTAAATATAACATTTAAGACCGAATATAACCTATATGTATAGACTTAAATCTAGCAATATATGTAATTGCTAAATACAAAATAAGCATATTTATGTAACCCAAAATTTGACCTGTTATTATCTAGGTTATTATTCGAAATAAATTATAAATAACCAATATCACTTTTATAACGGAAATATTAGTTCAAACATGATTAAAAAGTAAGAGAAATGTAGCAAATTACATTAATTCGCTTGCAGTCAAACAACTTCCTTACAAAGACGGTTTTGAGAGGCAAATTTTTATCCGCTCATTATTTCCTCCTTTTGTACAAAAGGACAGAAATTGCGCATATTTTCTCGCTAAATTTGCGACCTAATGGAGGACAAAGTGCTTTTCATTTCCTGAATTTGGAAATAATAACACAAAGTGAAACATAAACACGCAGTTAGCTAGAAATTGTGGTAACAAAGTGAAGACAAACGACGTTTGAAAATACTATTTCGTTGGATTTTTCGAAATAAAAATCTTTTTTGTTCACATAATTCTGTTTATTTAAAAATTGTTATGGTATATTAGACGTAATTTATTCGTAAAAGAACAATATTGTAATTCGTTTTTAGATAAAAAGGGTCCGGTATGATGGAAGCGACTGTATTTCCTACTTACAATATTTATATTGGACTGGGACGGGAAAGAACACAGAAAAAAGTGAAATAAGGTTATATTTAATGCTGAAAATATTTTTTTTTTGTGTTGAAATTGATTTCTTTGATAATTTTTTTTTTGATAAAAGTTTGAAAGCAATCCTATTATTCGATTCAGTACAAACCCAGTCACGAATTCAAATACTATATAATCTACTAGCTGACCTGGCAAACGTTGTGTTGCCATATAAATAAAACAATATTAAGGGTGAACAACCCTTATCATTTAGGGGTTTGAAAAATAGATAGTGGCCAATTCTCAGACCTACTGAATATGCATATAAAATTTGGTGAAAATCCGTAAAGCCGTTTCGGAGGAGTACGGTAACTAACATTGTGACACGAGAATTTTATATATAAGATTGATAGAAGAAAAAATATCAATCAATAATTTGAATAGAATAAAGTTTCATATAAAATTATAACTTTCAAACTTACATACCCGTATGTACATGACGGGTAACACCTGAACTAAATGATGTAATAAAATGTTATCTGTATAATAATTTTACAGCCAAATCGTAAGGTTGTCAGAGGTAAGGTGTACAGAGTAGTGAATAAATAACGTCTTTAAAATTTTATAATATAATATAATAATATGCCAATAAAATTTAGATAGAATTTAAAAAAAAGATGTGAAAAATGACATATTTTCGTACAACTTTCACGGTAAGTTCAAGATTTTATACCTATGCTATAAACTATTATTCTAATCTTTTCGTTTAAATCCTGTTAAAATAGCGGCCACGTTTTTGAAAACTAGCTTTAGACATTGTATAGTGATTATTTGAGAAGAAAAAATATAGGCATAAAAAATAAGAGGCCGTTCAAGTTGAGACTTGGTCAAAAAGACGTTTTTCAAAAATACAAGAATAGATTTGCTATGATTGTAAAGGGACAAATATTAGTGCTATACCGTAATAGCACAAATCACCATAAAATCTGATAACTTTCCGGCTTATAAAAATATAGCATCGAGCGACACCTGCGGTCTACGTTGTCATAAAACGAAATCTATACTCCTGTGACGTCATATCCGTGTCTCATGTAAGTTATGGCTCATATTGCTGAAGGTCACACCCGAAAATGAAACATACTTATATACATATAAGATACAAATAATCGAAACACATTACCCTCCACATCATATAAAAAATAAGAGGTCTTCACACAGTGCCGAAGATTTCTTACGAATTTAGTAAATTCATAAATAAAAATAATTCATAAATACTTGTAAAAGAACAAATATCAGTGCCATAACCTAATAGCACAAATAATCTGATAACTTTCAGGCACCATAAAATCTGATAACTTTCAGGCTTATAAAAATATAGCATCGAGAAACACATGCGCTCTACATTGTACTAAAAAGAGAATCTATACTCCCATGATGTCATACCCGTGTCTCGGGTAGAGTTATGTCATTTAATAAAAGTACTTTTATTAAATGACATAACTCCTTTCAGAATTTGCGCTAATCCTTATAGATTCAAATTTGTCCCTTAAGTCCCATTTGAAAAATTCACCCTGTATAGGTATTTTTATGATATATAAGATATTTGTGACAGTGAGCACTATCACTCAAACTCTATCATATTTTTAAAGATAATGTATAAGTCATACTTCTATCATAATTAAATCTACTATCAGATAAAACGTCTAGACTGCTTTATAATAATTCAAAGCTGTATTTATCAAACACAAACGAAACTTATCAAGAAAATTATGAAGCCCTTTCTAAAGGTGATAAGGACATAGATCCTATTAAAACTTTACTAATGGATAGATTGTACTGACGATTTTAATTAAGAAAGTTCGGTATCAAAATTGTTTTTTATTCGTAAATAAATTGAAGCTGTGTACTTTTAATTTTCAAAGTACTAGAGATTGAATATATATTATCTTTAGTTATAGAATTTAACTTTGAGACTAAAATTGGGCCTAGAATACTCAAACAGTACTTAAAAATTTGAGGCCTTTTTTAACTACGCTACGCCCGCTTCGTATACAGTTAAAAGTATGCTATGTGTTAATCCAGGTCATAAATGATCTGCGTGACAAATTTCATCAAAATCTGTTTAGCAATTTTTGCTTTAAAGTGTAACATATATCCATGAATCCATTCATCTGCTCTAATTATCGTGTTACTGTTTACTGCGACTAAGATGCTAATACTTGACATTTAAGAACGTGATCGAATATTCATTATATAACATGAATAAAAAAATAATCAGTGATTGCAAAACACAGTTTGTTTAGCTATATGACCCTCTCTGGAATAAACACACATTTTAGTAGTCCAACCCATGTTTACATAATGATTCCCGAAACTCGAGTTAAATTGATTCTCGCAACCTATTAACAAACTATTCGTGATAAATTACTTTGTAATAGCTTGTTTTGTGTTTTGGCTTAATTATTTTAGTTGGACGTTAGCTGATCTTGTTTTGAAATATATATTTAATTATCTTTATGTAATTTAAACTATTCTCTATCACGAGTTCTTAAAAAGTGGCGGTTCACAAAAAGCTAAAGGTGGTAGAACCCTTTCTGGTTCGACTCCGGCGGGACGACCACACCTACTTGTTTCTGCCTCATAACAGCAGTGTTAAGCGCTGCTGCGTTTTGGTTTAAAAATGTAGTATGGGTCTTATAAAAGTACTTGTCTGAGGCGTTACAAATTAGACCTTTTTTCAACTTCGTAGAGTTGCTTAAATAATTTTGATCTAATTAGTGCTCGAAACAGCTTAACAGAAACCCTGTAAAAATGCCTGTTATAAGTAATTCTTAGAGAAGTAATTAGGTGAACAATGAAGCTTAGTTCGTGATTTAATATTAAAACATTTCTACATTTTCTCGTTCGTACTTTTTTTGGAAATAAGGTCCTAAAATATCCCAGAGTGGTTAGCGAAATATTTTTTGTTGCCAATTTTAACGGCGAATATGGCGAAATGGTAATCGTTAATTGAGAACATGTGCACGTCGAATTTATGTTTCGCGTTAATTAAGGTTTGGATTTTACAAACGACAAATAAATCTATACTAAACAGTAAATAATATTTTTAATTTTAGATCAAAGTAATTATTGTAATTTGGTGTATTTTTAGGAAATTTGAGTAACAAATGAGCATGTACTCTACTAAGAACACTTTAGGCTATATGTCACCGAGCTGGCTTAGTGCAAATTGATAGACTTCACATATCTTTAGTAACTTTTCAAAGAATTCTCAGGTGTGTATGTTTCGTTTCGTTGTCCCTGTAGTTCCGGTACTAGAATAGGGCTACGGTATTCCCTGCCTGTCGTAAGAAGCGACTAAAAGGGGGCATCCGTGGTTGCGGGCGGCAAGAGTGGAAGCTCGAACCGTCCAGTACGCGACTCCGAGAAGGACGGCGGTATGTGTGATCGCATACCGTCGTGAAGACCAGATGGTGTGGGAGGAGAGTTTGCGCTCCTCTGTCTCAGGGCAGAACCCGATCGGGGCATCGCGCTTGGAGGACTCCGGCTGCGTTCCGTCGGAGATCTCGGAGTTCTCCTACAAGCGTTGAATACGGCCACCAGCGGGTTTTAGTGCGGTAAAAATCCCACACAACCCGTCATCGCTCCATCGTCGTCGGGTACCTTTTGAAGGTTTCTCCCTCGTTAAGAAAAAAAGGTGTGTATGATTCCTTATAATGTTTTATTCAACGTTATAGACGAGAACTAACTTTAATACACATATATTTGTAAATCAGAGGTATCTGAATTTGAACATAATTATGACTCAATCAATTGAGAGGCAACTAATAAGCTATCACTACATATCATATTGTATAATAAGTTGTTATAATATGCGAATATATCCATTGAAACGTGAAATTTTATATCGTTTTATATGAAAGCTAAATACATAAGGGCTTCAGTATCAGGTCTCGAAAGCTGTGAAATCCCCGGCGCAATTTGCAAGAATTGCCAGAGGCCCACCTGCCTTTTGAAAGCTTTCAGGCTCCGAATAAAGCTTTGATCGTAAACGAATCTTTTTTCACAGACCCTTTGTTTTTACCCTTTTAGACTTGTTAAAGATCAGCCTTTTCTAGTTTATTTTGATTTGTAGCTTGATATAGCATATAAAATATCTGTGTACGTAAAAAATGGTATTGACATGAGGTACTTTAAATGGAATACGATTTTTTTTATTATTACTGGGGATTGCGATTTGATTTAATTAAAATCGTAGTTTCACTAAATAATTACTAATTTAGTCGATTGAATATTAAATTTGTTTTCTGTTTTAAATAAACACATTAATAAACACATTAAACAAATCCAAATACAGGTAAAACCTGTATTTTAATTCTAATTCTTTGTTACATCCTTTTCCTCTTTTCTCTTTCGCTTTTCTATTTTTTGCCAGAACACACATTACACCGATACTATGTACTCGTACGAGTAATTACAGTAAGTTCCGTCTGTATTTGGTTCGCAAAATACGACCATTGAATGAAATTAAGTACAAATTATACTA
The DNA here is from genome assembly GCA_014595695.2 of Epargyreus clarus clarus. NCBI lineage: Eukaryota > Metazoa > Arthropoda > Insecta > Lepidoptera > Hesperiidae > Epargyreus > Epargyreus clarus. The sequence goes on from JACTTY020000073.1 coordinate 1,753,525, forward strand.
AGTATTCTTAATTAAATTATGTACAGAACCTTATTTAACATTTGATTGCTAAACAATTTTTGAGAATTCATCACCTATGAGCGCTAAAATAAGGGATATTTTTTTTTATTATTTCAGAGAGCTATAAATAAAGCTTTTAAAGTAACTTTCCTAAATCGAAAACTACTACCAACTGTCCGTAACCTGTATCAATCAATAGCCAACCCCCGAAGGGCTAAGCCTCCCTCGGGCAATTTGCGGGGAATTGCTGAGATTAAACACCTGCTCTCCATTACGGCTTTTGACTTGTCACAACAGATTACGAATATAATTCTTGATGTAATCATGATAAAGTGGTTTAGTCAGTCTTTTACATATATTTATAGTATCTTAATATTTTCTTATTTCATGAAGTAATTATTATTTGAAAAAACTAAAGATAAAATATAACTAGTACTATACCAGGATATTAAAGAGTCGGGAGTCTGTATTTATAAATATTTTATGATATTTACATAACTGTATCACATATTATGACATTCTAATTAGAACCACAAACAATCCAATCGGTTTGAAAATCAAAATTTCATGTTCAAATATTTGATTTTCGACGTCCAATTGAACAGCAGACATCTGCGGTATTCATTTACAGCCACGTAATTAATTTTGCGGTCCAATTACATAAATGTAATTATGGTCGTTTGGATTTGAAAATCGTTTGCATTTGGATCGCAGCCATAACTGGTTTTAGAATTCAAAATTTGTATTTAATTAGTACATTTTTGACATATACAGTATACACTATGCGGTTTGGGAAATATTTTTAAATCGATCTATTTGAAAACCTTTTTATTTCTCTTGTTGGACATGCGTGCCTTCCTGTAAATAGGCGAGACTTGAATAATTGTACATCATAGTGTTTCGAGGCGAATTAAGTACCACAGACCTGTATTTGTTTTGTACCCAAATAGGTCTATGGTGGGTACCCTACATACGGCCGACAGTAAGTTTATTACGAGCATAAGGCCGTGCTATTGATCGTTGGAAACTGTCACGACGTCAGTGGCGATTGCTGTCGACTTTCACTGTCTCTAGTTAGCGACTGCTGAAGAGTGTCCCCGACCGTCGTCGCCTATCCTTAACCATTGCCGACGACAGTCAGAAACCATAGGCATTCATGGGCGATGATGCGAACTGTCACTCTTATATTAGTGTCCTTATAGAAAAATACTATAAACGCCCACATTTTATTTTTTCTAAACGAAATATTTTTGAGAAAAATTATAGTTCAAATTGAAGCCAAGTGTCTTGAGATTTTAATACCCGTTAAGTAAAGAAAATGTTTTATGCCTGTCCTTAAGTATGGCAGCGAGTTAAGCCTGCTCTTAACCTTTTTGCACAAGAAACACAAATTAAAGTCGCTACGTAAATATCGCTCCAAAAACTGGATAACTTAAGCCCTCTTTGCTAGTTAAGCTATAAAATAAATATGGCCTGCAAATTATTTTGTAATTGAGGGCCACCACGGAATTATAGACTTTTATGTTATAATGAAATTCCGCGTGTCCCTCTGCCAGCGGTCACGCTTATAACCGATTTCGAAAAGAAGGAGGTACTATTTTTGGCTGTGTATTTTACAATATTTACGGTTACAATTTATTCATTGTAACGTTTATTTGTATTTGTAAGTCCTCATTACCGCAGAGATACCTTACAAAGCTTTTGCTTGAATTTATTTAAATATTTGAATAAACTACTCATACATACATAATTATCGATAGACATTATACATACAAAATCATAAAAGCAAATACCTATATTCAAATCAATAAGTTAAGTGATTTAGCAAGTATTGATCAATTTTTTGATCTATTTAGGCTGTTTTAGCGAAATATCAAAAATCTATCCTTCGAGCTATGCGTACAAATTGTCCTTTAGTTTAAATTGTGTAGTCGGTTGTAGAGGTTTTTATTATTAAAAAAACCTTCAACACTAGATTTGGCTTCACGAATATGCTTTATGCACGTTTCAGATAGTACAGGTGTTTTGGACAACCTTTGCGGTTCTCGGAACGCCCGACGTGCCGGGCGAACTTTGACGCGGTTTCCTTTGTGCTGCCCTATCGGGCTGACGTGCGTTTGAAAGTAGTGGTAAATTCTTGTAAAATTTAAATTTAAAACGTAACTTTAAGTTATAAACGTGATGGAATTTTTGTTACCTTTACCTAAATTATAAAATTAATTATAATTAAAAAATAAATACCACGCTAAAATCGTTACCCCCACGATCCCGATGAGGATAATGGGACAAAATTATTAAAATTATGTTTTGTCATCGGTTTTTGATCAGTGTTCATAATTTTAAAATAATTGGATCGTTGAAATAGATTAAAATCGAGTTCAAAGATTCCGTTACATACATACATACAGGTCAAGCTAATAAAAGCGTGGTAATTAGGTTGTAGTTTATCGTGTTTTGGTTTAAAAGTAGCGTATTTGCTGCTACCCCCATTAAGTAGTTTATTTACGTAAATCACAAATAGTGCACATTTCTGTGCGTAAAAATACAGATATTGTTGTGTGATGTTATATAGAACCTAGAAAATAAAATTGACGTAAATACAACGCACGTGAAAATAAACATAATGTTGTGTATCGTGGTATGGAACCTAGAAAAATATTGATGTAGGTTTCCTAGTCGTAGGGTTGACAGATTAATCTGCCACTACTACTTGTCATCAGTCTTCCCCCGCCACCGTGGTTATGCCATGACAACGTTTCATGCAAGTGGGAAATATTGGAAATGAAGAAATTAAAACCGCCAATCGTGAGTACCCCTTACATAATACAATATACCATCATTTACTGAATTATTATGAGTAATTTTAATTAAGATACCCCACTGTGTCTTTGACTACTTACCAGGAAGCCCCGATTACTAGTTTTAAGGTTTTTTTTTTAAATAATTGCATTTTTTTAGTTATACTAGTCGCCTCCAACGATAATTAAGGGATCAGAGTATCGCTAGATCACGTGACAAGCACAATTTTATCAATAGAGCTTATAAAATACATTACCCTCCGCCGGCTAGTAAAAATAGCAATAATTTCATAAATGATCTATTAAATCAGCATCTTGTTGAAAATCTTACTAAATCAAGCCTGTAAACCGGTTATAAAATCAGCATCTTGTTCAAAATTACCCAGCAATATTGCACGGATAGTCTCTCATTGCAATGTGTCGTGTGTGTATTGTGCAACACTGCAATCTAGCTCAATCTTCGAAGCTAGACATGGAACTCTCTAGCCATACCAAACAACAACTGCAATATCACCGAGCTATACTGATTGCGGCAAGCATCTACATTGCGCAATGTAGACTGTAACTCGACATACAATTGCAGCTATAAATTGCCACAGAACTCGCCACTTTACCAGCCCCTCTGTTTAATACTTGTTTAATTGTGAATCCAGAACTGTTCCATTGAAAAAGGTGTTTTCTCAAAGATAGAGGGACTTGGACATAGTTTATTCTCACCTGACATGCATCTTCTCTCAGAATAAGAGGGTCTTGGCTTTATAGTTCATTCTCATTTGGTCAGCGCGGTGGGGCCACGTGCAAATATGCAATAGTTCTTCACATAACTCTAAGAACCTTTTTAAAGAAATCTCGGGTGTGTAGGTTTTCTTACGATATTCTTTTTCACCGTTATATCGGATGTTATAATGTATTTTTAATACGCATATGACTTTGAAAAGTTAGAGGCATGGGCCTGGAATTTGAATATCTACCCGACTAAGAAGCTAAGCTTCAACCACCAGGTTATATCGTTAATATGTTTTAAAGTACATTAATGTACAATATTTTAGTTTTATCGACGCCTCAATTGCCGTGCTTAGGCACTAAACGTTTAATGTTTACGCTATTAAAGTAATCGTTATCGAAACTACTTCAAGTAGCACGCGAGATTGTAGCGGGTTTAAATAAATTTCAACTTTTATCTTTATAGTAGCTATAAAATTAAAGTCCCTCGTTATGTACCTGTGCCCAGCGGTGAACCACGACCAGGGTTGCTACCAAGTATTTGTCGTCGTTTCATCAAACCATTATTGAACTACCGCTTTATTCGGATCTCTTCCTCTTAATCTTAGAAGAGACCCATGCCCGACAGTGGGACAATAATCAAATCAAATCAATCAAATATATTTTTTTTTCAAAATAGATTCTTTACAGAGTACTTTTTGAATGCCAACTACCGCCACTTCACAAGGTGTTACGTTATGGAGAAGAAGCGGCGAAAGAAACTCCATAACACATCTTTTAAAAAAAGACACATTTTTACAATGTCAAATTTAACCCAATGGTCCATGTGGAGCTGGAACTACTTCAGACCACACCGTAATAGGTTAACGACGATATACTTTTATTATAATAATAATATAAAAAATTTTTGTTAGATTGACGTACATACATACATTCCTCTAAAATAATAACATATACTTTCATTTTTATCTTTGAAGGTTTTTGAGCTCAAAAGCAGCTCGTACTAGATAGGAATATATTTTCCATATTACTTTTGTGATAAAAGAAATATAAGCTCGTCTCTCGGTTCTTTAGTACAAGTTTGTCAAAGTAAATTGGTACACGAATATAAAGAAATTTTTTACGATATTTTTAGAAGAATAATACTTCATTCGGAATTTTAAAGGAATGCTGTGTTTTTATTTAAAATTATATTTTTGGTATGTTAAAATTTATTCGGAATTTTAGAGTTATGTTAAAACCGTATAAAATATTATACAAAGTAAGTTGTTTTTCGTCTAAAATAAATAATCGTTTAAATGTATAAAGTATTTTTGTACTTGTGTATCTAGTCATGTAGAACGTGATAGAATTCTATGTTGTTTATTTCAGATAGCACTACCGCAACCCTTATTTCTGAGTAATAAAAGCAATGTTAAGCGCTGTTATTATCTAGTGTTCCAATTTAGTCCTCAAAAGTGGTAACGCATCTTTGACCCATCTTAGGACTCTATCAGGATCTTATCTGGGGTGATGACACCTATTTCAGATGCGTTGCTACACCTGAGGACTTGTATGTGAGTCAGTCGCCATCCAGATCCTTCCACCGACACGCAAGAATTCCTTTGCGCTAAATAAAAAAAATAGTGTGACGGCGGGTCCTCCCTGATCGCCTCTGGGATCGATGGGGCAAGAGTGAGAGCTGGAACCGTCCGGCTAACGGCCCCGGGAAGGACGGCGGTATGTGTGGTGGCATACCGTCGTACGCACCAGACGGTGCGGCGAGCGTGAAGCTCACCTGGGTGGAGCCCAACGGGGCAACGCGCTAAGAAGACTCCGGTTACGTTCCTTTGGAGATCCCGGAGTCCTCTACGCAGCGCCGAGGACGGCCACCGGGGGGGTTTTAGTGCGGTAAGAGTCCCACGTAACCCTGTATCGGTCCCACGGCATCGGGTACCTTTTGAAGGTTTCCCCCTCGTAAACAAAAACACGTCCCTGATCGTACCATACTTATTCTACTCCCTTTAAAATCTACATCAACTCCATAAAATATCTATGAGAACGTATCTTATCCGGGATATTATTTTACAGTCCAGCGATTCTGAAGCACACAATAAAATCCATGAAAAAGACATGAGGTGAAATTGCTTTGACTTCAAAGGCAAGGAAACTATAGATTGGACCGGAAAACGGTAAACTTCGTACCTTCATATTAAACCTTTTGTTTGGGGCTTTGTTTTCATACTATTTTTATTTATATTTTTCTTCTTTAAAATCTTAGTAGCTACTTATTATTAATAAGTGTGTTCAGATTAAGCTATTGGTAATGAGCAGTGATAGCCCAGTGGTTAAGGAACTCGGCCTCTTGATCGAAGAGTCTGAGGTTTAAATCCCAGGACTCTGATTTTTCAAAGTTATGTCCGTTTTAGAAATTAATTACCATTTGCTTATACGGCGAAGGCCTGTATTCATTTGGCCTGCGCGGTGGCCTATGGCCTAATCCTTCTCATTCAGGGAGGAGACCCATACCCAGTAATGAGACAGTAATGGGTTGTTGATGATGATCATGATGGTAGTGAAAAGTGAATGTTATTGTATAACAATTTTAAACTTATGCGATATATTAATAAGTTATAGTTCGCTTAGTGCGTTTTGGTAAAATGATGAGAATAATTTTTTACAACGACATCTGCAATCGACCAGTTGGGAAGTAAATGACACAAGTGTTGTAGAAAAACTTTTTTGGATATGATATTATGAAATGATACGTTACGGACAGTACGATCATTACGGATATGATATGATACGACGATCCTTACCATTTTGTATATATTTCTTCTTCTATAATAGTTTCATTTGTGCATCATCTTTTTTGACAAATGGTAAATACGAGTATGTATCAAAAATGTTGTTTCTTCAATTATATTTCCAATCAGTGTGGGCTCAACTCATATTTAGCTAGTTTTTGTTATTGATATGTTTACAGCACAAACAATAATATTAATATTTATACTATAAAATGTAAAGACTTGAATTTCCCACATATTTATGCAACGTGTAAATCACCGAAATACAGAGCAACGTAGGAATTTCAGGCACAACAATATTCCTTGTTTGCATGAAATTCCCATTTATAACCAGTTCATCCCGCAACAAGGGGCTATATAAATATAAGCCCTTCAATCCTTTGGTCCCGTTTGAATATTATCAATTATTCAAGAATCAAATATGGTTACGTGTATTCTATAGTCGCATTGTCTGTAAAAATATACATATATTATCACTTTAAAGCGTTCTGGTTTTAAGTGTGTACACGACGTTGTCAGCTAAACTGCAAGGTCGCATGCTAGTAGTTTTTTTTTTGTATTTAATATAGAAGTAGCAGACGAGCATACAGTCCACCTGATGGTAAGTGGCTACTACCGCCCATGGACATCTGTAATCAAGCCCATACAGGGTTAGATATTCCTATTTGAGGTCGGCCACAGATGCGCTGCCTCCTTTGAGGTTTAAGCTAAATAATGTTTCTCTTACCACACCCTTCAAACCAGAACACAGCAGCGCGTAGCACCGCTGTTATTAGGCAGAAATAGGTATGGCCGTGGTGCCGCCGGAGTCGAACCACAAAGGGTTTATCACCTTCAAAATTAATATATTGTAGTGAGTAATATCTTGACTATCTTACAAACAACCATATTATTCTTTACGTTAAAACACGAGCTCACAACAAAGTTTGTTCCACGATAACGTCACAACTCACAATTTAGCCGTTCCTTTGACAATTCGTTACTGGTAGCGAATTTGAAATTCATGTAGATGTATACTTTTTGTATGTTCCGTTGTAGCGTCGAAAAAAAATTTTAGAATGACAAAAATAAAATAACATTTTTATTTTATGGAAATAACAAATGTAGAGCATTTGATAATAGTAATGAAATAATTGTAAGTACATTTTTTTATCATTCTTTTTTCATAAGATTGAGGTAGGTAGCGATTTCGTATCGTGAAGTATTTAAAATTAATAACCTCTGATATTTTATAATTTGACACCTGTTTCTACCTAATAACAGCAGTGTTCGGCGTATTTCGCTTTGAAGAGTATGGCAAGGTAGACATACTTATCCGTCCAACTTAGTCCTCAGGATAGCAATGCGTATGTTGCCGATCTCGGCTAGGAATCTAGCCTTATCTAAGATTGATCACACACGCCCGACACACACAGATGGCAGTAGCCTCTTGCCAGGAAGACTGCATTCTCATCTACACCTTCATTATGACATAGATTGAAAATTAAAAACAGGCGTAGGTAGGAACGCCTCGGATGTTTCCATATAACCTTACTCATACAATCGAGTTAACACTAAGCGAATTGCTTTTCAAAACACATCTAGACCGACTCGTAGTAATTCCCACTAGCGCTTTTCGGAGGAAATTTGAAAGCTTTTAAAAGTTTCTCACTTCCGACTGCCGTGAGCTTTGAGACATATCCTAGTTATAATTTTAGAGCTAGCTTTCATAATTTGTGTAATATGAATATATTATTAGTATTAAGATTATACGTTAATTTATCAAATGATTAAAAATATACATTGATATTTTTTAATAAACTGCTATTGTTATTAATATGTTAATATGATGTAGGATACGATCACATATACAACATATATACACAGTATATCTTATGTTGATTGGTTAGTCCACTCATTCTACAGATAAGATTACATTTCTACCTAAGTTCGGCCATAGATTACCTCTGAGGACTGAATCGGAAAGCTTAGGATAAGTGAGCGATACCAAACTCTTCAAATGGTTAAGCACTGCTGAGTTCTGGTGTGAAGGATGCGGTAAGGGAGACATACGCTTCCGAACAATTCCAGCTTACTCCTCGGGGGTTGCGGCGCATCTGTGGCCGACCTCAGATCGGAATCTGGACTTGTCTCGAGTTGATTGTAGATGTCCATAAGCGACTACTTAATATCAGGTGGACTGCATAGTATACTTTTACGTTATAATTATATAAATAGATAAAATGTTACAACACAGCAGGGCAGTATACGATAAGCCAGTAGTAGGCAGAGTAAATCTACCTCAATTCATGTGGTTTTCAACAGAGCCTTAATCTACATTATTGTAAAGTAAAAGGTCCTCCACATTCAGAATACTAAACAGTCTAGATACAAAATAAATTTCAATATTCATGCCACGGTCCCAATCCTGAGTAACTTTTGAATAAAGGCTGATTTAGGGAACACGGGAACAAATCGGACAAATAACACGACTACACAAACCAAATGTATGAAAGGGAAAGCCATTTTGTACTGAAATTTGTGTCTGTGTGTTTTTTTATTAGCATCGAGATATGGGGGTTAGTGGTACATCGTGGATCTGTGCTCCAGTAATAGCTAGATATTCCGAGAGTCGGAATTTTTGTCGTATTTGCATTTTCAATATTGTTATTGTTTTTACATTTGACGGTAAACAGTAATATGAGATACAAGACAAGACCATATTCCCACTTGAGGTCGGCCACAGATGCGCCGTTAAGACTAACTAAGCTAAAATGCTTCGGCAAAATATGTCTCCTTTGCCCCTGAAAACAAAACACAGCAACGCTTAATACTGCTGTTATTTGGCAGAAATAGCTGTGGCACTGGTGGTATTTGTACGTTTTTTAGAAACAAAGTCAAATTACAATTGTAATATTAGCAACATGTTACACATTACTCATACTAACTAATTAATCGCTAAACTCCAGAACAAACTGGTGTCGTTAAAGATATAATTTATGGCCCGCTATGACATGAGGGTAAATTTTATGACGACAATAATTTTTTGTCAAATATTTGGCATGACTTGTCTGACTTAAGGAGAAAAACTATATTTTTAAATTACTGTAGCTTACTTTCTTCTGTCTGGCTTATTAATCTTATTTTGATCGGATTGTGGAGCGTAAAACATTATTTATTTAAATACCTAAATGATGTTTTAGTTGGCTTTTATTTCCTTCAGTGGAAAAACTAGTGATTAAAATGGTGTCTAAATATACTGTTGATACAACGCATTATTGCGGGTTTAACTTTAGATGGGAACTTTTAATTACAATTAAATTAATTTTGGTAATTCTAAAAAAACTTTGTGCGGATTGTTTAGCACTTTCTTTCTTTCTTTATTATAACATAGTAGAATAAATGAAGCTGTGAAGAACACTTATGCTCAGCAGTAGAAAAAGATTATAGAAAAATGTACCCATATTTAAAACTCTTTTAAATCGCTGCACGCTTCTTGCTATAGATAGAACCAGGGCTAGATCACGATTAATATTCCTGTGAAATATTATAGAAATGGATAATGGGCACGTAATCTGCGAACGCAGTCACGTTTTCTCGCATTGCGTGTGATAAAACCAGGAAATACTAATATTATTACTGTATGTATGTAATGTATATAACCAAATAAAGGTGGTAGAACCCTTTGCGGAGTCACCGTGGTTGTAGTCACACTTTCGGTGGTATTAATGCTTCAGTTATTCTGATTAGGAGCGTAGTTGGTCTGATTTGAAAAATTTGGAAAATCCAAAAGTGCACGACTCATAATGCTCATTTAATTATGAAATATAAAAAAAAAAAAAAACTTAAGTCGTTCAAAATTAATTGCCGAAAAAACAGCTGTAGTAGGAAGAAGGTACTGCACAAGCGCCCCTGGTGGAATAAATGTACATAATATCTATACATATACAGTATTGTAGTTTTCGTTTTTTATTAATTGCAATTAAACGACACTGAATTAATTAATCATTCGCATTCAGTGACCTACAATCGTCGATTAGAATTTAAAAAAAAAAATTAACTCAAATGATGCATTTTTTCACAAGTTACAGTGTTTTCAGGTTTCACACATGACGGACAGGAAAATTTTTTGACCTATTTTGGTGTTTTTTTCCAATTCTATTATAGTAAACCAATTTTTAAAAAGTATGGAATTAATCTCCATTAAATTATCTCGACAATAGTATGCAAAATATCTTGATTCCGTGAACTATCAAGGCTATAATAATAAAAATAGCCGCCAAAATGAAGCGAAAAAAATTTTTCGATCGTAAAGCACTCTCTGATGCTTCGCATCATGAGTCGTGCAAATTGAGACTAAAATAACGCATGAAGCGTGCCACTTTAGTCTGTAAGTGTTAAAACGCGCCAGTCGCGGACCGGGCTTAGGACGGAACCTATTTTGATTTATAAGTTATTACACGCAGCGTTCTTAATTAGTCCTAAAAAGAAGCATTTGCAACCAATTTAGTTAACAAGCCAATCTCATTTGGAACTCATGACAAATATCCATAGTGGCCAATGACTAACATACAAGATGGACTGCATACTCCTTTTCCATGTTAACGTTATAAAAGTCATATTAAAATACATCCTAATTCCCAAGAACATCCGCGTAAAATGATAGTCAAGTAATAATACAAGGAAAATTCAATTTTCATCAAAGTTAACATGATAATTTACATTTCCTTTGTAACGCGAGCTTCACATATTTTGAATATGAAATACTTTTAGTCACGTCGTGAGTGTTAAAGTGATTACACAAAGCTATTTTGAAAATAATAACGTTATTACACGTTGAGGGAATAATTTTCCTTGGCGCTTATCGTAAGTATACGTGAATTAACGTTTCAAGCTAGGACGAGATATTAAGAACATTATCAAAGCTTAGTGCTTTACTAGTAATGTTAGCAATTTCTAGAATGCTTTTACTAAGCTAAAGTTGAGAACAAAATAATCGTTCTACGTATCATAGCACTTATAGATGTCTGCAATATAAAATTTTGGTTCTTAAGACAAATAAAAAATATCGAAATATTCAGCTTTTAAAGGATTAAAAACGGCACGTTATTAATAATAATCCGCCGTCTGTCAGTCTGTCACAGGGCTCTATCTCTTATAAATGGTATTGAAACGAAAGAATAAAAATACACACATATAACATCAAATTTATTTATTAATGCGTATTTAGTATTAGTATTCCGTTATAAACAAAAGAAACTGATATTATTAAGTTAAGATTAAAACTACTTCGCAACAATCCGCTACAAATATGTATGATGGTATATATTTTAAACCATGCAGTATGTACCACCCTCCCTCCCTCAAAGGATGCATGCAGATGCAAAAATTAAAAATATACACCACCATACATACCACCACCAACACGTGTTTCGCTCCAAAACGGAGCATCATCAGGGTAAGTTGACTCTACGACGGTTAATCGCTAAGTGACGCTGTCAACCTAATGCATGCCTTTTATAATGGTATCCAACCCTCCCCTCCACAATGAAATGTAAACAACTGATGACAGTTGTGTGATAATAAGGTTATAGATTAATTATTCGCATTAAATCTGCGAATAATCATCTGTTTACTGATTGTTGGTAAAAATATGAAGTAAGGGAGAGCTGGACACATTAATTTGTTCATTCAGCAGTGTAATCCTACTGTTGTTATTGTGCTTAATAATCTCCCGTTGTTCTAATATATTAAGTCTACAGCCCTTGTCACCCGTGTGTAAAATTTCATACGTATGGTTACTTGGCACATTATGGCCCGCGTCTATTAGATGTTTAGCGAAATTTGACTTGTCTGCGTGACCACTTGTATACGCGGCTAGATGTTCGCGATAACGAATATTGAAATTTCTCCCAGTTTGACCGACGTAAACGCCATTGCAATCAGAACTAAAACTGGGAGAAATTTCAATATTCGTTATCGCGAACATCTAGCCGCGTATACAAGTGGTCACGCAGACAAGTCAAATTTCGCTAAACATCTAATAGACGCGGGCCATAATGTGCCAAGTAACCATACGTATGAAATTTTACACACGGGTGACAAGGGCTGTAGACTTAATATATTAGAACAACGGGAGATTATTAAGCACAATAACAACAGTAGGATTACACTGCTGAATGAACAAATTAATGTGTCCAGCTCTCCCTTACTTCATATTTTTACCAACAATCAGTAAACAGATGATTATTCGCAGATTTAATGCGAATAATTAATCTATAACCTTATTATCACACAACTGTCATCAGTTGTTTACATTTCATTGTGGAGGGGAGGGTTGGATACCATTATAAAAGGCATGCATTAGGTTGACAGCGTCACTTAGCGATTAACCGTCGTAGAGTCAACTTACCCTGATGATGCTCCGTTTTGGAGCGAAACACGTGTTGGTGGTGGTATGTATGGTGGTGTATATTTTTAATTTTTGCATCTGCATGCATCCTTTGAGGGAGGGAGGGTGGTACATACTGCATGGTTTAAAATATATACCATCATACATATTTGTAGCGGATTGTTGCGAAGTAGTTTTAATCTTAACTTAATAGCATGGATTTCCGCAAAGTAACGCCTGATACAATTGAAACTGATATTGAAGAAATCCCTATCATAACTAAAATGATATATTAATTTATACTGTAGTTAATATAATATACTAACCCTAATCAGGTATAATATCAGTATTATGTGTGAATGTTAATAAAATATGATACACAGTCCCCTAGGGAAGGATAAATTACCCTCATTATTTGATCTCCAGCCTTTGAATTCGTAGTATAATGGTAATATTAAACATACTGAATAGACAATGTTGGTAATTTTAAATACTAGCATCTCCCCGCGAATTCGTTAGCTTAAGTGATAAGATGATATTATAATACAACTTTCATCCAATCAGGGGCGGAATTACAAGTGGTATCTGCCGTCCCTCATCGAATATTTATATAACAGGGATTTTACCAGCATCTGGTAAACTATGCGTTACCACTGAGGACTAAGATGGCCGTCATATATGTAAGTCAGTCAACATCCACACCTTTCCTCCGATGCACAAGAACAGTACCCTTACCAGGAGATTTTACGTTTCGACAAATATGACTGTTTTGGTATTTGTTTACGTATTTGCCCATACAAATTCCAATCAGCGCCCCTAGCGGATTATGTCCGAACTAGAAAATCGTATGGGCCAATACGTAAACAAATACCAAAACAGTCATATTTGTCGAAACGTAAAAACTCCTGGTAAGGGTACTGCTACAGTAACACAGTGGTACCAGTATGATACCATACTGGCTATACCATCTCTCTTCTATCTTTTATTTGAAAATAATTTAAAAAATATATCTGGAATTTAAGTCTAAGAATTTTATTCCCTTTACGCTACTCGTTAACGAGGGATTTGTAAGAAACCTGTTTAAACGAGGGTTATCGCTCCAATAATTTATAAAAAGGTACCTAAGCTGTTCCTGAGCTCACTGAGGAATTACAAGACCCAGCTAAGCCGCTTAATAGCACTAAACCTAGGATCAAAGATCCTCAAGGAATCACAGTTTGATTTCATCTAATTAGACATCCTAGAGATTTATTCGGGAAAACACGTCGGAATTTTGAAATGTTAGCAAAAAGCTGTCTGAAAACTTGTAGCAAAAGCTCGCTTGCGAAAAGTTTGTCGCAAAAAACTGTTACAAAATGTAACAGAACATAGTTGGGAGCTCGGTTGGGATTCGTTTTTACATAGATTAGATAGTGAAAAGAATTTGGTATTAAGTTAAATAAAGTATGGTGAAATAATTTAAAATTAGAAATTGAGGTCTTTTTTATCCGACTGCGACAGAACGAGGGTTATATCTTTTGTACGAGTACATAAATGAAAATGTAAAATGTAATATATTTACATGTTTGGTACCGGCTACCCCAAACGGCGTGATGGATTTCAACACATAAAATTTTAGATTCATCCCAGTCAATTTGGATTATAAAAAATAAAAATGGCGATTTCTTTTTCACCGCACCGAAAACAATAGTTATTTGGTCTTTATGCAATAGGCACGGTATCTAATAGTACAGAGGCTTTGCCGTTCAATACGTTTTTATTTTAATGACGTACAGACTAGATTTTCACGAATAAAAAGACAATTTTTGAAAAAACGCAAAATTCACGATTCTTTTTGAAAGACTGCTTATGTTATTCAGTAAAAAAAATAACTCGCAAAATTCCCAAAAAAGGACAAAGTACCCTAAGGTACATTATTTAATCTACCGTTACGAGCATTTTTCAAAGTAATTTATTATCAAACCTTGAGTTCAACTTCACAATACGGAAGCTTAAGGATTTAAGATGATGACGATGATTAATTGGTACAAAATTATGTACCACAAAGTATGCTATGGTCGAGAAATTTATAATTATTAATTGGAAATGATTAAGTATTTTTATACATATTTTTGATATTAATATGAACCCTCTGAAGAAAGCAGCATTTGTTAGGGGAGAAGTAGTAGGTAAAGAAGGATAGAGTGAATCAGATTTTGTATTTAGTAAGCTGTTTAATTAAAGAAAGGTGTTATCTTTTTTTTTCACGTTTTATTTTGTAAAGAAGCTAAAGCCAAAAATTAGGTAATTTTATTTAAATTAAGGCTTCGTAGGATTTCAACGTATCATGACACGACATGTTACGATATTGAAAAAAAGAAATTTAGAAGGTTACATAATTTATTTATTTAAGCGGAGGCTTTGGAGGCGCTTCTCGTGTCATGTACAATGGAGCCTTAATCCTTAGGGATTAAAGGGGATAAAAGAAAGATAGCGTAAATATCCTTTTTTTTAATATAAGTAGCAAAGCATGCAGTCCACATGATGGTAAGTGGCTACTGTCGCTCATGGCTATCTGTAATCATCCCCAGATTCCTACCTGAGGTTGGTCACGGATGCGTTTCTACCCCTGAGCAATAAGTTAGACCGCCTCATATTAGTGACTAGCCCGTCAAACTCACTCTCTTCAAACCGGAATATATTTATACTCGTACATTACTGTTTTAAGACAAAAATAGGTGTGACCGTAATTTCTCCGGAGTCGATCGAGTCAGCCCCGGGTCTTCGATTTTTTTAGGCGGGGCAAAAACTGACAAATGCCGCCCCTGACTACTTATATTTACATTATGAGTTGTCCATTCGTTAGTAAAGTGTGAATTTGGCCGCCCTCTTAATTTGCCGCTCGTGGCATTGGCCTCAGCTTGCCCCCCTTAGATCCGGTCCTGAATCGAGTTAGGGTTCCGATACTTTCATTTTCTAAAGCTTCTAAGTTCTAGATTATAAGGTTGTAAGTATTTAACAACGAGAATATTAAAAATACCGCAATATCCAAGAAAATAAATAGGTATTAAATAAGATTTAACTCCTTAATAAAAGTTATGCCGGAGTCTGGTCGCGTCGTAAAACATTGCTAACGAGAAAAAAACCTCAAGACAAGAATAATATTTCTTTATAAGTACCGAAGAATAATTAAAACTTGATGTATAATCAAAATAGGACGGTGCGTTTTGAAACGTACTAGGGAGCTTAGAGACTCTCTGATGGTAAGTGGGCACTGCCGCCCAGGAACTAATATTTTTTAATGCCTCGGAAAAGTATATCCCTTACCACACCCTTCAAACCTTCATACACTGTTAATGGGCAGGAATAAGTGTCGTGTCGTATCCATTGACCACTAACTGGTATAAGATTCCACCAAGCAGACTAAAAGACTATGCTTTAGGACAGTGTTTTTCAAAGTGGGCAATAACGCCCTTTTAAAGTCGCTAAACTCGCTAGAGGCTATAGGGGACGGTGAAGAGATCAACGAAAATTAAGCGGTTTAGGGCGGCATATATCTGTACCCTTACTATAAGTTTATACCTTTTGACAAATACGACTGTTTTGGTATTTGTTTACGTATTTGCCCACACAATTTCCAATCAGGGATTGTATCAGAACTATAGTGTCAGTCGTAACATTAAATGTCTAAATTGACCAAATTGCGCTTTATGTTTTGTCTCTCTTTTTTGCGCACATGTGAGGCAGACAAAAAGACTTGAGCACTAACTTATTGTTAAGTTTACTCAGTCTACTGAAGCAAACGGAACAGAATAATGGATTGAGTAAACGTAACGTAAAATGTTTTGAAAACTCATGGTAAGGGTACTGATGTGTGAATATCTGGTTTACAAGGTCCAGAATAGGATGACCGTGATTTCACTTATTTCAGGGAAAAAAATATTATTACATCTTCTTTCTACGTTTGAGAACCTCTGTTCTATGACTTTCCCAGCGGTGGGGCATAAAAATGTCTTGCCATGATTCTGAGATACAGTAATGAAATGGTTTCAGAATTAATATATTTAAATTAAAACAAGAGTCGGGTGCCGAAATAGTAATAGCAATTTACATAGCGGGATCGTATATTGGCACCGTAATCAAGACGGGACCAACAGAAATGTAGATTAAGTCAAATGGACCTCTGTTTCAGGGTACCTTCACATTATATACTCTCAGATGTGATTTATTTATACTGGTGGAGTATTATATATAAGTCACTTATGTGGGGGAGAACCCCAATTGGGTGTTATGGTGTTATTTTTGCACTTATTCTTATTTCGACGTTTTGTTTCAGATTAAACTTATCGGTGTGCGTTTGTGCAAGTCAAGAAAATTGTCTTTAGTTTGTCTCGTAACATTCATTTCCTAAAACTAATAAGGCCCTTATTAGTGACGTTATCAAATCGCACAATAATTCAGTATTCTTCTTTTTCAAAACGAATTCTTTCGGTATCCGGCTGTGAAAATATTGTTTAAAAATCGAATTAAATAATGATAATGACCACCAGCGTAACGGAGTATCACCGAGGGGTTTGACGAGAAAAAGGTTCCAGATTCGATTCCCGGCCAGACAAATTTCCGAATGATGAAATTAGAAATCTGTTGTGACTCTGGGTGTTTGTGTATTCGTCTTTATGTGTATCCATGACACCCACGACTCAGAGAATCCTGGTGTCGGATTGTAAGTGTAGAAAGCGTTTTCTTAAGTTTTTTATTAAAATCAACATCATGACTTCTTTTAGCATTTTTGATATTTTTATACTTTCGGATTTAAAAAAAAATCGTATATTGTGTTTTGAATACTTTATTATGTTTACAATACCATTTGATATTTACTTCAAATACAAAACCTAAACCTTCATTTCTTTTACTTAACACATTTTTTCGTACAAAGTTTAGAAAGAGCTTTGTGACAAAAGTTGGACTTTATCTTACATATTCAGTATATCCCTCGCGCCTTAAGGTTGTATTGTCAACGTGAAGAAAACATGAACCTTATTTCCCAAGGGCTGTACCTTTATCAGGGACGAGAAGTGGGTATTAAATACAAAGCGGATTATTTCTATTATATTTTTGTTTTTAAGGCATTTTTTTAGATATTTTTATTTTAGGGAACATTATTTTTTAAGATATACATAAAGGACTGTGATTAAAATAAATTTATTTTTCATAATAAAAAGGTGGTAGAAGCTTTTATGGTTCGATTCCGGAAGAACAATCATCACGCCTATTTCTGCCTATAAGCCACTTACCAACAGATGGACTTCATGCTCGTTTTTGTACTTGTAAATTATAAAAAAATATTGAATATTGCCTTAACTCTTAAAGCTTAAAAATTCAAACCCCTTATATACATTTCCAATAACAGATATTTATAATCTTATAGCGTACATAATATGAAAAAATGTACCATTCAACCCCGCTAACAATTGTTATATACTCCTATGAGAAAAAAATATTACAAAAATGAACCCATTCAATATATAACATGTCATGAAACGCGATTAAATAGTTATTAGAATTTCTACACGATGCCAACTCCCTTGAGAACTTTCAACGTTACGTCGCCGCAACTTTACAGCCGTAACTTTACGATGTCCAAACTATCGTTGGATACTTACGAGTAGGCACATGTCACACTCTGTTATTCATGAGCCAATACGCTACATTTGTTGCTTAATCGATATTATTGTGTTATCTCATATTTTACACGATGTCAAACTGCCAATTATTTATTATAGTAAAATAACGAATGTTAATTTTAGGCATTAATGTTAATGTTATTACATTCAATACTATATTTTCAAAATTTATTTATTATTTAATCGTTATGGACCTTACAATGATGTTCCTCCTATGTACAATATAGGACGAGGCTAGGAAGCTATGTAAATTATCTGATAGCCATCCTTCGAGTACTCAGAATGACACTCACGATGAGTACTCGAATGTCAGATTATAACTTATATCTGTATATGTCTTTATAGTAAAGCAGAATGCAGTCCACCTTCAGGAAAATCAATCGTAAACGTGATTGTATTAAGAGTATCACCCTTTAAACCACTAATTCTGGCTCTGGTTACTCTAAAAACGAACCACAGAGGATACATTACCCTACTTAAGGGTACCTATAGAGGCACCTTCGATATATGAATGTAAATGTAATATTTAAATTTTATCCTTAACAGTCGGTGTGAGAGGTCCGCCACAAATTATGCCGTATTCAAGAGTCATCCAGGGACGAGTTAATGGTTAGCGTTAATGAATGCGAACCGAATAATTTACAATGTAATGAGAAGTTATTTATCAATATAATTGTTGTTTAAAATAATCGGGTTAAATAATGTTAGTGACTGTGGAATAAAGCTCCATTGTGGAGAGATAAAGCCTATATTAACTCTAGGAGTTTATGGCGACCAATGCAAATTTTTAACAAGGCACAGCCGAAATAATTGAACCCAGAAACTTAAATTTTTGTCCTAAGTTGTTATATAAATAACGTAGGAAAAATAGAAATCTAATATGCGGGTTAGAACTTTGTACAGCAGTTCCTGAGTTCTAAACGTAGAAAATTTTGGGTGAAAACTTTTGGTTAGTAATAAAAATTAAAGTGGAATTTATTGTTTTGGCCAATTCTGCCCCCTTAGGAGGTGAAATAGATTTTTTATTGTATTATGTTATTATCTACTAGAACTAAGATGAGGGAAAAAACTAGTTAAATCTAAAATAAAATAACCGCTTTTTTGCACTCATATCCTAATATAAGATTAGGATATCCTGTATTTTAAATGTTTGGCCAGGGTAAAATATAGAACCTGATATGGAACACTGTGTTGTTTTGTAGTATTAGCATTAATTTACGCTTGTTTCTAAAATAACGCAAATTTTAATTACATTCTATAGAACATTATCAAAATATTAAATTCTGCTCCACATAAAATTTAAATTCCATAGTGCGCTCTCGATTATTGTGCGGTAGATTAAACCAATAATTTATTTGCATACTACGTTTGAATAAACATTATCGACATCCGTTTTCATTGTTAGATCAGAATATATACGTTATGCTCTCAGTACACGGATCATAAATAATTATACAATACTGATACTATACAGCTATTACTACATAGATACGATAAAATGCTTTACACTACCCAATTGCACATGCCTTATCATCAACCCATTACTATTCCACTGTTGGGCAGGGGTCTCCTCTCAGAATGAGGAGGATTAGACCCTAGTCCACCGCGCTGGCCAAGTGCGAATTGGTAAACTTGCGAATTGGTAGACTACACATGCCTATTTCTGCCTAATAACAGCAGTGTTAAGCGCTACTGTGTTCTGGTTTGAAGGGTAAGAGAAACATTTGTCCGAGACGTTCCAACTTCAGTCTTCGGGGGTAGGAATGCGTTCCTACCGACCTCAGGTACGAAAATTTTATCTGTCGTTGATTAAAGATGTCGATGGATGGTAGCACCTACTTACCATCAGGTGGTCAGCTCGTTTACTACTTCTACGTTATTAAGAATAAACTTATATCCATATTAGCCCTTACTGAAGCTGTCCCCATAATAAGATTGCATATGGTGACAAATGAGAGAAAGTGAATTGTAATTACTTAATTGACGTACTTCTCTGAGGGAACTTCTTAACCAAGTAAACTCTATTATTAACATGAGTTGATTATAATTGAGTTGAGTTTCCCATTTATAATTGAGTTAAATAGTTAATAACTTTGACTTAATTTGTTCTAGACATGTATAGAGTTTGTAAGTCAGAGTCAATCAGAGTCAGTTATTCAACATAGAAAACTAAATTAATGTTTAACTAGATTTGTTTTATAATTAACGGCATTTGTATTTAACTTTACCGTGATTTCGAAAACGGTGGTATTTTTTAAGAGTGTGTAAATATTACATACAAGTATTTTAAGCTTCCTTATATCTGAAAATGTTTATGGTAGGTTTTAACATTGAAAAATAATTCTTATTAGAAATAAATATATCTTTAGAAACAGTTATATATAAATCTATGAAAATTAATTTATATTTTATTAAATAATGAAGCTTTATTTCTAATTTAGACCCCTAAGGGGATAATTTACAAAAAATCCTTCGTGCTTATATATATTATATAACTTGTATATAAAATTGTATGAGCTTCTGAACCAAGCTAGCCTGTCAGTTGGTTTTCAATGTTTAATTAAGTACAGTCAGCAGATAAATAAAATAACAAGATAAATAGTAATATATGAAATTCCCAACATGTGACTGAATGCTCTATTTATCAAAGGATTTAATTAAGGCTTGCCAAGTTTATCCATATTCCCATATTCGAATTCCCAGCGCAGTGCATTCAATAAAGATTCCCGGCTGGTCAGTTGATAAATTACTGCGGAGTTTACTAAGACAGCTTAATTAATATCTTAGTGTACTTTATATACTAGATTCCTTCGCTTCCTTGTAAATAAATTGCGCTACGCTATAAGTATACAACTTATAGTACTTAGTACTTTATAGGATTTTTTTCTCAGCAACCAGACCCAGAAAAAAAAATCTAAATTCATTCAAATATCTGTCTGCTGAAGATGGAACCCGTAACCCATTGTGTGTCATATCGGTATGATGATCGCTCTACTACGTCGTCATTGATAGTCTAGAGCATATTACTGCAGAAGAATGCAGATGTTGAAGCGGATTTGTACACTACAGAAGTCCCTAAAATACTCTATAAACTAGAATACTCGCTTGAATTAGTCTCAAAGTAGTCGAGTTTGAAGGTGGTTTGACTTTGGTGGTACCACCGCTACACCTATTTGTTCCTAATAACAGCAGTTTTAAACTCTGCTGTGTTCTGGTTTGAATGGTGTGGTAGGCCATGCTATTCCGAGGCATTCCAGCGTAGTCCTCACGGGTAGCAGCGCATCTGTGACCGACCTCAGGTTGTAATCTAATCTCATATGGGATTGATGATAAATGTCCATATGCGACAGTATCCACATACCATCAGGTGGACTGTTTGCTCGTCTACTACTCCTATATTATCGAAAAATAAACGGTAGTAGCACCACAATAGAATAACAAAAGTTCTACCAGTATTACGCATTCTACTACTTGTGAACTCGATTTATAAGTAAGAATAATGTTTTCTTTACAACAATCCGCCCATATACAAAGGTGCCTTAAATAACTCACGGGCAAACCTCTCAATCCAAACAAAAGTGATAGTTTCACATTTTTCAGGCCATTGTTGTTTTGACACGGTTGTAAGAGGAATGCTTTTAGGGAAACAATTGGGACTCTGTCGCAGTAATTCAGAGATAAGCGCGGGCAATCAATACGATTTTGTGTTCAATGTACTTTCCGAGTTAATGCTGTTATTTTAGTTTGTTAGGACTTTCGAAATGATAAATGTATCTTTATGAAATGCTGGTTAGGAAACAATTGGGACGGTGTCAGTATCCCTGTAGTTTCGGGACCAGAATAGGGCTACGGTATCTCTTGCCTGTCGTAAGAGGCAACTAAAAGGGGGCTTCCGGGGTTGCGGATGACAAGAGTGGGAGCTCGAACCACCCAGCTAGCGGCCCCAGGAAGGACGGCGGTATGTGTGGTCGCATACCGTTGTACGCACCAGACGGTGAGGCGAGCGCCAAGCTCACCCGGGGGGGTTTTAGTGCGGTAAGAATCCCACTTAACCCTGCGTCGCACCCACGGCACCGGGTACCTTTTGAAGGTTTCCCCCTCGTAAACAAACAAAAAAAATGGGACAGTGTCTTAGTAATTCCGAGATAAGGACAAGTGGTCACTAGGAATTTGTGATACAATATACTTTCTAACATTTTTATATAAATTCGTTACGACACTTTATGAAATGCTATTTAGCAAACAATTGGGACTGTGTTCCAGTAATTCTGAGTAAAATACAAGCGATCTAGGAATTTGTGGTACTTCGCGGAAGACGACGTCGTTAAGTAAGTTTGTTATAACTTCATTTGGAAAATTATGATTGATAGACAAACAATTTAGTGGTGTGACGCAACCTGCTGGATTGAATTGTGTAGCAGATACAACGATATGCAACGTTTCTAATTACAATTACAATTAAATACAATGCTTAAGACATTCAAATAATATAAGTATTTTGTGTTTTCTTTTTTATATAATATAGGAGTAGCAGACGAGCATGCAGTCTGATGTTAAGTGGCTACTGCCGCCCATGGAAATCTGTAATCAACCCCAGACAGGATTAGATATTCCTACCTGAGGTCGGCCACAGATGCGCCGCTACCCCTGAGGACTAAGCTGGAACGCCTCGGAAAAGTCGTCTTCCTTACCACACCCTTCAAACCGGAACACAGCAGCGCCTAACACTGTTGTTATTAGGTAGAAATAGGTGTAGCGGTGGTGTCGCCGGAGTCGAACCACAAATGGTTCTACCACCTTCGAAATTCTTGTCAGTGTAGCGTACCAACTGGTCCACAAAAGATATTAATTTGTCTACAATAAACCAAAACTCAAATACTAAAATTATTCGTGGAATTTGAAGACTGGAATCCTATTTCTGTTCCAAATTAGTTTCCGTCTGTGAACAAGCTCGAGGAATAAAATATTTAAATATCACAATAACAAAAACTTCTTTTGTCTGATGAAGCAGAGGTCACAATATTAGCAATTCTGAATCTATTTTTGAAAAATCTTTGTTCTGGACCGCCAGTTCGTTAGGGCACGTCGTGGATTCTTGAAAATTCAAACAAAGCGAAATGAGTAAAAATTTCGTCTCTTGTGTATGGTTTACGATCTTTTTGTTTTACGATTTTAAGGGTCTTTTGTCTGGTGTATTAAATAATTCGTGGAGTCATATCATCAATTTACTTTAATTTAATCAAATTATAATTCTTTGTAAAAGTTTCAATACGCTCTTGAGATTTTTTTGCTATTCCATTGTACCTATTTATACCGAAACAACTACAAGACGTATATCTAATACCTTTAAACGAGCATTTCTTGTATATATATTTATATGAACGACCTCGGAAACGGCTCCAACGATTTTCTTGAAATTTTGTATACAGGGAGTTTCAGGGGCGATAAATCGATGTAGCTACGATTAATTTTCAAAAAATGTTGTTTAAAAAAAAATATATACGGTCCAATTGAGAAAATTCCTCTTTTTTTGAAGTCAGTTAAAAAACACCGAGCAAAGCACGGTCATCCGTATACCTAACCTAAAACTTATATAAGCCTTATATAACAATTTCACAAAACCAGCTTCCACTTGGAAATTGATTCAATCATTAAAATTGGGTCAGATTCGTACTAACTTAACGGGGATTTTATTCCACAAATTATAATTTTGTATTAATCTCATTTCTATCTCAAATTGAGCAATAATAATTCAGGGGTATTGACATCTATAGAAATTCTGTGCCTAGATGTGGAAACAAGGGAATTAATTATGAAATAAATAAATAAACGTGCTAATATTATAAAGTTTATGAGGATAGTAGGCTTAATGTTTGTTATATTTTGACGTGAAAACTACTGATCGGATTTATATGAAATTTTGCACACATATAGTGTATGACCTAGGTAAATACATATGATACTTTTTAACTTCGTGACCAACCTCCATGTGCGCAGGGCAAGGCGCAAAAGTTACTTCAATATTATTCAAATTTATGGAAGTATTAAAATATTATTACAAAATTTAAAATCCTCATCGGTTAGACCAACAAAACTCATTAAAAATAATGTTTCAAATTTAAAACAGGTCCAAATATTCTGAAGTGGCACTCGTACGTAAAGGTGAGTTTTTAATTTCCGAAAGTAATATCGTGTAGCTGTAATGCCTAAAATGGCGTCCTAATTTGCAAATTATATCGAATAACGAATTTCACGAAAATATTAGGGGTAAAACACAACCGTATCGAAATATATGACGTGTATTTTAAGTAATCGTAAGAAATAGTGGCACAAATCATGACACGACGAGTCGCGAAAACTTGTCATGCAATTCCAATACAAACCAAAAACAAGGGAATTTCTGTGTCTCTCTCCCTTCTTCAGCCATTTTCTTGATATTATCATCAAAAGGAGAATACGTCTAAAGCGCCCTCGTCACTCATACTAACTGCGACAATTTTTCATCAAATTTCATCAAACTCATCGTGTTGTAGATCTCCACGACATCAAATCACTACACGACGTCACAACGTATCACGATACGACATGACATAGTAGGTATGTTTTAGCCCTATAATTACGATCAAGGTTGCGCATTATAATAGCAAATGCCCTCGAAGGTATTAGTCTGTGTAAAACTTTACGACACGTAAG
Organism: Epargyreus clarus clarus; assembly: GCA_014595695.2. Classification (NCBI taxonomy): domain Eukaryota; kingdom Metazoa; phylum Arthropoda; class Insecta; order Lepidoptera; family Hesperiidae; genus Epargyreus; species Epargyreus clarus. The sequence continues at coordinate 1,778,558 of JACTTY020000073.1, forward strand.
TGCAGTTTCAAAACAAGGTTGTTATGGCACTAATCGAAGCTTAGAAGCATTAAAATTTATCGAAGCTAACTTAGTTGCAAACTCACATGAAAACTTCCCTGACAGCATTGAAGGGTTATATAAATGGATACCTTATACATACATTATATTAGAACGACGGATAATTTATCAAGATTTTCTTGCAGAAACAGATGTTTATTAAAGAAATCTTAATGACCAAACTTAGCGTTATAGTGTTAGAAAGTCGGTTAAAAATAATAGAAATTATTTCGTCGATAGAATTTAAGTTTTCTTTAATATTTACTGTTTCATCAACAATCAATATTTTGATTACTTTTCGATCTTACTAATATTTGTCGGGCCTACGTTGTAACGTTATATTAAAGTTAAATTGAAAAAAATAAAGCTTTTTTCGATAAGTTATGCGCGATTGCCAATAGCTAAATTTCATGCGCGTTTTCGAGTTTCGGAGAGCATGTTAAGCCAACGGTTCCGTTACTGTCATTATGGTCGTTAAAGTTTGTCGAAGGTCTTATATCTTGTCGTGAAACTTTATCGCATATCTTATGGGTGCTTTAGAACATTCGACATATGTTAGCAACTAACCCGTACCGAAATATCCGGATTAGAGCAACGTGATAAAGTATGTATCATCCCTGCTCACTTATGGATAGAGAATTGTGTCTATCAGTGGTGGGTCATGAAAACTTGCAGCCAAGTGACAAATAAAAGACAAATCACGAAATAAAAAAATAATCAATATAAAATTAAAAAAATCAAAAATTCTAATTATTTATATACCAGAAAACAGTTATTACACAGATATAAACTATGTTCTATAATCCAGTGTGTCCTACCTGTATTAAAATACAAACGTTTACGAATAACTTTTAACGAATTTTATCATCATTAAAAAATATTCACAACTGCAAATATTTTAAAAGGGCAATTCTATCGTTATAATGTTATACAACGTTGTTCTTGTTATACATCGTTATCGTTATATTATTACGTTATATCTGTTCATGTTACACAACATAGAAATTTTGCCAAATCGTTACGGGTGTGCTCCAACCGGAAATTGTGTACCGCTGAATGGTTTGGTGCTAACGTCATTTATAACAAAGCCATTTGGCAATGGTCAATACTGAAGCATATTATCAGTTTGGAAATGACGGTATCTATATAAACGGGACGTTATCTAAAGAATGGATATTTTAAAATTTTCTGTATTTCATATGCAAATAATGGTTTATTTTTCAAATTACAGTATTCTTATTGGCACTATATTTTACCAAGTTTTCCATTTTTTTTCATATGTCTGGTAAAGGGTTAATATCGAAAATATTTCGATTAATTCGATCCAATTAATAATAGTTTATAACTTATATGAAAAGTATATTACAAAACTTACAAGAAACAAGAAATGAGCACTTGAAATATTTACACCATTAGGGAATAGGTGCGCCGCAATCGAATTAACAATTCCTACAAACTTTGAATAGAAGTTTGCGTTATTGTTAAATTGTTAGTTAGATAATTTGAATTCTTAGAAAGCTTCAAATACAACTATTTCATCTTTATCCTTTATAGCTGGTATAAAGGATGAAGATAAACTTGTCTTTGTTCCTATAAATGAAATATCAATAACAAAATCATCAAGGGTTGCTTTCCCTTTGATAAATTACGCTGCAGGCAGGTGTTCCGCCGTTAATTCTGTCTTTTCATCTTTGATAGTGAAATGGAGCGAGGTAATAGTGGCCGTTCATTTTCATTTGAAGGAATCGAAGGAAATGAGGCGTGAATAACGATCGATTTTATTAAATGTGTTTCTAGAAATATCAGTCTCCTTGGTGAAGAGATTATTTACTTTAACCCGACTGCGATAAGTGGGTTATGCTTTTTATTTATATTTATTTGCAAATTACAGCACAGACCTCAACCAGTTATAATGCTGCTATTAGTTTCATCGTTTGTTTTTTATTCTCAATTAATCTTTTTTATATTAATGCTTTTCTGAATCTGCTATAGATTCATATTAACTTTGGTTGAACTGTATTTGGTTATGTTCTTTAACTCTTAAATAGCAAATGTAAAGTCTTAAAGACGATAACAGACACTTCCCGTCAGGACTAATAAGACTCTTCACGGAAGTCTTCCCATAAACTAACTTCTAAGGATTAATAAATAATGCGAAAACCGTTCTTATTATTTTTAACAGCACATACTAATAAAATTCGTTTCCAAATTGATGTTGAAAACATTATATTTTTTACTCAAATTCTTACTCATCTACTGAAATTATTATCGATATATCCTCAATTAAAAAGTTAATTTCAAAATTACCAATAAATTTGTAATTAGATTTGCCTCTGTGAATGTATTTTAGTCTAGCTTCTAAATAATCCACAAATGATGGACAGTATTCAAATAACATCGTATTCAAACAGAAATGTAATCCGAAATTCATCAGAGTATATTTCATTGGGGATTACCAGCTAAACTAAATTACCAGTATTCGCCGAAAACCGATAAATACCAAACATTTCTCTTTGAAACATTCTGTTGGTTGCAAATGAAAATTGATATTCAAACTTTGTAGTAGCAAATAAATTTAAGTCTAGTACTCAGAATAATTCACTATCAATATCATTTAGACTTTACTATGAATATCTAAGAAAACAATATTTAAGAAGAAAACAAATATTAAAATGTGATGTTTCCTCGCAACGCAACGCTTTATTAGGCTTTTGATGGGATAATCATTTTGTTATTATTGCAAAGTCAATTTGAAACAAAAGAATATGATAAAATTCCATATTTTTACACGTTAACATTTTAAAGTGATATTTTGCATACTTTTATCACACGATATTATCGATATATCGTTTTGTTCAAAGTCAATTAATGTCAAGAGATCTGGTTTGTAGCATTTTCTATTTTGAAGCACTTTTAATTTGGTTTTGAGCGCATACCTAAAGTCCATTAGGTAGTTTATTATGTTCAGTCCATTCAACGTTTTTACATCACCGATAGCTAAATTTAATTAACGTACCTAAACCCCAACGTTTTTCAAAGGGTTGGAATCCATTGGATTAAAGTATTTGGTTTTTATTCACGTTTCTCGTGGACAGTTTATTTACTGGAATTCGATTTTTCGAGGTTTTTCGTAAAAAAATATGAACGTTACTGCGGATTCGCGCCGAAAGGATTCGAAATAACGAAATACGTACGCAGTTTGGGTGATTGGAGAATTTTGAGTGGTCTGGAACTGAGTTTCAAATTTTACCGCAGTTTATTTTTTATATGTACACGGGAAAGAGGTCAGGTTTTCGCAGATTGGTAGGAAATGTCTGTTATTTTTAAACCACAGACGAATGTATTATTTTCAAAAAAAAATGTATAGATAACAATGATTGCGAAGGTATACTTTATACACAATTTTAAATACATAATAATTATATAAAAATATAGTATATTTAAAACAAACAGTCTTTCGTAGTAATTATATACGAGTATGTTTTCAAGCGATATAGTATTTTCGAGATGTCACATTTCCCTTAAAATTAGGTTAGGTTAGGTTAGAATATTAAAGAAAAAAGTAGCCACTTTCTACAATTTCAGTAAGAATAACATAAATAGCGTAGCCAATAACGAATCAGTTTAGAAAAGAACAATCCTACTAAGAAATTAAAGGAACAAAGCACCTTAAGGCTTTAGAAGGAAATATATTTCCAACATTTTAAACTTTCTAAGACCAGTGCTGACGTTAGGTGAAATTAAATTAGTTCGGGAAATAAAAGAAAATTCTAAGAAGAGAAATACTAGTGTGTGAAGATAGTTAAAAAGGTTTTAAGGTTTCTTATAAAGTGGGTTGTGTGCGGATTTACAAGATTTATTCCGATCTATACATAGTTTACATATAGATAATTTTGTAATCTTGGTTTGCGTACTAATTCCGTGTAAAAGAGTAATCGCAAATGCTTTTACTTTTTTAAGGGTGAACGAATATCTTACGAAATGGGTAACACCGCCTCGCCTATTTTTGGTGCAAATTAGTTCATTCGTTTTAGTTTAACTCTTAACAGTGTGGATACCGAGCAATTTATATAACAGGCGGCCATTGTAGTCCTCAGGAGGACTTATGTGTGGCCGGATTCAGGTAGATCTTCTGTTCTATACAATTCCGTTACAACTATTCATGGGGGACACTCAACACTTATCATTAGATGAACTGCCTGTTCATTAGGCAATTCTATGTTGTGAATAACTAAGATCGAAGTTTTCCTGTATTCATGTGACTTAACAGTACATTCAGACTCAGGATAATTTTGCAAAACAAGATGATTGTTATAGCTATTTCTATGAACAGTTATTAGCAATACCACACGTCAATCAATTTTATTCAACTAGTGACTAGCGGTACCATGCACACGCCTTCCTGTCTTACGTTTCACAATCGACCATTAGGTATACGGTAAAACCTATTAGTCTTTTGACTTGACAGCGGAGGGTAATGTTTTTCTAGCGTATATGTGTGTGGATGTATGTCTCGTTCTTTGGCTCCTACAGCCCAAACGGCTTCACCGATTTTAACATTTGAGGTGTCGTTTGCTATAGGCTATATTTTTAAGCGGTTGGTTTTAGTTTTTATTAGGGTCCCGTACCCAAAGGGTAAAAACGCAACCCTATTACTAAGACTCCGCTGTCTGCCCGTCTGGCTGTCTGTCCGTCTGTCAGTCTGTCAGTCTGTCAGTCTGTCAGTCTGTTAGTCAGTCAGTCTGTCAGTCTGTCAGTCTGTCAGTCTGTTAGTCAGTCAGTCTGTCAGTCTGTCAGTATGTCAGCTTGTCAGTCTGACAGTCTGTTCGTCTGTCCATCTGTCCGTCTGTCACAGGGATCTATCTCCAGAACCGTAACCGATAGTCACTTAATTTTTTACACAGTATTTGTAAGGGTAGTCGCTATAACAAAAAATACTAAAAATAAAAATAAAGTTGAAAATAAATGCGGGTCGCCATAGAATAAACCGTTATTTTTCAACATTTTTCGCTTTATCTATTTAACCGTGATAGGTAGATAGTTAAAATTTTCAAAATGTAATTTTCAAAATGTAATGTAATGTCTTACTTCAATGGATACAATACTCAAAAAATTTGAAAATTTTGGTGGTACGGAATCCTTCGTATCGGAGTTCGACTTGCACTTGGCTAATTATTTGAATACTTTTTTTTGAGATGACTAAACTAAAAACTCTCAAAAACAAAGCTTTGGTTTCTATCCGATCCCTGACTGTTTCTTTAAAGTGCGCTTCCGTAAACTGTCGTAGTTTATTAACGTCGGATTAGCTGCGGTGTGATAGAACAGACTGGCGTTAATTAGGAAGAAATGTAGGTGGATTTTCGTAATTAATGCGCCTACTTTGGCGTTGTAATTTACTTTGGTATACTTTTGGACAGTTTGTTTTATGCGACCCTATTGTTTCGTTGTTTATTCCGCTAGGGGATAATTTTTGAAAACAATTACTTAATATTTATAAGCGTTATGTAGATTTTAATTAGCAAAGTTTAATGCCTCTTAAATGTCATCGCCTCAAGCTGTATTGCTTGTCAGTTTGTTTAGAATTACGATGAAAAAATCTTAAACAATGTAAACTTCATTTGTAGTCCCGTAATGAATATTTTTTGATAAAACAATACAAATCGCTATTCTAAATTTCACGGTTTACTCACGGTTTAATCACGTATAATCATGATTAGGACATAGATATAATTTAAAAAAATACCGTCATCAACAATTGTCGACAACTCTTTGACCCTTTAAATATTGTAAGTCCTAACAAGAATCTCCATAATACTCAAAAGAAACTTGTTTGGACTCTGATGGAATTACAATATCATCATCATCAACCCATTACTGTCCCACTGCTGGGCACCGGTCTCCTCTCAGAATGAGAAGGATTAGGCCATAGTCCACCGCGCTGGCCAAGTGCGTATTGGTAGACTTCACATACCTTTGAGATTTTCTTTTTTATAAATCTCTCAGGTATGCAGGTTTCCTCACGATGTTTTCCTTCACCGTTTAAGCAAGTGATAATTAATTTCTAATACGCACATAAATTTGAAAATCAAAGGTGCGCGCCTGGGATTTGAACCTCGGACCCCTCGATCGAGAGGACGCGTTTCTTAACCATTAGGCTATCACTGGATTACAATATACTATAGCATTTTTAACGTGCCCAGACGCAGCTAAATTATCACCTCTCCCAAGCGACGTACAAAATTGTAAAACACTTAAATCTTGGCAACGATTCGAGTCTCGACGAATTCCCGACACTCGACTTGACACTCGACACTCGATTGTACATTCGACTAAGGCTATGTACTTACTCGTTAGTGGGCCTGGCAGCTACCTGCAACAGAAATTAGATTTACCATTAGCATTCGTTAATTTTAATGGGTTTTGGCACGACTTCCTTTTAATTTTTAAGAAGACTCGTTTCACTCAAAGGAAATACTGGAAGATGGAAATTTGCATAAGTTTGATTAAACGAACTGAAGCACTGAAAATGTGTATTATTCTTTGAACCTTATATATGTAACTTGTATTTGTAAAGAGTACTCGACAGTTGTAGTGACACCAGAACCACATCTATTTCTGCTCTACAACAACATGAAGAGCTATTGTCTTCTAGTTTTGAAGAAGTAGTAAGTCAGGAAGTTACACAAAACGTCAACTTAGTCAAATTTGGCATCTGTAGCCGATTTCAGGCAGGACTCCAATCCTATATAGAGTCCTTGAGAAGGTAATTAGATGACTGAATGTTTATTTGCTATTTTAAAGCTGAACCGGCATGATCAACGTGACGATTTTGAAGGTGGTAGAACCCTTTGTGGTACAACTCCGGCGGCACCACCGCCACACCTATTTCTGCCTGGTAACAGCAGTTTTAGACGCTGCTGTGTTCCGTTTTGAAGGGTGTGGTAAGAGAGACATACTTTTCCGAGGCGTTCCAGCTTAGTCCTCAAGGGTAGCGGCGCATCTGTGGCCGACCTCAGGTAGGAAAATCTAATCCTATCTAGGGTTGATTACAGATGTCCATGGGCGGCAGTAGCCACAGTACAACTTGTGTTTGTTTTAACACACCCCTATCGTGACTCATGTCCAGTAAAAATAGACTATGTGTTTAAAGGTGATAAAACCCTTTGTGGATCAATTCTGACGGCAGGTAGGAATCTAACCTATCTGGGGTTGGTTAAAGATATCCATAGACTGTATATTCGTCTGCTATTCTTATATTTATAAAAAAAGTTGACACAGTGTCTCATAGGAAAATCTTATATTTGTTGAAACACACCCATCGTGACTCACCCAGTAAATATAGACAAATGTAGGTCTCAAAATAGACTCCCGAGTTCTAGTTTCGAATCCGCTAAGGCTTTGAGTTGTGCAAGTGTTTTAGACTGAGCGGTTAAGGTTTAGGAGTGGCCTGTTTCTACACTAAGATCTTTGCTTAGGGAGTGGAATGTATGTATGTAACGGTGCTTGCGTAACGGTGAGAAAAGTTGTGTGTATGTTCATTTACTTCAAGTATTATTTGCTTTGTTAGTATAATATACAGAACATATTAATGTTTAATCGAATCTTGATATTTTTTAATAATTACATCTAACCGTTGTTAAGAATATTATGGACCTCTACTACTTAAACTTTACGTGTACTATAAACTTATACATTGCATAAAAGCCGATCTATTCATAAAAAACAACGTGATTTCTTTAACACCCTGTACTATCTAATAATCAAATTATCCAATATTTTTTCGATCCACTTCAATCCAAGATCGAAATTTCACAACTTATAGAGGTAGGTACTAGAAATTGTTACGAGTATTTGCTACTTAAATTGTCTAATTTAGATTATTGGTAGGCATAAATTAAATTAAGATTAATTATATTAAGATTATTACGAACATATGCAGTATTTAGAGTATTACAACATTTAGTTTGAAAATAACACCTGACAAACTTCTAAATGCTATGTAAGGAATATTTAGGTTTGTAATGTACGAGTAGCAAAGTTACCTCGTCTTTCATATTTAATTACGTAAGTGTGTTTGCGAACGCATTATATCTATAACATCGTCTACACAACCCTAACTAGAGTTGGGTGAAATGAATTCAAATTTGGAAAATGATTTGCATTTCTTTGTAATAAAGACGGGATAATAATTTAATTTTTTGTACCAAGTCTTGGATTAGCATTAGTAATTTTCTTTTTGCCGCCAATTAGTATTGTAGAACCTACGCCATTTGTTAAAATTCAAAGCCCTTTTAGATTAGGGGCGATTTTCCTTTATGTAATAATAAATTCATATTTTGTATAATTTCGTATATACTTGGGAAGGTCTATAACCAGTAATAAATACAATTTAAGTAAGACAGTAAGTGACGAGATATATAGCTTGATCTCTTTATAGTATGCTTAATCATATACGCGGGAGGTCAATTAAAATGGGTCTTGTTATTTTTTCGTGGAGAGGGTGAGGCAAGTCGGATAAGAGAATGTCGAATAACGGAAAGGTAAAACCCTTTCTAACTAGCATGTTACATAAATAATTGGCCAAGTACGAGGAACCCGCACATGAAGGCTTCCGTACTACCAAATGTTCAATATTGTTAGTATTACTTACGTCACATTAAGTATGGCGTCCCATTAAGTATATTCTCATAGAAAATGTCTTCAGAATTCTAAATTTAGGATTAATATTGAATTGTAATAATATTTTTTTTGTCAAAATGGATTGCTGAACTTATATTTACTGCTGCTACTGACTGCCGTCTCCGCGCGTATCTTGTATGTTTGTCTTTCTTTATTTGGTCGTATCTAACAAAAATCTAGATGAATTTCGATAGTTAAGGTGTCATTATATTCGTCTCAATGACCCGAATGTCCTTAGATAGGTGTTAGAAAAATATTCAAAATGGTGGATTTATTCGTTATAAAAATAGCAAGTTCCCTTTTTACCCTTTGGGTACGGAACCCTAATAAACTTCAGTTCGCACTCTCAGTCGTGTCGTGTCGGAGCTATTAGCGTCCCACTGCAAGTTACTTAAACTTGAGAGGTCTTGAACTGTGACCTAATGCTTTGCAAAGGGTCTGGGAAGTTACATGGATATTTTTTCTGCATATTTCTTTGTAAGCTATTCTTCTTCTTCATGTGCCTCTTCACTACTGAAGGTCGGCCGTTAGTTTCCTCTCTCTGTCCATGGCCAAGCGAAAGAGTTGTTCGACAGAGGTGATGCCTGTCCACTCCCTGATGTTTCTCAGCCACGACTTTTTCCGGCATCTTACGCGCCTCTTCCCTTCCACCTTGCCTTCTAAGCTATAGTTATCTATAATTTACCTACTTAATAATAATGCTGACTAAAAATTAATAGTATTATGTAGTCTGGATCGAAACGTGAAACTTTACATGAGAGTTTTTAGTAGGCAGACAGCATGTTATCAGGAGCTTAAATAGTGGATAAATATAATTTACAAATGATTAATAGTAAATACTGGTAAATACTTTTCTTTTGATCTGTTTAAAAATTAATAAAATAATTGCATTTCACCATTACCGACCTTGTCACGGTTCGCCTTTACTACACAACATACATTTAATATTAACCTTGATTCAAAAACCTTTTTTTATGAAAACGTAAAACGTACTACGTAGTGTCGTCGTGCGATTGATTTTCATAAAGTTCTTAGAAGGACTATTTTAATCTGCGCTAGGGAATAGCCGTCGTTTTATTAAAAAACTAATAACATATAAATTGTTTATAGATGAGCCAATTCCCGAGTCAAATTGTCTTCGCATACCTAGGACTAATTAATCTTGTTATACTCAGAGCTTCATTATATTTTAAATTATCGTCGCAAGTTATTAATATTATGAAGACACGAACGAAACGTGGTTTTAATACCGATATAAATATATCGATATTCGCTGTACCCACGGCGGCGTACGCGTAAATTATAACATAATTTAATAAAAAATATCAACCTCTATTGTACCCCATTGAAGGTAGAAATTCCTAAGACGACAAATCACATTAATTTAATTTCTAACCAAAAACCGATGTAACAAATTTCAGGCTTAACTCACGTAAAAACTCGCGAACTTTCATAGAAATATTCAACCCCTATTTTAAATTTAGGAAATCCATACCAAAACGTCAAGTATCTAGATACACTAGTTCTGAACCTGCATCGATATTTGTTCAAATTGTATGAATGTAACCAGTTAATGACCGATACTTTTGATACGGATACCATACATTTAGATACGGGCAAACATCAGATACACACTATAAACGTTTTTTATACCGATACTGACGTATCGATATTTGTGAGAATGCGAATGTAATGGATAAATGAAGATCTGTTCCATACGAATATAACTTAGTAACTATTAGAGGTGAGTGTTTTAAGACATGTTGCTCCATACCAAACATTTAGCCTTTTATTCCCTTAGGGGGTTGATTTCAAAAAATCTTTCGTAATATACACATACACATGTAAGTCATGTAGGTACACGTTGCTTTATGTTTTTGGAAAGTAGCATGAGATGTATACTTTTTGGGTCTATTCTAATCCATTTATATGTAAATTTATTGAATTATTCAAGGGACAAAAGAACTTAAAAAGGTCAAAATTTCTTAAATGGCAACATTAGGAAGATATTACCAAAAGGTAAGGGAGCGGCCATTAGGTAGTAGTTAATTTATGTCAGTTTGAGAACTTCCAAATGGCTTAATCTTGATACGAATTATTTTTCAAGGCGACCCGTTTTCACCTTTATGCCTCTTTGTAAGATATTATGGTAAGTCTCCTTTATTACTCTACGAACCTAGAAAGTATAAATTTGGAAGAATAAGTATGGGTTTTATTTGAAAAAGACAAAACGTAATTTTAAAATTTGTTCTGAAAATTAAAAATGAATCTGGATTTGGACAGCAGCGATATTAAACATGATTAGTACAATTGCTCTAGTGCAAAAGAAAACTTCATCATAATTGGTCGAACCGTATAGGAGGGAAAAAATTACGAACATACATAAAATTGTATATATAAGTTATTTATACGTAGTAAATATTAAAATTGTAAATGAGTTATTTGAAACTAAAATTATTTGCAAAAACAAAAAAGTAAGCTAGTCTTACATCGTCTTAAATTTCTGCTTCAATCTAATATACCTAGAGAAAACACAGGAAAAATAAAGTTTATACGTTGAATAATCGTGTACATGTAAAAACATAAGCACATCTGCGTTCAAAAGCACGCCATCTGGCGGTTGCGCAAAAAATAGGAGTTCCTCTGAATAATGCCTTGCAAGGGAAACGGAATTTGTTATGTAATAGAAGTTTAAGACGCGCATCTTTTATACATGTTTCGGTCTTCTTATGTCTTTATGGATTGTAATTAAACTTTATAGATTTGACTAAAAATACGACCCAGTTAACTATTCTCTTATCTATCTTAGAAGTGAAATTAAAAAAAATAACAAAGTGTATGTTTTTTAAAGTATAGGTGTAGCAGACGAGCTTACAGTATATCTGATGGTAAGTGGCTACTGCCTAATCAACCCCAGATGGGATTAGATTCCTATCTAAGGTCGGCCACAGATGCGCCGTTAACCCGGAGGACTAAGCCTCGGAAAAGTACTTCTCCCTTACCACACAATTCACACAGTATGTAAAACAAAATTGTAAATGAAGAGAACATCTGCCCAGTGGGATATAAGTTGAAACTTTAGATCATTAGTAAAGGCTTTCAGAAGCTTATTATAACAGTGTTAAGCACTGCTGTGTTCTAGTTTGATAGGCGTGGCGAGGGTGTTATACTTATCCGAGGCGTTTCAACTCAGTCCTAGGTAGGACTGGTTGTCCCTGTAGTCTCGGGACTAGAATAGGGCGATGGTATCACCTGCCTGTCGTAAGAAGCGACTAAAACGGGTTCTGGGGTTGTGGGCGGCAAGAGTGGGATCTCGAACCGTCCAGCAAGTAACCCCGTGAAGGATGAAGGTGTGTGTGGCCGCATACCGATGTAAACACCCGGTGTATGGGAGGAACGCAAAATGCTTCCCCAGCGAAGAGCCCGATTTGGGCATCGCACTCGGAGGACTCCGGTTGTGTTCCATCGGAGATCCCGGACTGCCACCGGGGGAGGTTTTAGTGCGGTAAAAATCCCACATAACCCGGCGTCGCTCCCACGTCGTCGGGTACCTTTTAAATGTTTCCCCCTCGAAAAAAAACAAAGTAGGTCTGGTTGTTTACAGATACCCATGGGGGCACTGAATGTAGCATGATGGCATCAGATGGACTACATGCTCGTTTTAAACTATTTTATTATAAAAAAAAACTTTAAAGTCATATAAAATAAAGACCAAACATTCTCGTTACGGTTGACAAAAAACGACGCGTGAAAATCACCTCTTTGAACAGATGTGAAGTAATAATGCCAACGTTGAAGAATCACACGGCTTACATTCCAAATGATTTCTACATTGAATATACGAATAGTATGGGCGTTATACAAAAAGTTTACACATACTCATACAATATACCGTTTATAATGTTAAGGTTTTAAGCTGTTCTCATAGTTTTATAAGTGTAAATATGCACTTAGTTACTACTAAGTGCAATACTACTGTATTAGTTAGGTTATTTTTTTATTTCATTGTTAAGTCGTATTTAGGATTATAAACAGGCAGACGAAAAAACTATATCGGCGTAGATATATGATGAAAGATTATAAAACTACCTACATCATGTTTATTATTTTCTGTACGACCGAAACGATTATAAGTAATATTTTACTTTATATTTGTATGAATATTTAGTTTATTTCTTGTAAGTGATTGTTTAATCTTAAGAGAGATATATTAATAAAGATCTTAAACCATAAACCATAAAATGAAACAGCCAGTATATACTTCTAACTATACCGCCAGCAACTTTAGGAGCGCCAAATCTCAAAAATTGAAAAAATTGAAATTGAAAAATACTTCTTTTTATGAAATAGAAGTAGCATACAAGCCGGTTAATATGATCACTTGATGGTAAGAGAATATTATAAAAAAGGTAAAGAACGCATTGTCAGGAAATAGGCGTGGCAATAGAGTTCCAATCGATCGAAATTCGCCCGTTAAAACGTTTTTGACGCTCATATATTTTATATGGAAAAATCACCTTAACACTCTAAGGACTCTCACCTCCATTCCACTACACGTATAGTAATGAAACATATATTTAACAAATCTGTTTAGTACCAAATACAAAAACTATGATATATGCATACATAAGTATAGATATCTCACCGCCTTGTAATTGAAGGAAGTAATGGTTTAAACGGCTGACAATTCTGTCAAGGAACAATGCCGACATGCGCAGGTAGTGGTGCAAAAACACGAAATCGAAGAAAAAGGCGGAGAAATATCGTTTCATTCGTAAATGATCTAAAAAACTACATTTTTTTAATATTTTTCAAACATGAAAATAGACGACAGTGTACTTCAATTGTCAAAACTGGTTACATCTTCTTGTTAGGTGTGAGTAATCTTTACTAATCTATGAATATAGGTATCATCGTGATATGTAAAGGGAGCACTCTAAAAAGCGTATGACAGGGCGACCCACTGCGTAATATGTACATTAGTAATATCATTTAAGTATCGTCAACCACTAACTTTTCAACTTAAATTCTCAGAATAAGATTCGTTAAGCCTCTGCATGCCTAGTACATTAAAGTTACGAAATGAGTTTGAAAGACCTATCCTAATCCCGTTTTCTTCGCGAAGACGGGAATGTTTATCTAAATCCTCTGGAATGCTGGTAAATTTACGAATTATACGACATTTGAATAAAAATGTGCGGTACTCGTGAATGTCTTTACTATGTAAAATAGTATATAAGTAGTAAGTTATGAAAATGAAGTATCTACCTAACTTTGGAGGTGAATAGGTGACCTTATTTTAATATTACATATCGAAAATGAAGACATTTAACTATACAGTAGTATATTGACTGGAGATGGAGAGCAAAAGTGTTATTCACTACTTATTACCAAATGGTAATAAATTGTTCTGAAATATATGTCAAACATCTGAAATGGTGTCAATGTGGACTTGGGTGTATGTTTATGAAATTCTTGACAATATCCGCTCGATGGCCCTACATATTTAATCTCTTTGTTCAAAAACTATGTCGTAAATTAAGAAATTTGTGGGATTGGCCATTGATTGAACCTTCGAGTACCATAGAGTGCTACGGTGGAGGACACTTCAAACATGGAATAATTGTAGCAGCGACCTTGCAATCTACCTGATGGTAAGTGGCCATTGCCACGGATGGACAACACCAAGTAGAACGTTAGAGGTGGTTGGAATCCTATCTTAGGTCGATGATAGATGCCTTGCTACCCATGAAAAAACCATGATCAAATGCCTCATGTGTTTCTTTTCGTTGAGAAGCATGTAAGGACTAATGCCCTAATTCTAATTATATGCTAATAAATATTGTGATTTTCGTCTTAAAAGCTCTTATCGTCGCCTTTATTAAAACATCAACTATTTTATTATAAATAAATAACTTATTATTCCAAGTTAGGCAATTAAAATGAGAACTGTTCAGTATTTTAGTAAGCTATCGGTAAATTAATAAATTAAATTTAACTATAAAATGTTAATCAGAACAAAATTTGAATTTATAAATTGTTCTCTGAACTGTGAAATTAAAACAAATGACAGATTTATTAAATTATTTGTAATACTCATGTTTGTTCAATAATTTATGGAATAAATTGAATAAACTACAAATTTCCAATCCGGTGTAGAACAAAGCCTTCATGCATATGCATATAAATGTTTAATTATGTTCTATTATTGTGTTATGCGAAACAGTGATAGTCTAGTGGTTGAAACTAAGCTTCATGATCATGGGGTCCGAGGGTCGTATCCCTGGCCTACTAATTTTTCAAAGTTATGTGCCTACTTAAAATTAACGATTACTTCCTTCAACGGTGAAGAAAAACAGCGTATAGAAATACATAACTGAGGGATCTTTAAAAACATCGCAATGGTATGTTAAGTCTTCCAACACGCATTTTTCCAGCGCATTTGGACATCTATAATCAACCTCAGATAAGATTAGATTCCTACATAAGGTGCGCCGCTACCCCTGAAGTCTACGCTGGAATGCCTCTGAACAGTATACCTACCTTACCTACGACACCCTTCAAACGAGAAAACTGGGTAAGTTCAAACTCATGTGAAATTACCCAATAGATGCTTAACAAAAAAAATATATATGTAACATAAAAGTATAATAAGCACACTTTTTCTAAAAGCAGTGACATTTTATTTTCGAACCCACTATAATTCAGAGCCAGATGAAACTTCACACAATTGTACGTAAGCTTCTTTACAGAATAGTAGACAGTAATGGACTGTGTCCCAAGTGTCGCGAGTGTATTTTATTTCTAGTCTAGGTACGTTATAGCTCTATACCAGATGTCCCCAAACTTTTACACGTAGACCACTTGCTTTTTTAGGTTTTGGGTCTTATCCGTCTGTCACATTGCTCTCAGGTGTATTTATAACGGTAGTCGCTATAACAACAAAAACTAAAAAAGATAACTTATAAGAAATGTGAGTTGCTATAAAAAAATCCTATTTTCCGGCGTTTTTCACTTATTCTATTTAACTGTAACAAGTTAACAGTTAAAATTTTCACAATGCATTTACTTTTATGGCTGTAGCGATAACAAAGGCTAAAAATAAAGATAAATGAAAATTTGGTGGTACGGAACCCTCCGTGTGCGAGTTTGGCTCGCACTCGGCCAATTATTATAAGCAATGACATTTTATTTTCGAACCCACAGTAATTCAGAGCCAGATGAACCTTCACACAATTGTACGTAAGCTTCTTTACAGAATAGTAGAAAGTAATGGAATGTGTCCCAACTGTCGTGAGTGTATTTTATTTCTAGTCTAGGTACGTTATATACCAGATGTCCCTAAACTTGTTTATCTCATAGATTTTTGACCCGCTATTTATTTTAGGTTTTGGGGGTCTGCCCTTTTTTGCTTTGGTAACGACACCGGGTAACTGTTCTTTTACAAATGGGGAGAAAGCCTTCAAAAATAGGTACCATGGTGTCTTAAGCCAAACTGATTTAGGTTGAGATTTCTACCTCACCAAAATACCCCTTGAGTTCCTTCATCAATGTTAAAGGTACAACCTGCTAAAATGAAATCCACTGTCGTAAGCCATTGTTCTCTTCTCACCGACCCTCAATTTTTTATTTCGCCTTTAACCCCTGGGGTTGATAAACCACTTTGGGTATCAATGCTCTATACGACTCTGCGAAGATTCATACTTCATACGAAAAAGTAACATTAAAGCACGTTCAGACAACAGGCGGTAACCGCGCGTCGAACGCTCATCAAATATCTGTGTAAAGCACATGGCAAACCCTATTCAGTAGTGATATTCTCTAAAATAACATCACATATTCCAATTTCAATAAATTGCAATGTCGATTGCGTCGAGATTACTAAAAAAAAATATTTCATTTTTTTAATATTTAACAATATAGCGAACACACTACGTCCCATCATCTCATCGCTATCACTCCTAGTGGCACCACCGTCACAAATATTAGTATGTGCCGCATATTCCATACATGATATTGCCACGCAATTGATTAACTCTAGAATAATATAATATTATGTAGAATATATTTAGTTGTCAAACTCTTCTAAGACAGTGATGTGTGAAGACGTATAAGGTATATTACATAAGACTAGAAGTATCCATGCGAAATATTTATCTAACTAGATTCCCGTGTCAATTTCATATTCCCATCCGACATCGCGGCGATATTCCGTCGCTAACTTTTACAAGTAATATACAGTTGCCGATATCCAATATTCATTTCCCTTATTGCTGTTTTATATTCGCAACCTCAATCCAATGTAATGCTTCATTGGTTGAAGGGAAATCATTTTAGTCATGCTATCGCTTTGTATCGATCCTGACAAAAATATGAAAGAGTTGAAACTAAAGCACTTTCAGATATGAAAGGCGTTCGGAGACCCAATTGTTTCACGGGAAGAGTATAATGAAATTTATTCTTCCAGGCTGCTTGTTCAATTATTTTTGTTTCCATGTTTTATAGAAGGGCACGTTACGTTAATTTATTTTATTCTTTATTTTTTTTTTTTTTAACCTGAGTTAAAAAATATCAATTTGTAACTATAAATTATTGATCAATTTTCACAGCTTAATTTAAAACTCTAATTTAAAAATAGTTATTATAATATTCATCATGGCCGTCAAAACGAAAATAATTAGAATTAAAATTATTTTAAGGAATATTAATATTATTTTTAAAATGATTTTATACGAATATTAAAAGTATAATCGAGTTAAATTGAAATATAATCATTTATTAAATAACAAAGTTAATTAATTACGCCGGTAATTAAAAAGACAATAATATTTTCATAGATGGTACGAGTGGTAGAACCACGTGGTTCAACTCCAGAGGCCCCACCGCCACGCCTATTTCTACCTAATATCAGCAGTGTTCTGCGCTGATCTGTTCCGGTTTGAAAGGTGTGGTAAGTCAGCTGTAATTTCACAAGGCGCTCCAATTTAGCCCTCAGGACTTCAGGATCTGTGGCTGAGCTCAGATAGGACTCTTCTCTAATCTGAGGTTGATTATAGATGTCCATATGTGGCAATAGCCGCTTACCATCAGATGGAGTCCATACTCGTTTGCTACACCGTATTATAACAAAAGAACTTCAATATATAAAAAGATACCTAATCTATAGTACAGTGACAAACCCTTTGTGTACTTTCGTGACAAAAAGGTATGTAAATGCGACTTTTCCTCGGAAAACCGAACTTCAAACACCGAAAACGTTGCGTAACGCCCAAGCAAGCCTCCGCGTCTATTTTACTTTTTACATTTACGAATATAGATTATAATACATTTTACAAAAGGTGCTTGACACGCAAATCAAACAGTATCGCCGATTAAATCGCTTTTATCGCCATAAAACGTACAATGTAAATGTAGAGCTATAATTACTGAGTAATTATTTATTACTGCGAGTGCCCATTTGTTACTTTGTTGGTTTTTATTTCACGAAATTTCCAACACGACAGAATTCGTCCAATTATGTGTAATTATGTTGATTTATGAAATTAATTGCTATTCCAAAAAAATATTTTAATACTTTAACAATTTTAAATACTTGGTTTTATAATATTTGTTGCAGACTAAAATGCTATTTTTAAAAATTATTATTATAAAATATTAATGCATTTATCGATTTATGACAAAAATATTACGCAAAAAATATTAAACAACAATATTTAAATATTGGAACACATTTTTCAAAGCACGAGGTAGACGAAATATAACATTACAAATGTTACATCACTCTTTCGAAGCACAATCTCGCTCATAAATATTTAAACAAAATTAAAAAAAAACACTTCCCAAGTCAATTCTACTCTTCGTTAAGTCGACTGAAACTTCTAACTCAAATTCGACTTAGAAGTTAAATGCGAATGTACATACGCGAAAATACGGCGAACTCCAAACTTGTTATCGGAGTTCGAAAAATCAAGAACAGACTGCAAAGTTTCCTAGATTTATAGCCAGATACGTGTAGAAGTTAGTGTTTGATGCGGAGAAATTTATAACGGTTAGACCAAAGCCTGGAAGTCGACGGAACTTCGTGGGATCTTGAAATAGAATTTTTCGGCACTTTAATTTCACATGTCAATACTTTAGATTTTCAGCCATGAATTAAAATTATAAACACAAATAAGTTTAAAAAGTGTTATCAGTTATTGTACAAAAAACTTCGTTTTTTAAAATATTCGACATAATAATTCTAGTAAATTAACGTTTATATTAAAAAAAAATAGATTATATTTATAAATTTAATGAATGAATAATTGGCATCACTAATTCCTAAATATTAATTTAATACAGCTTTCAATGATATTTTATTATTTTTACATAAAAAATTTTTTTTGCTATGTAATTCCGAATTCTCGCAAGCGATAAAAATCATCCTTTTTAGAAAAAATAAACCGCGCGCATTTAATTAACAATTTAAAATAAGAACACCGAATTCTATTTCCAAACGGAACTTGTACGTACCTGGTTTCAGTGGGCGGTCGTCCTCGGCGGCGGCACAACGTATAATGCCGTGCGGCGAACGGGCCCCGACCTACGTACTGCAGTTGCAAAGAACTTCGGGCCCGAAGATTGATCGTTGGAGCCCCAGGGATGTTGTCCTGTATCGCGACCGAACCGAAGTCGAATCAACTTTTCAAAATCGACTTACAAACTTTATGTCGATTAGCAACATGACTTGTCGTAAGCGCTTAAGTTAGCGTTTGTTTCCGACCAATTAAAATAACGTCTGCAATTTTCTTTTGAGATGATTCTTTGCGAAGTTGTGAAAGCAATTCAAGTTTCAAAACAAAGTAGATAAATGAGAATGATAATTTATTTTTGTTCATGTTGATGATTTATTTTTGAAAGTAATGTTTCTTTTGTCTTCGTCTTGGGCATGTTCGTACATAATTATAATTATTTGATACATGCACCTACTATTTATGTATAGCTTTCGATTGAGGGCATTGTCAGATTATGATGATCTAAAGCATTTTGCAAAATGTTAATAAGACGTTGTCCTTCAGTTGGCTCATTTAGTCCTAAGACAGCAAATACTAAAAAGATTTTTAACAAAAAATACAACCTACTTCTATGTCACTACAAAGTAAAAAATAATTCAAATAAATGTTGGTTTAGTTCATATTTCTGAAGTCGGCGCTCAATATATTTCGTTGGATAACGATGTAAACAGCGTGTCTAATATGAGTCTATCCAACGGCGGAGTAATTCGTGTACATACATTAAAAAAAAAAAGATACCGGCCGAATTGATAACCACCTCCTTTTTGAAGTCGGTTAAAAAATAGCAAAAGCACAGAGCATAAATTCTAGTAATTATCTTTGATAAAAGGTAGTGATAGCGTAATGATGTAATGTAACGTAATGTTACTTGGCCTCTTAATCTAGATGATCCGAGATTAGAATCCAAGGCATGTATTTCTAATTATCAAAGTTAAGTATGTGCGAATTAGATGTTTTTTATACTTGCGATAGCGTTAAAAATCAGCGTGGAAACATATAATTATGCGAGTTATTTAAAAAGTGATCAGAGGTATTTGAAGTTTACCAATTTGCTTGCAGACCCGTGCCCAGTAATGGGACAATAATGGTTTGACGACGACAAGTCAATTCTACTAGTGAAAAATGGTAAATCACGTGTTAGTCTCCAGATTTGACTTCAAAATTTTAAATTTGCCTTTCCCGATAACCGCAAATCCGTAAGACTTGAAAACTTCGTACGAAATTCGATTCTCGCGAAAAACTCCGAATCTCATTATTATGGAGTGCGTATTGGTTACAAATGGCGGTTGGCGGAACCAGATAATGTTATGGTAGATACGAGTTGCTTTCTGGTTTTTATTTCCGTATGTTTTGCTAATGGTGTTTATGGTGTGGATGGGTGACATATCCTTTTGAGATAGACGCTTTTAATAGAATCGGTTAAGTGTGAGTCGAAATCCCAAAAGGAGGGCTCCGACCTTTCAAAATATTTACTAAGAAATCAGCTCATGCAATCATGTATTCATTTGAATACAAAATGTATGACGTTAAAAACATTGAGAAAATTACTTAACCGAAGATTTGACGGCTGGATCTTACCTACTCATATTAATGTTAAAGTAAACTCAAAAATTGCATTTCAGTCTTTTGAAAATTCAAATTAACTCAGTCACTCAAATAGGAATTCGTCATCTGATAGTTGACTTTATAATCATCAATATCAATATATTTCAGTTAATAGACAACTTAATTAAGAGAATACAAGTGGACGGTAAATTGAATAAGCAGTAACAAAATGCAAATACTCTGATTTGCATAGATGGAGTAGTTTCAATTGGCACCAACCGATTGTCTGCGGTACATTTGCCAATCACTCCTCTACTTCCGAATACGGGATAGTGTGATTGTTAATTTAAGCATTTTATTATTATAAATTATTAACTGACGTGACGAAACTTGCATATCTGAGAAATCTTAAAAACGTTTTTAAAGGTATGTCAAGTCTACCAATTCGCACTTGGCCCGCGTGGTGGACTATGGCCTAATCCTGACATTCTGAGAGGAGACCCGTGCCCAGCAGTGGGACGGTGATGGATTGAAGATGGTTATTTTAAAGTCGTATGTTGATGTCAGTAGTTAAATCAAAGGGACTTATAACAGACTATCACTTGCTGCAACGGTGAAGGAAAACGT